>CAIGQV010016663.1:6113401-6132316 GCA_903798115.1 Danio jaintianensis | reverse complement strand
GCCTGTGAACTCTTTTTCTCACACACTCAAAGTGTGTTCTTTTGATGTCAAGCATTGTGTAATTTAATAGGCCTGTGTTTTCACACAACATCTGCTTGTCAACCTGACGTTCAATGCTCTGTGTTGTGGAGAGACTGAAAACTGAAAAAAAAGAAAAGTGAGCGCTTGAGCTGAGACTAAAGTAATGAGAGGCAATTATGACAGGCCCACAACCGCAAACTGAAGAGTGCGTTTTCACAACATCCACAGTGCTCGAGGAGTTCAGCTCGGTGTTAATCTTACACCCAGAGAAGAATGGCGGCTATTCTTCTGAACCTAAAGCGAGCTTAATGGCGTTGTGTCTGAGCAGATTAAATCTAATGTTTAACACATGGTTTCTGTAACACACATGATGGGATAAAGAGGAGAGATAGGCGCAGACACCATCAAAACAACCGTCCACTGTCAATTTGTTTTAATCAAATGGCAAATTACTTATTTCGATTTATTTAATAATGTTTTTATAATAGAAATTAATGAATTATGGAAATGTATTATAATTTATTAACCCCTTAACTGTTACTGTCCAGGACGCTTTAGTTTGCATGACTTTTTTTGCAATTAAATCCTAATCTAATCATGACAAACTATATATCGTTGGAAAGGTCTAAGACTTGTGAACACACATTGCACCACTGTTTTTTTTGTTTTATAGTTATGTAGGAGGAGTAATAGATTAAAAATAAAACATTTACTGTCACCCTAAAACCTGTGGGACCATTTACGATTACATATTTAAATCATAATATTATAGTTTAAAAATAAAGCAATCATGACAAACTACATATTTAGATTATTGAAAGCTTACAATTTCTAGTTTTCATATAATTATATTCATATAATTTCTGACAGATATGACTGAGCAACAGTTATTTGCAACATAGGCTCATTCTGAAAACGTACCCCTATATACATTTCTGAAGATCGCAAATTACTGTATGTAGCCAGAGGTATGTATGGCTGCATTTCGTCTTTAAAATGAATGCTGTACACAAGTTAGTCCAGTGGCTCGCCGCGTACATGTGACGTGAAGCGGAGTTGACCACGACAACGGGGTCCGAGTCCGGCGAGGAATGGTTCCAGAAAGCAGGTAAGACAAAAGCCAAAAAATAAAATAAACAAGTAAACAATAGGGTTAGAATGTGGTCAAACCTGAAAACGTGGTAAAAATCAGGCTGCCGCCAGGGCTTTTTTTTTTTCTGCATTGCTTTCGAAAACACTATTGGTTGGGTTTAGGGAAGTGGGTGGGCGCTGGTCAATCTGTGCTTTTGAAAACATTATCGGTTGGGTTTAGGGAAGGAGGAGGGAGGGTCAGTCAATCGGTCAGTCAGTCAGTCATTCAGTCAGTCAAACAGTCAGTCGACAGCAGCCTCTGGTGGATTTACGCGAGAAGAGCAGGCGCGAATGGCACTCTCGAGTGAAATTTGAGATCTCAAAAAGCGTACACAGCAGCCTCTGGCGGATTCGTGAAAACAAAAACTGGGACGTATTTGGCACTCTCCAGAAATGTATATAGGGGTACGTAATCAGAATGAAACTGGGTTGGTCATTTATTAATTTGCAACAAGGATACTCATCAGAGTTGTAAAGCATTACTTTGCTACAGCAGTCCACATGTAAACAATTTTTAGATCTTTTTAAAGGCTACATTTAAATCAAGTACCACCAAACTTCATATACTACTTCAGTATTTTATGTCTACTTTATAAATATTGTCAAAAGTATGAAAAAATACGATTCATATTCCTTTGTATGGTTCGGAATATAATTTGTTAAGATATTCAGCTTTGATTTTCTTTCAATTTTAGGCTAAACAGGTTTTGTAAAATACATATTTTATGTAATATAATAAAATATACATTTATTGTATTATTATTTTCATAAACATACAGGTGCATAACTTTTGTTTTATTCAACTTTTTGAACTTTTTTCACTTCGGCTACAATCTGATATCTGTCTTTTTTTTAAACGAGACCAAGCTTAAATCCAATAACAAAGTCATTTTAATCTCTTTGTTCAAAAAGTGGGGGAGACAGTTAAGGGGTTAATGCAATTATTGGTGATTCATTCCGCTGTGGCGACCCCTGATAAATGAGGGACTAAGTCGAAGGATAGAGAGTGAGTAATAAAATTTATTTTAATTAAATTTACAAATGTATTCATTATTATTTAGTTAATACTGGTAATATTATTGGCTGCTATATATAGTTTCTCTAGATTTACTGGACTTATTAGGTAGGAGTTGAGTAAAATGTTATATTCGGTTTTATTTGATAAAGGTCTGAAAATATTTCTTCACAATAAAAAAAAAAAAAATTGCTCTAAATGGCAATAATTTTAATTTCCCAGAAAATGGTCAGAATAACAAATGTTTTCATTAAAGCAATCAATTTTCATTTCTTAATGTCTAAAATTTTTATACAAACAAAAAGATGACATCCTTTTTATTATTTTATGAATAAAAACTAATTATAAAAAAATGAGTTTTTTACAGAATTTTTGTTTCAGTTGTTTACAGGAAAATGTTTGTATTATATATTTTATTAACTAATATTATATTTTATGTAATATGTTGTAATATTTTAATAATATATAACTAATATTTTATCATATATAATATATATTTTTATAATTATTAAAACCATTATTAACTATTAGATATTTTTTATTTATCATACTATATATACAGTATAAGACTATATGATTTACAACTAAATGATGCACACACACTTCTGGGAACACCCTTGAACTGAACGATGACTCAAACTGTTGTGTTTTTGCAGAACAATGCCTCTTTAAAAACACTATCTATCTATCTATCTATCTATCTATCTATCTGTCTGTCTGTCTGTCTGTCTGTCTGTCTGTCTGTCTGTCTGTCTGTCTGTCTGTCTGTCTGTCTGTCTGTCTGTCTGTCTGTCCGTCTGTGTTTCTGTCTGATCATCTCAGATTATCTGTTTACCTGTGCAGATTTGGCCATCTTCTGCTGATACTCCTTCTCGAGATGCTTGATCCTGCTGCTGGTCTGTAATAAAGGAGAAGAGGAGAAGAGGCTGTTAGAAACACATGGCTGGCAGGAAGGGCTCAGCCGTGACCTCTGCGACTGGCATGCGTGTGGCTGGCGCTCTGGGAGCCGTGCCAGGCCCGACACCACAACAGCACACGGGCCTTTCATCACACGCCAACTTATCACCACTTTACAGGAAGAGATAGAACAACATCACACTGTTATCTGTAAAACAAGAATATGAGATCGAAAATAAAAAATCCCGCAAGAACATGAAAAGCCACAAAAACAAAGCGATAAATGAGTATGCAAGGGTTATTTTTGTGAACAGACACAGATGTGCTTTTGTTGCTTGCTCACGGTGTCAAATAATATATGATATATATAAGAAACTGACAGAAAAAGAGATTGGTTTGTTAATGTTCTCAGGAGCAATCCTCCACTGTAATGCTTCCTACTTAATTATTAATAAATTAATGGCTGTGCTGTTGTTAATTTTGGCATTTCATATGAAAAGCATCATTTGTAAGATTTAAGTAGATGAAAAGGCTTTGAGATTAACTGGTTCCATTGTGTGCCCTTGGAAAATAGTGATCTGTATGTATATATGTATCAGATCTGGGCATTTTGCGGCCCGCTGGACTTCTTTGATCGGCCCGCGTAAAGTATTTATTTAACTTAAATTCAACCGCAAACAGGGCCTTGCAATGCACAGGTCTGATATTGCAAGTCAACAAAAGGGGACTTTAACATATTGCGTCTTTTGTGTGCTTAGTTTCGTTATTTCAAATGGAGACACGCCTGTTCAGCGCGCAAATAGGAAGGGATGCACATGCGGTATGTCACGCTCACGTTTCCAGGCGCAGCGAGTTGAAAAAAATCTAAACATTTCAGAGTGTCGCGAGTGAACCACGAGTCATGTGACAGGAACCAACCAGGCAGCTTCACACTTTATATGGAATTACACAGTAATAAAGATTTTATTCATTTAGGTTTTAATGCCATATAAGCAGCACTGGCTATATTCAGGGCAAAACATATATTAAATATACAATATATAATCATATATGTTTCTTAACAAACATACGTTTGAAAAGAGTCATATACAATCTTTTAGTTTGATTAAAGATAAATATTCAAAAATTGCTCCAGAAGGCACCTTTTCAAACATTTCACTTAAAATATTTCCTGAATAAAACCGTTCTCTAATATCATTCAAAAATGCACATTCTATTAAAATATGTTTTATCGTCAAAATATTCTTGCACAAATCACAATTACCTCAAATTAACGATTTAACAAATCCAGATACAGATCCTCTCTCAGTGATGATCATTACATCACATATCCACCTCACATTGACCTGACTTCAGTGCACTTGTTCTGCCCAACACAGGCTAGAATTCTCCCATGAAAATGAATATTTAAAAACAATTATAAATAAATGATAAATGAATGAATGAATGAATAAATGAATGAATAAAAATTAACTGAGGTGAAGCAATCAAACAAACAGCCCTGTGGCATTTCTATGAAGTTGATATTGTGATGCTGGTCTTTAAAATACCTTTTGTGTAAAATGTATTATTTTTTTACTTTAGAGTTTTTATGAATGTTTATTAAATAGTTTCACAAAATGTTTTTTTTTTTTTTTTTTTTTTTTGAAAACAAATGAACTGCATTGGTCTGGCCCTCTAAACCCGCCCCAGAGTCTAATGTGGCCCCTTGGAAAAATTAATTGCCCACCCCTGATATATATGATATACTTTTTGTGTTTGTTTGTAAACATTGCATATATCATGTTGTTTGGACATTTTAAAAGGTTTATTGAGTAAAAATATCAGTTTTGATCTGAAGTACATATACAGCTGGGAAATTAAGTTTTGAACACGTCACCATTTTTCTCTGAAAACATATTTCTAAAGGTGCCGTTGACTTGAAATTTTCCCTGGATAACAACCAAAGAAATCTATACATGTAGAGAAAACAAATCTAATAAGTTTACAAACGAAGTTATGCGTAATCAAATAAAATGACACAGGGAAAAAGTATTGAACACATGAAGAAAGGTCGGTGTAGAAAGGCAGTGAAAGCCCAGACAGCAGCTGAAATCTCTGAGTAGTTCTTCAGCAGCCCTCTGCCCTCCCTCAGTGTAAACTAATATTAGCTTCTTCAGTCCAACATCTACAATATCAGGAGGATGAAGATGAAACCAGGGTGGAGATTTCAGCAAGAAAATGATCCAAAACACAGGCAAGGAAACTCTCAAATGGTTTCAAAGAAAGAAAATCAAGCTGTAGAATGGCCCAGCCAATCACCTGACTTGAATCCAATACAAAAATCCAAATTAAAGATCAGATTTGATAGACGAGACCCACAGAACCATCAAGATTTTTACACTCTGTTGAAGTCTGTGAAAAACACCATCACACCTGAGCAATTCATGTGATTTCATTCTCCATATGAGAGGCGTCTCTAAGCTGCCATCACCTTTTATATAAAGTATTAAATACGTTTTAGTAGTTCAGTACTTTCTCCTTGTGTCATTTCATTGTTACATATGAACATAACAATGTTTTCAGATTTTGTTTGTTTTGTTTTATATTTATGTTTGTATTGTTTGGGTTTTTACCAAAATCTGGTTCGATTCCATGTCAACAGCTCCTTTAGAAATATTATTCCCAGGAAAAAAATGATGTGTTCAATACTTATTTTCCCTGCTGTATACAATTACCTGATATTCCAAGTAAGATGCCCGCTTAAAGTGACAGTTCACCCAAAAATGAAAACTCTTACATCATTTACTCATCATTTGTTATAAACCTGTTTTGAAGTTTAAAGAAACTGGTAGCCATTGACTATCATAGTATCCTTTTCCTCCTATTACAGTACACTGCAAAAAAAAAAAAAAAAAAAAAACCTTGTCTTGTTTCTAGAAATATTCTGTCAAAATGAAGTGAGTTTTTTCTTAAAACAAGCAAAATAATCAGCCAAAGGCGTAAGAAAAATAATTTCAAAGCAAAAACAGGATCATATTACTTACCCCATAGGCAGACGATTTAGCTTGTTAAAACTCTCTTCATTTTAACTCAATATTTCTGAAAACAAGACAAATGCTTCTTGATTTAAGAATTTGTATATATTTAGACTAGAAACAAGAAAGTAAAAAAAAAATATTTTTTTTCAGTACAGTGGTCCCTCGTTAATCGCGGGAGTTATGTTCCAAAAATAACCCGCAATAGGCGAAATCCGTGAAGTAGTCAGCTTTATTTTTTACAATTATTATAGATGTTTTAAGGCTGTAAAACCCCTCACTACACACTTTAGACACTTTTCTCAGATAGGCATTACCATTTTCACACTTTATCTCTTGTATAAACACTCTCAAAGTTCAAACCTTTGTAGAAAAATAAGTCCAGTATTATAGAATGAAACCAAAGATCAAAACCATTTGATCTTCATTTATTTATTCCGTAATGGCGCCCTAAAGCCACGTAACTTCTACCTTCCTTTAACATGTCCAGAAGTCCAGTTTTTTTGTGCGATGGTTAGCATCTTCCTCTGCTTTTTGGGTGCTACCGCAGGTGCCTTTGACGGTGAAGAATGTTTTGTTTTGTGTGAGGAGAAAACTTGCAAACATACAGTACAGCACTTCAGAGTCACACTGCTAGCGATCGAAGATTTATGTACATTAGGCAAGCTGAATGCATTCTGTACTGTACAGGAGACACGGCACAGAGGAGATTGATTGACAATGGTCTACAGCCAATCAGGATGCAGAACACAGTGCACTGTAAAAAAAAAAAAAGCATGTCAAATTGCATGAAAAAAAATCAGCGAAACTCTGAGGCCGCGAAAGGTGAACTGCGTTATAGCGAGGGACCACTGTATATAAATGTCAGCGAAAAAAGTTTACCTAAAAAGTTTGGAACCAACTGAAGATGAGTACATAGTGAGCACATTTTTATTTTTGTGTGAATCATCCCTTCTCTAGAAAACATAGATTTATTACCTCATTGTGCTATGACAACAAATTAGCAAACATTTCTGTTAATCAACCTGCACATGCTAAACAAGTAGATGCTCATAGTTCTTAAAAGCGCATTATGTAGTTTCTTGCCACTAGAGGGTGTGTACTCACAACAAACAAAAACATATTTTGATGACAGCATGACTGAGTATGGAATCGTGGGAGTTGTGGTCTTCATTACATCCTACAGGACTCCTGCAGAAATCATGTTGATGGATGATCTAAAGTATTTAACGTTTATATTTTGGGAACACTTCCCAAAAGACATTCATAATTTGAATGGCATCTACGCTTATGTTAGTCTGTTTTTCATTATACCGAGGTCTCCATAATCTTGGACCAGGCCGTATCCTGAGCAGATGCTGTGGCAGTCATGAAGGAGTGGAGAGCATGAGACTGATTCCTGAAAGACCCCAGTGACAGACAAGTCTCCGCATTGATCCCGTGGGCCAGTCTGTACACCCGCCAGTGACCTACTCATACCTGCAGCTTTTCTACAATGGATGTCCAGCTTTCTCCAGCCTCCAGCGCCTAGACTTCAGCTCTGCACAGGAGATCAGAGGAGAAATGGTCGTGCCCAACTGAGCCTGGTTTCTCTCGAGGTTTTTTTCCTTCACTTTCATCATTTGGTGAACTTCGTTCCTCGCCACTGTCGCCACTGGCTAGCTTGGTTTTGAGACTTGTGGAGCTGCGCATCGATGTATTTGCTCTTCAGTGTTTGGACTTTAAGCAGTGAAAATTAAACCACACTGAACTGAACAAAACTGAAATTAAACTCTGAAAACTGGACTGAAACAGTTTCAATTTACTATAATCTCTATGTTAAGCAGCTTTAACACAATCTACATTGTAAAACTGCAATATAATTATTATCATTGTAGTATGAAGCAGAGTAAGGCTGAAAGCTGTGGAAGTGAAACGAGAGTACTAAAGCAATTGCTGATGAGAAATGAGTGTAGCATGAAAGCAGCAGAGCTTTTATTATGCCACAGAAAAGAAGCCATGGAAATTATGGCCATGGAAAAGAAGCAGCGCTGTTTTATCTTACAAAATACATTTTAGGCCTTTCTTTTCTAATGTTTTTTAGATAATTTGATACAAAAATCTTGCCTTGTGAAGTGGTGCTAGTGAGACCAGCAGGGGGCGCTCAACCTGAGGTCTGTGTGGGTCCTAATGCCCCAGTATAGTGAAGGGGACTCTATACTGCTCAGTGAGTGCTATCTTTCGGATGAGACATTAAACTGAGGTCCCGACACTCTGTGGTCCTTAAAATTCCCATGATGTCCTTCGAAAAAGAGTAGGGGTTTAACCCCGGCATCCTGGCCAAATTTACCCATTGGCCTCTTTCTATCATGGCCTCCTAACCATCCACATATCATAATTGGCTTCATCACTCTGTCTCTAACACTCTGGTGTGCGGTCTGGCAGAATATGGCTGCCATCGCGTCATCCAGGTGTATGCTGCACACTGGTGGTGGATGAGGAGATTCCCCCCCACAAATATTGAGTGTCCAGAAAAGCACTTTATAAATGTAAGGAATTAATTGATATAGAGCATTTGCATTACTATAGAGGCAGATCAGTCTCAATAATAATACATTTGCATTCATAAAATTCAAAACACAATTCATAAATCCACAACTCCAATTCATAAATTCAAAAGTAAAAAGCAAAAATATTTCCAAAATGCTAACACATATGCATCTTACATAAATACATTTAAAATGTTTACACAATTATGTATATATGAAGTTCTTGGATGACTTTCCTCATGCATTTATGAATTATATAAGATGTATTTATGAACCACTGAATGTGCATTTGAAAATGCTCACACGAGCATGGAGTCCTTTGAATTTGTGTGCGGTATTTTTAAGACCTTCCTGGCAGGACACGATTCATACACATCTTTTTTGGAGGATATTCTGTTTAGCCAATCGCGGTGAGTTTTTAATCCACCAATCAAAACACTCCTTAATGAACAAACTCAAGAAGCTCCACCATTTAATTCTTATTATTTTATATAAAATAAAATAAACTGTTTATCAGTATTATTAGACATTTGTCAAAAATTTAATCAGCTGAGTAAGGTTATATATCAGTAATATTGAGTACGATGAACTTATGTCATTCGCGAATGGCTGGATTCAATGCATTCAGTAGCAAATATTACTGAACGAATCATTGATTCAAGTGAATAGGTTAAATAAACGACTCGTTTAGCAATACAATCATTTGCTTCCACCTGCTGGCATTTTCAGAATATCATTTTGCCGATCTCCTCTGTGATCAGAATGTTGTTTGAATTGAATCCAATGAAATTTTGCCGCTTTAATTGTTATGTAAATGCATTTATTATCTAATTCACTTTTAGATGCAGATACTTTGCCACTTATGCAGCACAATAATGCTATAGAAATCACTTATTAAATTGTTATCAGCCTATATTATTCTGATTAAATTGCTAAATTTAGCTTTAAAGATATCATTCTTCTTAGAGTCAAGGGAAAAATCTAAAGCTAAAGCTAAAGATCCTATCTGCCCAGGATAATCAATGTCCTAAAGGCCCGTTCACACCAAAAACAATAATTATAAACAAAAAACCCCCACATAATTCTGAATGTCAAACAACAGCAGAGTTCAGACCACTGCTATAACCATAAAGATGAAAGCAGCAGAGCTTTTATTATGCCACAGTCAACTGTTTCCGGTTCTTCTGCTTGTGATCACATGGAAAAGAAGCAGTGCTGTTTTATCATACAAAATCAATTTGCGATCACTTTTTAGAATGATTTCTTTTTTTCAGCTAATGAACAATAAACACTGACAGCCAGTCAGAATCCATTGAAATATATAGGCTTGTGCAATTCAATTAGTACCAATTGAGCATCGTGTCAATGCCACAGCCTACCTGAGTATTAATGCTGACCATGTCCATCCCTTTATGACCACAGTGTACCTATCTTTTGATGGCTACTTCCAGCAGAAGAACGGGCCATGTAATGAAGCGCCAATCATCTCAGACTGGTTTCTTGAACATGACAATGAGTTCACTGTACTCAAATGGCCACCACAGTCACCAGATCTCAATCCAATAGAGCACCTTTGGGATGTGGTGGAATGGGAGATTCACATCATAAATGTGCAGCCGACAAATCTGCAGCAACTGCGTGATGCTATCATGTCAATATAGACCAAAATCTCTGAGGAATATTTCCAGTACCTTGTTGAATCTATGCCACGAAGGATTAAGGCAGTTCTGAAGGCAAAATGGGGTCCAACCCGGTACTAGTAATGTGTACCTAATAAAGTGGCTGTACATTCAGGTGACTTAAAGGATTAGTTCAGTCAAAAATGAAAATTCTGTTATTAATTACTCACCCTCATGACATTTTAATCTTGAGACCTTTGTTCATTTTCAAAACACAAAATAAGATGTTTTAGATGAAATCTGAGAGCTCCCTCATCCTCCACAGACAGCAAAAGATCCCGAAACATTTCAAAGTCCAGAAAAGGAACCAAAAACTGTCAAAACACCCCATATGACTTTTCATTTGTAATAATACAAAGCTCCAAGAACACTTTGTGTGCCCAAAAATATGCAAAAATGCCTTTTTTTCAGCAATGTTTTCTCTTCCTCATTAATTTGTGCATTTACTATGACCAATACGACGTACTGCCATAAGAGTCAGTAACTCAACACGCATCATATTACCCATAGTAAACGAACACTGGGACCCGACATGGTTGAAGTGAAGACATTGGAGAACAAAGTTATTTATTAAAGAACAGAATTGTTTAGGATTACAATTGAACCACTAAAGTCATATGGACTGTTAATAACAGAATTCATTCATTCATTTTTGGGTGAACTAATCCTATAACTTAATGAGTGCTATTGAGATTTTCAACCAGCATAAAAAAAAAAAAAAGTTGAAAGCCTTTAAAGCAAGCTATGCCAAAAATAAACACTCTCCATAAAATAGTCTCAGTATTATTATGCCATTATTTTAGTACAACACAATTTTTGAATGAAGTGAACATCCATGAGCAAAGATATTGCCGACATCTGACACCCATTCCTAGATTTTGGTTTGTTAATAATAATATGAATAATAGGGGTGTGACGAGATGCCTACTCCACGAGACGAGATTGGGTTCACAAGAACGAGACGAGATTTTTACACTAGTTTTAAAAAAATCCTCAATGATGACATATCAAACTTCTTTCCACACACTGAACTTAAAAAAATATATATGTAATTTAATTTTATTTTTTTAATAAATCAGTTTCACTTTCATTTAGCAACATTTAATTTATGCCCCCATGACTCACTCTGAGCTACTGGATGCGATCATGCGAATATGAAGTAAGGACTGATAGGAGAGAGTTGTTTTAATGGAGTTTGATACCGCACGACAATGAAAAAAAAAAAATTCAGCTTTTCCTGGACAGCATAAACATGCGTTCTGTGATGATGATGTGACGATGAGCCTCCAGGAGATCATTCAGTGAGTGTGTGTGTTTGTTTGCGCGCTTAGAGATGTGTGTGTCTGTGGTGCTTTACTGTGCTTTACTTAGGTGTGTATGTCCTGTCGCAAAATGCGGCTAAAAGTCCATCAAGGTGTTAATAGTTTGATTACGCCCGCCCAACCGAGTGACAAGCGCAACTCCGAGGACAGCCTGGGTTGCCAGGTGTGTGCAAAGCACTTGACTTGATCAAATCCAATCCTGCCTCCAATCTTCAATGCTTATTTCACCCTCAAGCTCCATCATAACATCACAACTCACGAGACAACTTTTCACCTTGACGAGAAATCTTGTGATTTAATCTCACACCCCTAATTAATAATAATTCCTTACATTTATATAGCACTTTTCAGGACGCTCAAAGCGCTTCACACATTTTTAGGGGAATCTCCTCATCCACCACCAGTGTGCAGCATCCACCTGGATGACGTGATGGCAGCCATATTGCACCAGACCACACACCACACTGATTGGTGGAGAGGAAACAGAGTGATGAAGCCAATTATGATATGGGGATGATTAGGAGGCCATGATGGACAGAGGCCTGTGGGCAAATTTGGCCAGGATGCCGGGGTTAAACCCCTACTCTTTTTCGAAAAATATCCTGGAATTTTTAACGACCACAGAGTCAGAATCTCGGTTTAACATCTCATCCAAAAGACGGCGCTCCCTGAGCAGTATAGAGTCCCCAACAATATACTGGGGCGTTAGGACCCACACAAACTGCAGGCTGAGCGCCCCCTGCTGGTCTCACTAACACCACTTCAGGCAGCAACCTAGCTTCCCATGTGGTCTCTCATCCAGGTACTGACCGGGCACAGCCCTGCTTAGCTTCAGTGGGTGACCATGTGAGAGTTGCAGAGTTAGCTGCCGGCTTGTTCCAAAGACAAAGCTTCCACAAATAGAGAATATTCAGAATACAGACGTGATAGTCCCTGCATGTCCTCGTTATATTGTAGAGTCCAGTGTGAGCCTTATTTTTCAACTAAAGAACTTCATAGAAGAGTCAGTAATGACAGTTTGCATTTTAAATAATAAAAGAACAGACCATTTGACTAAAAAAAGTGTGGTTAACGAATCTGCACAGATATATTCTCACACAATTATGGAAATGCTGGGAAAACGAAACATTTGGGCTCCTTTGAGTGTGTTTCCTGGCAAATATCTGCACCTTGCCAAAGGCATCTTTGGACTACAGTCGCTTTAAGCTTCTATCAGGAGCTGCAATCACTTCATAGTGCTGCTGGTGTGAGTCCACAGGCTTTGAAGTGTGAACGCTGTATTTCAGCATTACTGTATATGAAAGCACAAAGCACGCAGAGCTAAGCCAAACGTCATTAACAATCTAATTCTGGAGCTACGCAATCAAAACACTCACCTTTTCAGCTATACACATTAAAATAGAAGAAAAATAAACAGTGGCCCATTTGAATGTAATACGAGATGGTTTTTTTTTTCAAAATAGGAGCAATTAGGTTTGATAGTGTATTAAGTACTAGGCTGGAAGGCATTTCCTCACATTTTTTGCAGTTGTGTGTGTGTGTGTGTGTGTGTGTGTGTGTGTGTGTGTGTGTGTGTGTGTGTGTGTTTAGAGGAGATTTCGGTTCGCTCCATTGGGTTGTGTTGCTTGGAGAGGAAGACAGGCTTTTTGTAAACATGGCTTAAAAGCGATGGGCGTTCTCATGTATCCAAACTGCCTTGGGTTTATTGGTTCCTTGTGTTGGGCAAAGAGATAGCAGAGGGAAGACACAAAGTAAGTACACAAACTTAAAGGAACAGTCGACCCAAAATTCTAAATTCCATCATTTACTCAACCCTCATGTCAATTTATTTTATTATGAGCTGATCATTTTTCATACAATTAAAGAATGCAGATAATGTTTTATATATGTATATAACATTATTCATTAAAATCCCATTATGTATAATAGAAGAAGAAAGACTATATGTATATGAAATATGCATGTCATAATTGACTCATGTCTGTGGTTCACCTGAAGCATGTTGAGTGCCAAACTGTACCCATTAGAACTGTACCCATTAGAAGCTATTCAACTTATTTTCTCTATTAATTACTGAGAAATTGTATAATAGTAAAGACACTACAGATACTATAGCTTTATCAGCATTTTGTATTTAACTGGTATTCCAAGACAGTATAAATGGTCAAAATAATTAGAACATTGATTAAAATCCTAGGCACCATAGTTTATGTTAAAAAAGTAATACATATTTATTGGATTTTTCAGTATGGAAAAGAGCAGCATAAACATTCAATTAAACATCCCATTTTTGTGCTTCACAGAAGAGAAATATGTCATACTGTATGTTTGTTACAAAATTAGTAAATAATGACGAGAATACTCATTTCTGAATAACACGATTCTGTATTTGAAATGTGTGTTATATATGTGTGTATATATATAAAACTATTGCACTCATTTAATTTTCAAAAAATGTATTTAAAAAAAAAGAAAAAAAGAATATGAATGTGCTTTTTAATATATACATTTGCTTTTGTAGACATAATGAATAATACATTTATTAAATAAATACATTCAATTTGATATGGACAACAAATCAGACACCTTGTCTTTGGCCCAGTAGTGCATTTAAGCAACACACCAAGCAAAATATCTGCTCCTAAAATGATATGCATTTACCTGTACAGAAGTGAATGTTTCATTGTAATGGTTTTCCAGGTATCTTAATGAATAAATTGACCAGGCATGTAACAAACCAACAGAACAGTTTGTTACCAAAAGTAAAAGTAGCACATCCCAAAGCCAGTCTATTTCTTCACAACAACTTTTTTAAGGTCATTATACACACAGCAATGCTTTAAGCTATGTTGCTTACTTTTTCTTTTAAGAATGGGCAACAAAAATGTATCTAGATCTGGTTTCCCTAATTATTTGCCTTCTGTATCACCTGCTTGCCCAAAGTTGATTGTCAACATTGGTCTAAAAGTTGCCCAGAGTATAACCACCTTGATGGTGTAGTATAAGTAGCTGAACTGGGATGCAGCATCAGTCTTTCTATCTCTGCTCGGAATAGTCAAATGGTCAAGTGTGTTATGACTGGTCTACTACAGTGATTCTTAACTGCGTTCCTAAAGCCCGTCGGCAATGCATAATCTGTATGTGCTTTTGTCTGACGTTTCCATTTCAGGTCTGGGAGTCTCTGCTTCATTAACGGGTAGAGATGCTCCAGGTATGTGATTGAGAAGCACTGGTCTGCCACTGCCACAGGCCTGAAGAGTTTAGCTTCAAGCCCAAATAAACACACCTGATCCAGTTATTCAAGTCCTTCAGGCTGATTTGAAAACTACAGCAGTGTGTGTGTGTGTGTGTGTGTGTGTGTGCGTGTGCGTGTGTGTGTTGGTAGAACTACACTCAGCAGTACTGTGGCCCTGCAGGACCAGGATTTATTTGAAAACACACGCTCACACACATAAACAAGCAAGCCCAGCCCAGTAATACCAAATAACGTAACACATTATTTTCCTTAAAAAGTAATGAAGCACATAAATGAGTTACTTTTTAAAGGAGTAATGCAGGATTGTAAAATATTACTATTAAAATAACTTTTCCCAAAACTGGAAAAGGGCCGAAATAAGGGTGTCAACAATGACTTCAGTTAAGAAACAAATACTACATAAAAAAAATAATCACATTTCAATAATGGCTGTGATTTTAATAGTAAAAAAACTGTTAAAATGCTACATTCAGATGTCAGTAGATGTAGATGTTAATACTTCAAACCTTTGATCTATTACACTGTTTACATTTATAAAATACTGTAGATTACTGAAATTTTAAAACATATTTTTAATGATAGTATTCTGGCAACCATTGCTGGCAGGCTTTTGTTTTACCGTATAAATTGTACTGGATTTTTATCTGTTGTTATGAAGATGAGATTGAACTGAGGATTCTGAAAATGTACCCCTTTATATATTTCTGGAGAGCGCCAAATACATCCCAGGAGGTACGTTTTTTGCAGTTTTTGTTTTCGCGAATCCACCAGAGGGCGCTGTGTACGCATTTTCAGATCTCAAATTTCTCTTGCGAGTGCCATTCACGCCTGCTGTTCTCACGTAAATCCACCAGAGGCCGCTGTCGACTGACTGACTGACCGATCGACTGACCCACCCTCCTCCTTCCCTAAACCCAACCGATAGTGTTTCAAAAGCAGAGACTGTCCCGCCCACCCACTTCCCTAAACCCAACCGACAACATTTTGAAAAGCAATCCAGAAAAAGAAAAGCCCTCTAATTTTTACCACGTTTTCAGATTTTACCACATTTTCACCCTGTTATTTACTTGCTTATTTTGTCTTTTGGCTTTTGTTCTTGGCTGGACTCCAACCCCGTCGTCGCGGTCAACTCCTCTCTGCCTCTCAAGTCCGCCGACGTATGTTGCGAGCCACCGAACAAACTAGTAACAGCGGGAAAGCCGTCCATACAGAAGTAAGCGGTCAGCTGCTAGCGCGAAAAGGAACGGCGTCATACCACCCCGTAGCGTTCGTTTTAAAGATGAAATGCAGCCATACGTACTTCTGGCTACATAATTCGCGATCTCCAGAAATGTATATAGGGCTAGGCTACATTTCCGAATGAGCCTATGTTGGAAAAACAAATGCAGGTAATCAGACTCGCTCAATCTAAATTACTTTCTCTCATTAAAAAAATTAATAAAATACAAACGCAATTAAAATCCATGAAGTAATCAACTTTCCATCTCTTAAGTCACATTTTTGAATTAGTAAAGAATCTTGTTCTCAGCTGATGAACTGTCAACTTGATATTTGAATTGACAGACTTATCTTTTTAGAGGCTAGCGGTGTGATATTGCTCATATATCATCAAAAGGCTATCAAATCTTCTTTATCTTTATCACTCAGCACTGAAAATACTGAGTCAGTGAAGGTGACACCATGCTAATGAAAAACCTATCAATCCTCACTCGTCCTTCCTCGTCCTCTTCAAAAGACCTGTCACGTATTACACCGGCAGGTGTGGCTACACCCCCAGCCTATGTGTGTGTGTAGCCTGTTTAATTTTCATCATGGCTTCCAAAGTCTGTTTTTGGGCAGGGATCTGTCACACCTCTGTTAGCAGGTGGATCAATGGACTGGCGGCAGGGATTATGGGAACACAGCCATGAATGCATCTGCGTGAGGATTTGGGCTGCCGGGGAGTTTACTGGCTCTCGTTGCTTTAAGTTGGGACCTCCTGCGATCTGTCCCGTTTGATGACCTTGCGGGCTGATTTGCCGCCAGGGTCAGTACTACAAAGGCCAGCTTAGCGATTCAATAAGAGCCCTTTTATTTGGCTGGTGACCCCCAGATCTGCCATCTCCATCTGGTGGTGTGATTAGAGCGCTCTGATGAAGGCTGGCCAGCTTTCTTCATGTCGGCTTCATCGGGCTGAGAGAGCTGAATTGTAAATAACCAGTGGTGTGAAGTAACAAATTACAAATACTCAAATTACTGTGACCTGAGTAGGTTTTCTCAGGAATTAAGTAGTTTTAAAAACGCGTACTTTTACTTTCACTTGAACACGTTTTTCGGTACTTTTAGTAGTAGTAGTAGTAGTAGTAGTAGTAAACTTTATTGTCCTTGAAAGGAAATTTGTTATGGGCATCACCATATTGCTGCAGACATACAATAAAACAATACAAAAATACAGTGGTTACAATAATAATGATAATTTAGATAAACTGTTGTTAAATATACCCAATGAAACAGGTACAAAGAATTTCTTGTATCGGTTCAACCTACACTTAGGGACTCTATATCTGCTATCAGAGAGAAGCAGTTCATAATGTGAATACAAAAAAATGAGTTGGATCATTCAGAATCCTTTCCACCTGATTAGGGACACAACTCTCATTCAAAACTTCATCATTTGATTAATATTTTACTCCACTATTTTACACATATTTTACACCACTATTTTCCTTTAGTCTGCAGTCACTACTTAATGTATTGTTTCTTATCTATTGTGATTGGCTAAAGTAGAATAATCTGTCCCGATTCCCATCCAATCAAATCACACGACGAAAAAACGCATCAGACACAAAATCATTACACTCTGTAATGTGGTGGGACGCTGACAACGTAGTTGAGGATCCAAATGCAGGTTTATAAGGAGAATGGTCAGGCAAGCAACGTTCAACACAGGGGCCAACAGATAAATACAGGAAATCCAGAGTCGTGGTCAGTAAACAGGCGGATGGTCAAAAGGCAGGCAGCGGACAGGGATAAACAATAAAACAAGGCAAGGATTTACCACGGCAAGGCAAGGAAAACACTTCGTAATGCTCATTGTACAGTTAAACAAGACTCAGCACTGATGCATGTGTGTGTGTGCTGTTTAAATAGTCCTTATAATCAGTCTTTGAGCAGCTCCCAGCTGTGTGAGTGGGTAATCAATGGAAACTGGGAACGTGTGTGTGAGCGGTGCATGACAGGATATGTAGTCCATATAACGGCGGATTTGTAGTTCTTTAGCGATCTGCGTGTTTGCCAGCGATCTGCAGCCACTAGATCGCTGGTGATCATAACACACGCAATGACTGTTTAGACTGCATGTCACTGATGAGAAGATGACGAATGCCTACTGTATGATGACTGAAATCACCAAATGGCCTAAACTAAAGGCACTACAGAATGTTACGTTTTCACACACATGCACAAATTGCATGTAAACGCATCAACCTTTCACAGTGCAATGCTCACTACTCACTACTCTTGAGAACTTTAAAAGGCTTACTTTTTACACATACTTTGAGTAATATTTACAACAGATACTTTTACTCTACTTGCACTACATTTTTTGGGTAAGTATTGGTACTTTTACTTGAGAATGCTTTTTCAGTACTCTTTCCACCACTGTACACAACAGCAAAGCTTCAGCTCTTTGAGCAGAAAACAGTGAGTTCTTCATAACCCTATCTCTGATCACTATTCGGGTTGAAAGAGGAGAAAAGACAGTGATCACGTAATATCGATCAAGATTTGGACTTTGTGCCATCATGGATCGCTGATGCTTCTATAGCACTTCATTTTGGTGATGGGTGATTTCAGCTGCAGAACAAACGGACACTGATTGACTGTTGATAGACCATCTGGTGCATCATACACAACAAATGAGAAGAACTTGTAAAAGTATTCATGTATGTTTTAGACTTTTCAGCTTTTAAAGTGTTGAAGGATGTCATCAAAACCTGCAAGAATAATTACATTTTTTTCCACTTTGCTATATATATATATATATATATATATATATATATATATACATA
>CAIGQV010016663.1:6073972-6094108 GCA_903798115.1 Danio jaintianensis | reverse complement strand
ATCGGTTGGGTTTAGGGAAGGGGGTGATCGGGTCAATCTGTGCTTTTAAAAACACTATCGGTTGGCTTTAGGAAAGGGGGTGATCGGGTCAATCTGTGCTTTTAAAAACACTATCGGTCGGGTTTAGGGAAGGGGGTGATCGGGTCAATCGGTGCTTTTGAAAACACTATCGGTTGGGTTTAGGGAAGGGAGTGATCGGGTCAATCTGTGCTTTTGAAAACACTATCGATTGGGTTTAGGAAAGGGGGTGGGTGGGGGGATCGGTCAGTCGGTCGGTCAGTCAGTCAGTTGGCAGCGGTCTCTGGTGGATTTATGCAAGAACAGCAGGCGTGAATGGCACTCGCCAGAGAAATTTAAGATCTGAAAAAGCATACACAGCAGCCTCTGGTGGATTTGCAAAAACAAAAACTGCAAAAAAACGTACCTCTTGGGACGTATTTCGCAATCTCCAGAAATGTATATAGGGGTACGTATCAATAATGAGCCTGGGTTAAGATCTACGATTATGTCAACTCTGAGTTGTCGTTGAGCCTTTATATAATGAAGCTTCCTATGTAGTTAGTAGGGTTTGGAACAAGGCAAATAGATGACTGGCCTGTTTTTCAGGTCACTCATTTGTCACATGATATGGTTTGCATGACCCAAACCACTGCCTAGAATGCCAAAAAGACACTTGGTCTGAATTTCACACCAACCTTCTCTTGGGCCAGCTCTCGTTCAGCCTTGTGGGTTTTCTCCAGGTCTTGCCGCACCTGCTCCATATCTGCACGCAGGCGGTCCAGGGCGGCTTGTTGATCTTGAGCAGATCTCTGTCGTTCCTCCTCCCGCAGAACACCCAACTCCATCAACTGCTGTTTTCTCTGACTGTGGGCCGCCAACACCTCCTTCCTCAAAGAATGAACCTGGGCCTCCAGATCAGAGATGGTCTATGCAGAAAGAAAAATGACAGTATGTGTAAACCCATATAGAGTGGTCAACATTCGAAAAAGTGTTTTTAAATTATCCTAAAACAAGAATGGGTATTGTTCAATAGTTTTAAAATGACTTTGATGAAAGGTGATGAATCACTTCAAATGTTGACTACTGCATGTACTGAATGTACTGTACGTGTAAGTATTTACAGAATACTACATTTGGGAAGTCAGGATGATTAACAGAAACAAGTGAAAAACAGAAGATGGAAGAGACCATACAGAGAAAGAACACTATCACAATATTACATCCAAATTTCCAGATAATTACACCAAATGTTACATCTCTAACAAATACAGAACAATTGAGGCATATTCTAGGAGAGAACTATTGTATTAGAACTACATGTATTAGCCTGTCGTAAACACAGAGTCAGCCAGCGGACAAAACTAGTCAGAAACATCATTACAAACCATCTGCATGAATGTACAGCTGTGTATTGCATTTTATATATCATTATTAAGATTTTTCTCTTTCATTATCTTTTTAATCATATTAGTCATATTAGAGAGAATGAATTTTGAATTGTAACACTTTAATAATGATTTGAAATAATCATAATACAAATTACAAATCATAATAGTATACGGTTACAAATAGGTAAGAAGAAATGTCTAATTTTTTACTAAACAACACAAAGCACTATTGCAACACCAAATATTCGCAAAGGTGTCACCATGATCCATATACTTATAATAAATATATTCAATTAAGATTGTACCATTTTGAAAAATACATCCCATATATAAATTAAAATCCAATTTTGATCTAAATTATTTTCAGTTTTCTTCTTTCTGATCACACAGACGGCTAACTTAGATCTTCTTATTACAAAATTCTACATTTGACCATGGCATCTTTTCTTTCTAACATATTAAAAACCAAAAATAATACTTCCATAGAGAAGTTTTCACCATATTTTGTAAAAAAAAATTGATAGATAGATAGACAGATAGATAGATATAGATGTTTTTACCTATTAATAAATTAAGCTATTTACCTATTTATCCTATTTAATAAAGAGATTTGTGACCAATTTTAGGGTTTCTAACAGGGTCATAAACAGAATTGACTGTAATAGCCCCATGAAGAGAAATAAATATAACTGAATTGAAGCAAAACTTTATACATAAACATTCAGTTTTCCAGAGTTCTACAAATCTGACAAAAATAATAAGGTAAAAATCAAGGTAAAATGTAATTAATTTTCATAGATTGTGCTAAAAACTCCAAAAACACACCAAACAAAAGAGCAAGAGAGAGAGAGAGAGCCGCATAGAGAGAACCTTGGAGAAACAAGCCAAGCAGGAGCAGTGGAGCATTTGTGCCCATTCTGGCCAGGAAGAGGAAAACAGACACCACAGTCTCCGATCTCTGAGCCACAAGAGTTCAACATCAAAGCTCGGCATTCCACAAAGGTCAGTGGTTTGATTTAATGAGCAAAATTAGTGCAAATCAAAGGTCAGTTACCCATGGGGACGAGCTACCACTGCCATTTCTTATTTGGGGAAGATGAAAAACCTCATCGAGACCACTTACCAATGGCCTGTTGCATTAACTTGAGTAGATAGATTACATGAAAAAAATAAAAAAGGGAAAATCAGAGGCTACTCCACGAGAATGAGCAGAATAGACCTGTTTGAGACCTTGTTCAGAGAGTCAAGAACCATCTGACCTATGGTTCACACTTGAAGGACAGCGTTTTGAAGAATTGGTAGCGTAGTTTACTGATCGTAGTAACAGGGTCAAAACATATTTCTAAGCCATCACACAGTTGACATAAAGCTGTATACACATTTGTTATATATTTGGATATACAGTTGAAGTCAGAATTATTACATATTTTCTTTTTCAAATATTTCCCAAATGCTTTTTAACAGAGCAAGGAAATTTCACTGTATTTTCTATAATATTTTTTTCTTCTGGAGAAAGCCTTATTTGTTTTATTTCAGCTAGAATAAAAGCAGTTTTAATTTTTTTGAAAACAATTTTAAGGTCAATATTATTAGCCTTCTTAAGCAATATTTTGTTTGATTGTCTACAGAACAAACCATCATTAAACAATGACTTGCCTAATTACCCTAACTTGCCTAATTAACCTAGTTAAGCCTTTTTAACACTAGTATCTTGAAAAATACACTACCTGACAAAAGTCTTGTCGTCGATCCCAGTTGTAAGAGCAACAAATAATAACTTGACTTCTAGTTGATCGTTTGGAAAAGTGGCAGAAGGTAGACTTTTCTGATGAATCATCCATTGAACTGCATCCCAATCATCACAAATACTGCAGAAGACCTATTGGAACCCACATAGACCCAAGAATCTCACAGAAATCAGTCAAGTTTGGTGTAGGAAAAATCATGGTTTGGGGTTACATTCAGTATGGGGGCATGCGAGAGATCTGCAGAGTGGAGGGCAACATGAACAGCCTGAGGTATCAAGACATTTGTGCTGCCCATTACATTACAAACCACAGGAGAGGGCAAATTCTTCAGCAGGATAGCGCTCATTCTCATACTTCAGCCTCCACATCAAAGTGAAAGCAAAGAAGGTCAAGGTGCTCCAGGGTTGGCCAGCCCAGTCACCAGACATGAACATTATTGAGCATGTCTGGGGTAAGATGGAGGAGGAGGCATTGAAGATGAATCCAAAGAATCTTGATGAACTCTGGGAGTCCTGCAAGAACTTTGCCATTCCAGATGAGTTTATTAATAAGTTATTTGAGTCATTGCAGAGATGTATGGATGCAGTCGTCCAAGCTCATGGGAGTCATACACAATATTAATTCTTTTTCCACTGCACCATGACTTTACATTCTATACTGTACATTATTTCTGTTAAGTGACAAGACTTTTGTCTAAGCAAAGTAAGACCTTACTGTCCTAATTAAATCATTAAAAATCAAGGCATGATCATATTTTATTTTGGTAAAATATGCATAATCTAGAGGCCTTTGCCTTTCATATAAGCCACTTCTGATACCAAATGATCAACTAAAAGTCAAGTTATTATTTGTTGTTCCTAAAACTTGGATAGGTGACACGACTTTTGTCAGGTAGTGTAGATTATGTACTGTCATCATGGCAAAGATAAAATAAATCAGTTATTATAAATTAGTTATTAAAACTATTACGCTCAATAATTCAGGAGGGCTAATAAGACCGTACTTCCAAATCATCCTGAATGATCAGAGTAAACCATCAAGGAGGAAGTGAATGACTTTATTGTGTCCACTAAATCAATTTGAGAAGAACAGACTTCTCTGAAGATTTTACTGTTTAGTATTGTTTTCCTCCCACTCTGTGACACTTGTTATCAACAGAAAACTGGTTGGAACAGTGCTGATCAAAAGGCTGGAATAATTATGTTTTTTTTTTCTTTGAAAGAAGTCTCCCATGCTCATTAAGGCTGCATTAATAGTGTGAATAATATTACAATTAAACATATTTATTATTTATTTAACAATTCAATGTATTCCTGTAGTGGAAAATCCGAATTTACAGTAGTCAATGCTCTAGTCCTCAGAAAATGATTTAAAGATCACTGTAATATGCTGATATAGCACTTAGGTTTAATTATTATCAACGGTTGTAATCAATGTTGAAATAAGTTTTCTACTTACTTTTTAGTGTGGAAGTGCTATGCTTGATGAACAAAGTAAAAAAATGGATAACAGCCAAGCGGCAACATCCCACTCGCCCTCGTGAAGCTAATATGAAATTAACTGAAATTGCAATTCATCGACTGGCCTTTGGGGGCTGGCTCCAGAAACTCTAGATGTTCACTGACTGCAATGCTAAATTGGCCAATTTTACAGCTGATAAAAACATTTTTACAGCCATTTTTACAGGCTTGGCTTGGTGCATATAGCTAATATTACCATTCATATATGGAACAAAATCAATGCCGAAAGTATTGAATTAAAAAGCTTATTGAATAGCACAAACTGAAAAAACTAATACACTGAATTAACAAGTGCTCGCATTTTAATGACTTGAATTGCCAGGGTTTGTATTTTTAGGTCCTGAAATTTAACATAGCTGTTTATTTAAGCTGTGAATATTTCAACTAAAATATTTCAAATACGTTTTCATACTTATAAATTCAATAATTCATATTCAATTTCAAGATTCATTCATTCATTCATTTTCTTTTCGGCTTAGTCCCTTTATTAATCTGGGGTCGCCACAGCGGGATGAACCGCCAACTTATCCAGCATATGTTTTATGCAGCGGATGCCCTTCCAGCTGCAACCCATCACTGGGAAACATTCATACACACTCATTCACACACATACACTACGGACACTACCCAATTCCCCTATACCGCATGTCTTTGGACTTGTGGGGGAAACCGGAGCACCCGGAGGAAACCCACGCGAACACGGGGAGCAATTTCAAGATTTCACTTATAAAATATTCAATACTGTTTAAAAATACAATGTATAAAATTCAAAAGGCGATTTTCAGTTCATTTTATTTCAGTTCAAAAATTCGCTTCCATAAATCCAGTGGTTCAAATTAGACATTACATCCGGGAACTGCAGGAAAAGCAATAGATTGCAGATTGGCGATCTCCAGCTGCTTTTTCACAGCAGGTGGAGATGGAATAATCTAAGATTTCCCATGGCAACAAATGCTCTAAGGAGGAGGCTAAAGATTGCAGAACAACGTCTGTCGCTGGATCACCTTTTGAGATCTGAGGAGTGAGATTTACGGTTTACGTGATCACCAGTTGGCTTCCGTTACATTAGGGCAAATATAAATGTCCAAAACATCATTTACTTATTTTACTCATAATCATTTTAGCACTTATAATGTCCAAGACACTGATATTAATATCAAATGCTACGTTTGTGCCGTTTTTAGCTTTTTTATTGTCTATTTACTAAAAAATCTTAGATTATTCCATCTCCAACTGCTGGTGAAAAAGCAGCTGGAGATCGTCAATCTCCAATCTATTGCTTGTCCTGCAGTTCCCGGATGTATTGTCGAATTTTAACAGTCGAATTTGAACCACTGAATTTATGGAAGCGAATTTTTGAACTGAAATAAAATGAACTGAAAATCGCCTTTTGAATATTATACATCGTATTTTTAAACAGTATTGAATATTTTGAAATTTAAATCTGGAAATTGAATATGAATTATTGAATTTATAAGTATGAAAACGTATTTGAAATATTTTAGTTGAAATATTCACAGCTTAAATAAACAGCTATATTAAATTTCAGGACCTGAAAATACAAACCCTAGCAATTCAAGTCATTAAAATGCGAGCACTTGTTAATTCAGTGTATTAGTTTTTTCAGTTTGTGCTATTAAACAAGCTTTTTAATTCAGAACTTTTGGCACTGATTTTGTTCCATATTCCTAACGTCTGTGAGGGGGGGTGATTTTTATTTTATTTTTATAACTCATCCGTTTCATTTATATTAAATTATATTAAGTCTGCATAATTAAGGGCTTGGCCACTTGAGTGACAGCTAGGTTTTACTGGTCGCCGTCACGTCACCTCAGCTGATTCCGGCTGATTAGCCGCTGAACTCGGCATATACATCGTATTTTTGATTTGTTTTTTGTGGCTTTACACAGACAATTGCCTTTTGGAATTATTGGAGGATTTCTTACAACTATCAGATAGCATGCTGTGCACTTAATTGTGCTCACAAACCATTCAAGTGGCTTCCATCTCCCAGGTGAGTGAAATTCTTATATACTCTTATCTATAAATGTATTTGTTTTAATTAAGATAATTTATTTATCATTTATAATTTTCTTTAAAACTTGAATGCACTCCAGAATCTGACAGATTGATTAGCTGTAGGCTATAGAACAGTCATCTGAAATGTTTTCATACAGTGTTATGCCTGGATTTCATAAATAGCCTTGCTTTTACTAACACAGAAGTATTTGGAAGTAATTTGCGCTTTCCTTCTGTAGAAAAATGTCATAAGAGCAATGCTTAGTGGCTCAATGTATTACAACAGTGTTTTTAAAAGACTAAACACTTTAATGATATAGTATACAACCAAGCACACGTGGTCAGAACGCAAACGAATCGCAGGTAATAAAGTATTAAAGGTGCTGCATGTAAGTCTTTGACTCTTCTAAAGCATAAAAATACCATAATATGTTTGCAGATATTTAAGAAACATGCAAAGTGAACATACTTGTTTATCTGAAAAACGATGCTGAAGTCAGATATTCTGCTTTGAAAATGTGTTTTCCGTGCCGGAACGTCTGTCTTTGTTTTGGTAATTTTTACCCACCCAATGCCAGTTTAGCCAATTATATTTCAGAACCCCGGGTTGCCTTGTTGGAAAACTGCGTATTTCATTCACTCAGAAAGGCTCTGAAAGCATGCGTCCATGACCGAAATGTAACCTCCGGTGGACAGTAGCAGACTCCAAAATGAGGTTATTAATTAGCAAATGATATAAATATTACGAACGTAAATACATTTAATCGTTTCTCCCAAAGAAAAGCCAGTCTAAGCAAAATGCTAGCAGGCATCTGTAGCTCTGCTCAAGCTCCGCCTCTTTGCCCTTTTTCGGTTACCCCCGATCGGCACAATGATGAATCAACAAAATGGCGATGGTTGGCCACGCCCACTTGTAGCTTCATTTGCGCTCTTCAGAAACCTATGGGTGACGTCACAGATAATACGTCCATATTTTTTTCAGTCTATGATAAAAACACTTTCATAACACTATAAATGTTTTTAGTGTCTTCTAGATGAATTAAGTTAACTTAACTGTTTTTACAAATTCAAGTGGATTTGACAAAACAATTACGTTGTCATGAAAACTTAAGAATTGTGTTGTTTCAGCTCATTTTAAATAAGTAGTTTGAACAAGCAGCAAAAGTCTTTTTTTTTTAGCACAGGCTTTGTGATCTTGAGAGACTTTTAAAACAACAGAAAACAATAATGAATAAATTAAAAGTAATGGCACCTGACTAATAATCCACTACAAAGAATAAATAAATAGAGTTCCTAAAATCCAAATGTGGTACTCCCTTTACACACCGTTTGACACTACATAATGCATGTAGAGCTTTAGCAATTAAAAGCGCAGTTGAATCTAACAGCCGCTCAGGCACCAGCACACCCTGTCCGTAATAATTAAGTAACATCTTGATATCCAATAATCTGCACTCCCAAAGCATTTAACCCTCGCGCAGACGATGGCGCGATGTTGGCCTGCTCCTCGCGCTCCCAAACATCCCGGGGAGGAGACTGCTAAATGCATCACGTGGCTCGGCTGTCGGAAAAAGCATCTGAAGTTGTTTTGTGGCCACTTGGGGGGAAAAGCTGCGAACTTCAAAGCCGTGTCGCACAAACACCCAGATGCCAAGACTGCACGCGGGTTCCAATACGGCCTGAGCGGCGCAGCACCAGCCTACACGCTGTTGCAACGGCACAAAGCTATTAGATCTCGGCTCCGAGGAGCCTTTAATCTATAATTCCCTCTTAAACTGGACTCTGGGAAGAATTTTCTGATGCATCTTTGATGGGCTTGGACGTGCTTTTATGAAAAGGAGCCGAGAAAACTAGCACAGAAAATGAAATGCAATAAGCACTGCGAATGTCACGTCAGATGATGTAACTTCAGCGCTTTAACAAAAGAATTTAATTAAAACCAAGCCAGAAAAGATGGGAATGTAGGACAGGCTGATATAGTCGGTTATTTATGCACACGTTCATTAAAAAAACAAAGAGATACAAAATGCAAATGAAAGAAAATATGAAAGGGCTACCCAAAGCACACACACAAAAAAGCAACTGTGCTTGCTGTGAATTCCTCAGACAGGTGAAAATCTCTGTCAATGCTACACAAGCACACCTACAGAAATACAAATACTAAACATACAAATACTAAAAAATATGGAATGGCTGGCCGGAAATGTTATACACCTGAATGAATCAAAGACTGAAGTGCTAGTGTTTGGCCCAATCTACAATTAATCAACTAGGTCTGTTTAAATCTAAGGTCCACAATCACGTAAAGAGTCTTAGAGTTATTTTTGATACTGAGTTACAGTTTGACAAGCAAATAAATTCTGTAGTCAGAAGTGGTTTCTATCAATTAAGGAACATTGCTAAACTGAAGCCTTCTCTGTCTTCTAAGGATTTGGAAACCATCATTAATCTCCAGATTGGACTATTGCAATTCTCTGTATTCAGGAGTTTCTCATGCATCAATTGTACGCCTGCAGCTGGTTCAAAATGCAGCCGCTAGGATTTTAAGTGGGACAAAAAAAATTTGCTAGTATTTTAGAAGTTTTATCATCCCTTCACTGACTCCCAGTCCAAATTAGGATTCAGTGCAAGTTATTGTTATTTGTTTTTAAAGGCTTTAATGGTCTGGCACCTACTTACATTGGTGAGCTTCTTCATCTAGGCTTCTTCGGTCGGCACAACAGTTTGAGCTAGTTGTTCCCAAGTCTCGATTAAAATCAAAAGGAGACAGGGCTTTTTCTGTTGCAGCCCCTCGTCTGTAGAATGGTTTGCCTTTGTATATCAGGTCATGCTCTTCCCTCGGTGCTTTTAAATCTCATTTAAACAAAAAGTAATATTCTGTCTCCTGCCTTTGATTGTAATTAATTTTATTTTGTTTACATATACAAGTACAGATTTTGTGTGTTGGTTGAAATTGTAAAGCACTTTGGTCAACATCTGTTGTTTTTAAATGTACTATATAAATAAAGCAAGCAAACAAACAAACAAACAAACAAAAATAAAGCTTTGGATTTGGTTCCATGTGGAACTTTTAACATATATGGAACCTTAGCATTACACAAAATATTCTTTATAGTGGAAAAAATGTCAGATTTGTCAAATGTTCTTCGCCTTAAGAAAATAAATGGTTCTTTTAATAACTAATAACTAGGCCCACATGAAATCTGCAGATTTTTAGCTCATCATTGAGTCTATTTATTTACTTGTGCAAATTCAATTAAATTCAATTCATGTTTATTTCTACAGCGCTTTTACAATGTATATTGTGTCAAAGCCACTTAACATAGAAGTTCTAGTAAAATCCGGATTTCAGAGTAGAAGTTCAGTTTAGTTCAGTTCGATGTGATTTAAGTTTCACTTCTGAAGAGCACTGCAAACACTGAAGAGCAAATCCATCAATGCGCAGCTCCACATGTCCCGAACCAAGCAAGCCAGTGGCGACAGTGGCACAGAAAAAAATTCACCAAATGACGAAGTGAAAGAAAAAAAAAAAACCTCGAGAGAAACCAGGCTCTGTTGGGCACGACCATTTTTCCTCTGGCCAAATTACCAGTGTGGAGCTGCAGTCTGATTGTGTGTAAATTTATATCTATTCAGTTTTTTAATTGATTTCAGTAATATTATTGGCTAATATGAAAATGTCTATATGATTTATTTACAATAGAGTTTGTAAAGAAATATTATTTTGTTTTTTAGTAGATATATTATATGAGAGACTGGCCTTATTTACCAAATCAGTGGATCTGATTTGCATTCATTCATTTTCCTTCGGCTTAGTCCCTTTATTCATCAGGGGTCGCCACAGCGGAATGAACCGCCAACTTATCCAGCATATGTTTCATGCAGCAGATTCCCTTCCAGCCCCAACCCAGTACTGGGAATCACCCATACACTCTCACATTCACACTCATTCACTACAGCCAATTTAGTTTATTCAGTTCACCTATAGCGCATGTCTTTGGACTGTGGGGGAAACCAGAGCATCTGGAGGAAACCCACGCCAACACGGGGAGAACATGCAAACTCCACACAGAAATGCCAACTGACCCAGCCAGGGCTCGAATCAGCAACCTTCTTGCTGTGAGGCGACAGTGCTAACCACCTTGTCGCCCCTAGCTGATTATGTGACGCACTCAATATTACAATCACACCACTGTGATCGTTTGCTTCAGAGAACAACCAAGACTGATCGCACTGCTGTAGTAAACTCATCAAGGGTTAATAAGCAGCCACTGAGGAGGATGATGTTAGTAGTAGGGCTGCACAATATTGGAAACAACTACCATTGTGATATTTTTCTGCGATATATACTGCGATATTGAGTATAATTTTAACAGATGATTTAAATAGCTCTATTTGCAAAGAATTCATAATTTTTGATTGATAAGGATGACTTTATAGTGATGCACATCTGCATAAAAATGTAATAAACCAATTACAAGCATTGTTAAAAACAGTAGAGCAGTGGTCCCCAACCACCGGGATGGGATCAACTGGTACCAGGATGCACAAGAAATCATTAATTATTTCCGTTTTATTTATTATCCGAGTCTGAACGATCTTTTATTTTGAAAAATCTTTTATTTTGAAAAATGACTGTATTCTCTAGCTTACATCTCGGTCACTTGAGCGGCCAAATTTAAGCCACAAGCAGCAAAATGAGTAAGAAACAGATGTCTTTGGAAAGTTTCTTTGCGAAGGGGAAAAGGCCCAGTGAAGGACCTGCGAACTGTCAAGGAATAGATCCGCAACCCATTTGTCAACAAATCAGGTGAATCCACCGTGTCTGTGCAAGAAGAAGATCAACTGCTGGAGGTCGCAAATGACGGCGGCCTTTTAGGGGCCGTTCGCATATTGTCTTTTCTGCGCGAAAGTTCGTTATTTTCAATGGAGGTGCACGGCCTGCATGCGCAAGTGGCGTGACACGCTCGTGCCTTCCAGACACACCCAGATGAATGAATGCCATGAGCGCACCGTGAGACAAGAACTGACCGATCAGCTTCATACTTTGTATGGAATATACACATTTCGGTAGACTAATTATCTCAGACAAACACAGAACACCTAAACACTGCAGTGTTTTTTTTATTTTCTCCATAAATAAAACTTGTATCAGAGTTACAGCAATGTTTTGCCAGCTTGTCATCCTCTGAGAAAACGGTTGATGGTCGCAAAGCAATCTACGTAAACCCCTCCCTCCTGCCCCCGGTCCGCGGTAAAATTGTCAAGCGTTGACCGGTCCGTGGTGATAAAAAGGTTGGGGACCACTGCAGTAGAGCAAAATTAGAAATGAAATAAATGCTTTATGGTTTTCCGGAAGTCTAAAAGCATTCAGGTACACAAATTGAATAATTAAATGAAAATTGACACTATAACTTTCATTGTGTATAAATACTGTACATAAATACAATGGAAAAAAATTTAATTTGTTGTGTATGAATGCTTTTAACTGGCTTGAAATGCTTACACAGTCACGCTTTAAAAACAAACTATTATTTAGTAACTTGATTCTTAAACTTTGCAATTACTCCAAAATCATGTGTGTTTTTAACTGTGGCTCCTAGTCAACTATAATCCTGATTCGACATTGCAGATCCAGCGATGTGACTATTGTGGATGCACACACTGCAATATCGATGCTGAACCAATATGTTGTGCAGCCCTAGTTAGTAGTACATAACAGTGCAGAATGATGACACATGTTGATTGAAGAGTTGCATGATTTCCTGACATAAAGGATTACTTTAACAGGTATAATAGCAAAAAATAATAATAATTGGTGTATTACTTTATTATATTATATATACAAGTTCAGCGTAATTGGATGTTTTAAACAATTTAAATAGCAAAACAAAACTTAATAGGTAACACTTATAAATTCACACAATAAAGTCTCATTAGTAAACATTAGTTAATGCATTAAAATCAACATTGAGAAATAGCTATATTATAGTTGTTTCTTAAATAATAAAAAAATACAACTGGATTTTAGTAATTATTAACTATATTTTAATAAAGCGATTGTGACTTTTGATTTTAATTCATTATTAGGCATTAACAAGACAACGAGCATCAAGATTAGGGTTGTCACGATACTGGAATTCGGTACCAATTGATACTGAAATTTTAAAAACATCCATTTCCCGTTAACATTTGTGTGCTGTTGAGTGTTCCTAAACACTGCTGATTTGCCATTGTGTTTACGTGCTCAACAGAAATGACTGTGATTGGCCGTGAAGGTCATCAGTTCACCGAACTCACCGCTGTTTACTGAGTGTAACCACAGATACAGAGACACTGGAGCGTTTCAAAGTCACGTCAATCAGCTGGTTTGTCTATAAGCTGACATACAAGCGATCCGCTGATGAATCGCGCCTTTAAAATGCTCCAGTGTCCCTGTATCTGTGGTTACACTCAGTAAACAGCGGTGAGTTTGGTGAACTGATGACCTTCACGGTCAATCACAGTCATTTCTGTTGAGCATGTGAACACAATGGCAAATCAGCGGTGTTTAAGAACGCGCTCAACAGCGCTCAAATGTTAGCAGGAAAATGGACGTTTTTAAAATTTCAGTATCGATTGGTACCGAAATCCAGTATCGTGACACCCCTACCTAAGATTAATAAATGTTTTTGTAGTTGTCATTACACTGACTCTAGTTAACAAATGGAACATTACTGTACAGAATTAATGACCAATAGTGAAGTGAAGTGAAGTGAAGTGTAGTGTGGCCAAGTATGGTGTCCCATACTTGGAATTTGTGCTCTGCATTTAACCCATCCAAGTGCACACACACAGTTAGTGAACACACACATACCGTGAACACACACCCGGAGCAGTGGCAATAGGCCTATAAATAGTCACAGAATTTTGAGTGTAGTAGGTCTTTTTTTCTTAAAACGTTAATGTTTGAAAATAAATCACCTTTTAATTCTTCAAGCATTTGGTGTTGTGGTGAACATCACAAATACATCACTCTGAATATTCTTAAAAGGCACTCTAAAAGATTAAATAATAGATTATTATTCACTGCATTTTGTCCAAGGAATCTATAATGTGCACATTCATTATCACAATATATTTAATTATTGAATATTGGCACTGTCGGCTCACAGCAAGAAGGTCGCTGGCTCGAGTCCCTGCTGGGCCAGTTGGATTTCTGTGTGGAGTTTGCATGTTTTCCCCGTGTTTGCATGGATTTCCTCCAGGTGCTCCGGTTTCCCCCACAGTCCAAAGACATGTGGTATAGGTGAATTGGGTAAGCTAAATTGTCCGTAGTGTATGTGTGTGAATGAGTGTGTATGGATGTTTCCCAGTACTGGGTTGTGGCTGGAAGGGCATCCGCTGTGTAAAACATATGCTGGAATAGTTGGCGGTTCATTCCGCTGTGACGACCTCTGATAAATCAATTAAGCCGAAGGAAAATGAATGAATGAATGAATATTGGTCTGCAGTGTACAATCTGCACTGTAAAATAGTTGACTCAACTTAAAATAGTAAGGCAACTTGCTGCAGAGCTTTCTGAGTTGACCTGATTTAAGTTGAGTCAACTCAAAAAAAGCTGTGCAGCAAGATCCCCTACAATTTTAAGTTGAGTCATTTGTTTTTTTACAGCGTGGACTCTGTGAAGTTGAAACTAAGCGTCATCTAACCAGGTTTTGTAAATCCTTTGCTAGTGAAGAGGAATGACCAGGGAAACAGGAGAGTCACAGATAAAGACAATGCATGTCGCTCCCTCTGAGGTACTGTTTCGGTTGCAAGCTCAATTAGCATTTTCAAGGACAACAGCACCATTCTGGATAAAAGATGTATGGTGCGATCCAAATCTTCGTCCGAAATGCATTTGCATGTCTTTAAGGGTTCAAACCAAGCAAAGCCTAGCGAAAAGCGTCTGTGCATGCTTAGCTTCAGTGATGTCTGGCCAGAGATTAAACCCTTTTCATCATCGAGGACCCATCTGGTGGCAAGAACCCGTCTGCTGAAGCCCATCTTCAGTGACCCATCACAGCTGGACGGAAGGACTCGTGATGGCGCTGTTTTGTGTTTTCTAGAGTTCAAAAGAGCGGCTGAAATCAAGACAATGCCATTAGGTGACTGCTTAAAAACAGCTGTGATTTAGCAAACACTCCTTTTGCTCAACCATATGTCCTGAAATGTGGGGGAGAAGTATCTGAATGATGACTTTCAGATACACTCAAATAATCATTTTTGCTGCTTGTTCAAGCTACTCATTTAAAATAAACCGAATCAGTACAATTCTTGAGTTTTTTATTCTTTCTTTGGGACAACTTAATTGTTTTATGTTCAAGCCCAGCATCCTCTATTAATAAACTTCAGTTAGTGCAAAATGCAGCTGCCAGAGTTCTTACCAGGTATAGAAAATATGACCATATCACCCCAATTTTATCCTCCCTACACTGGCTGCCTGTTAACTTCTGCATTGATTATAAAATATTGCATCTTACCTATAAAGCTTTAAATAATCTAGCTCCTGTTTATCTAACCAACCTTCTGTCTCGCTACAATCCAACCCGCTCTTTAAAATCTCAAAACCCAGGGCTTCTGGTAGTAAGAACAGCAAAGTCTACTAAAGGAGGTCGAGCATTCTTATTTATGGCTCCTAAACTCTGGAATAGCCTTCCTGATAATGTCCGAGGTTCAGACACACTCTCTCAGTTCAAAACTAGATTAAATATCTTTTTAGTAAAGCAAACACACAAAGCATCACATAACAGTATGATGCATGAGTGTGCTCCATGCAGGTGAGTGGGCTTGACAAACCACCTGTAGGACACACTCCTCCTGTCTTAATGCACAAGGCATTCTGTTAGAAATAAAACTGAAGGGTTTATTTAATGTTTAATCTTTGTTCTATTGTTTTCATCTGTAATTTATTTTATTATGTAAATATTTTAATATAATTTATAATATATATATTTTTTACTAATGTTGATTATTTTATGCAGATACACTCCCCTAAAAAAATCATCCCAACCAATGTAAACTTATGAATTCTTTCCAAACAGAGTCATCTTGTGAAATTATATTCATATCGCAATATATAGTGCAGAAAAACAAAATATCACAATGTCAGTTTTTTCCAATATCGTGCAGCCCTAGTTTGAATTGTGTTGTTTCAGCTCATTTAAAATAAGTAGTTTTGAGCAAACAGCAAACATAATTGTTTTAATGTACATAGCAAGACCTTCCACATTCGTCCTAAACAGGTAATTGAAACAATCAAGGAGCGTACGTTACCAATCGCACGTCTGGACAAATCCCGATTATTTTAAGAGCTTTCTGTAAAGCAGCCACCCTCTTCCTAGTCTACAGCTTGGAGATTACTTGGGCGGATGACAACCCAAAGGCAGCAATCCAAACCCCCTGCTGGTGCAAGAGACAACGTGACCACCGTCAACAAGCCTGTTGTTTTTGGCACGTCGGAAAGCAGGCCTGATCTCCAATGCCATGTCCTTTTCTGTGTTCTAATCTCTTACTGGGGAATCAAGTTCTTTGAAAGTTTGACAGCATGGTTAATTTGCAGATTCAGACTGGTATGATGCTATACTCCATGGAGTTTTAGATATTCTCCCATGCTGTTTGAACTCCATGTTACATTACAGAGAGAAAGATAGAAAAAATGAAATATGAATATGTCAAGAATGAAATCGCAATGATATGTGGATTTGAAAGGCAGAATGGAATCGTGGCTGTTTGGTGAACACAATGAAATGATTTTCTCTTTTGTAAGTGTCAGAGACGATAAGATCTATCTGGAGATCAAATCAAATGAAATATGCAGCAATTCATTACCACATACACAAGAGTATGTGTGTGTTTGTGTGCAAATAATCGGTATTGGCTATAATAAAAGCAGTTTTCAGGGCTATTGCCACAAAAAAACAGCTAACGATTAGGTTTGATCCTGATGATTGCAGGAGAAGAATAACTTTCCATTTCCACAATTTTAATAACTTCTTCCTATGACTGGTCTTTTACTTTTTATAAAATCCCTTCTTAAATAAAATTATGGCTTTGTAACTTACAATTTTGTCATAAAACAAGAATCAAAAATGGCTGTGCTTGGAAAAACCCAGTAATATGAATTAGTGTCATTTAAAAAGTTACAAGATCTTCGTTCAGTCTTCAGAATTAAATCTGCATCAACATGGGCAGACATCACTCTGAATAATCTACACTACCTGACAAAAGTCTTGTTGCCTATCCAAGTTTTAGGAACAACAAATAATAACTTGACTTCTAGTTGATAATTTGGTATCAGAAGTGGCTTATATGAAAGGCAAAGGCCTCGAGATTACGCTTATTTTACCAAAATAAAATATGATCATGCCTTGATTTTTAATGATTCAATTAGGACAGTAAGGTCTGACTTTGCTTAGACTAAAGTCTTGTCACTTAACAGAAATAATGTACATTATAGAATATAAAGTCATGGTGCAGTGCAAAAAGAATTAATGTTGTGTATGATTTCCATGAGCTTGGAGGACTGCATCCATACATCTCTGCAATGACTCAAATAACTTATAAAGTCATCTGGAATGGCAAAGAAAGCATTCTTGCAGGACTCCCAGAGTTCATCAAGATTCTTTGGATTCATCTTGAATGCCTCCTCCTTCATCTTACCTCAGACATGTTTAATAATGTTCATATCTAATGACTGGGCTGGCCAATCCTGGAGCACCTTGACCTTCTTTGCTTTCAGGAACTTTAATGTGGAGGCTGAAGTATGATGCTGCGTTCACACCAGACGCGGAAGAAGCGTCAAGCGCGAGTGATTAACATGTTAAGTCAATGCAAAGACGCGATTAGGCACCCTGCGGCGCGATACGCGCGAATTGAGCGTTTTGCGCGTTTGACGCACGAATCGCTCGAGTTCAAAAATTTGAACTTCAGCGGACATTCGCGTCGCGTTAACCAATCATGAGCTTTGTTTTGTAGGGGCGTGATTATGACGTAGTGCCTGTTGTTGGTGTCCCGATGGGAAATCCTCTTGCCGACACCGGACAACAGTTCATCAAACTGGGCTTGGCTCAGTCGGAAGCACCGCTGAAAGCTTCCATCATCCAGGTATAGATTCTGTAGGAGTTTATGAACTCACAGAGCTAGGTGCACCTCAGAATGGATCTAGTGGACTCAGGCACGGCTCCAAACAAATCGGCTCTGTTTTTCAGTCTTCCTAAAGCACATAAACACAGCTGCTCTCTCAATAAAATCCATGTTAGCCATTTAGCAACGAAGCTAGAGTCACCGGGCAGCCCCGCCCATGACGCGAATCCGCATCTACGGTAAAGTGATTTTCACGCGCGAATGGAGCGGATTTGACGTGCGAATGAAGCGGGTAAACTCAAATGTTCACGCGTCTATTTACATTATTTCTGATTTATACGCGCGTTCCGCGTCTGGTGTGAACGCAGCATAAGAATGAGTGCTAGATCTCTCGAATGGGACAAAATTACACCTGAAACACTTCATCACTTGGTGTCTTTAGTCCCTAAACGTCTTTTAAGTGTTGTGAAAAGGAATGGCAACATTACAAAAGTGGTAAATGCTTTACTGTTCTAACTTTTTTTTTAAATGTGTTGCAAGAACCAAAATTGGAATACATGTCTATTTTGAAAAATAATAATAAAAAACACAATAAAAATCATGAGGAATACATTAAATAATGTTTGTTGTATTGTCTGCAATAAAATACAAGTCAAAGTAAATCTACTTTCTTTTTTTATTTGCATTTTCGATACTGTCCCAACATTTTTTCTGATTTGGGGTTGTACAACTTGGTCATATCTATTCCAAAATCTTAGTCATGTCTTTCGTTAACTAATAAATTTACAGTACTTCATGCAAGTTGCTGTTTGTACATTCATCCCATTCCATGTGCCATGTCTCATTCATGTACCCTTATCAATATCAACAGATCATCAAGCAGAAGCAACTCTCATTAGTCATCGACCTTACAGTGACCTGGAATGAGGATGATTGTGTAAGATTTTAAAGGGATATAAACAAAACTGACAATTTTGAACACTACTTTTTCCTCTGTGTAATAACGCTTGTTATGTAGCGCCCTGCGTGTTGTAAATGTGTGGAGTGGGCATTAAAGCGCGGTAATCTCTGGAGTCTGCTGTGGATTGGTTTACTGCGCTGGCTGCAGGCAACTATATTTACTGAGAACCATCCTGAAGTTCTGCTCTTTTCATCCTCAAACAGACTAAATAAAACAGGAACCCGGAGGGCGGCAGAGTCCAAGGAAACTAATACACAGACTCCAGTCTAGAGACGGGGGGATTTGAACTCCCCTGGTCATCTTCCTTTAGATCGATACAGCCCTCCGCAGCTGCGCATGAGAGCGAAAGGGCCAAATCTAACCGACCGCTGAATGGAAACTGGATTTTAGACTTGACTGGGACTTGTAGACAAACACAAAGTCTCCAAAGATGGTTGTAAAACCAGATGTGCTGTGATTTCCTGCAACTAACAGGAAAACACATGCTGGCACTATGTATCATGAGTTCCAGAATGTGGCGTAAGAATCTGATGCTACTAAGCAAAACAAGTCACCGTGACCTGGAACCTTGCGTTCTGAGACATTTGCGCATCTCGCATACCCATGATGTCCTGACCACATCAAGACACGAGTCTGAATGGCTCATCTTCATTGTGTGGTGTGTGTGTAAAGGTTGGTCTTTCACACAGCCAAGCATTCCTGGAAGTGATGTGATTGACTTCACCCATCACTGGACGAGCTGGTGAAGCGTGCGAGTTTGGGGAATGTGAACCGAACCACTTCTGACTTTATTTCTCAACTGTCTTCAGTCAGGATTTACTAAAACGTAAAAACCACACTTGACCCTTCGCAAAGTTCCCACCCCCCTTTTTAATGTCTGACAAGCTTTCACTATCAGCCAAAGCGCTCCCCTATCAATTTGTGCATTCCACAGGGGAATAATAAACAATTTCTGTAGAAATTACATACTGATTTGAGACAAAATACCTTTAAAAGACATAAAGGTATGCCTATGAGGGAAATATTCAGGATGTGAGGGCAAATGAAATCAAAATAAGGATTGAAGCTGGACAGCCTACAAGTACAATGATGGGAAGTTCGGATCACTTGAATACAATTAAAATGTTACAGATTGATTCCCAAACTGTCATGGTTGTGGGTTGTGCGCACTTCCTGGTGTGTCTGTGTTATTGTCACGTGATTTTGCTTTGTTTCATTCATGTGCGTTGTAGTGGCGTGTTGGTGTTGTTTGGTCACATGATTGATTGATTATCATGCCTATATCTGAGCACTGGGTTTTTGTATCATTGTCAGTTCGTAATCGTTTGCTCATTGTTACTCTGTGTCTCGTCAGGATGCTCTCGTGTTTCTCAGGACCTCTAGCTGTTTCTGGA
>CAIGQV010016663.1:6059261-6073962 GCA_903798115.1 Danio jaintianensis | reverse complement strand
CCAGTCATTAAAGACCGTGCATCTTGAATCCTTCCTTGTTGTTGTTCTAATTATTTCGGGGATCGTGACACAAACAAATCAATCCCGAGCACACTCATCCCAAATTATGACATCTTGAACAAGACAATAATACATCTATGAATATATGAGAGCGAGTAAAGATTAATGCATTGTTTATCTGGGTCTCCAGGATATGCGGTTCAAGTCAGCTCATCTCACACTCCAAAAAACGCTTTTCTTACTTGGGTTTTTTGGTCTTGTTTCTAGTCCGAATATCTAAAAATAAGGAAAAACTCACTTAATTTTGGCATATTATTTATTAAAACAAGACAATATGTTTTGCTTGTCTACAAAATGCTTCTCGATTTAAGTATTTTTAGATATTTGGGCTAGAAACAAGACAAAAAAAAACCCAAATAAGAGAAGCATTTTTGAGTCCTCAGGTAGTTAACTGGTTATTGTCACATCACATTTCCACAAACTAAAGTTTTGTGGGCTGTCCCAGTCCGATAACAGAAAAGATTAGTTCATTTGTCTTAATTAGGCTACTCGCGTTACTCGCATTGATTGATACCTGAGGGTAAGGTCGGCGTCCACACAAACTATCCATTTCATACACTTTTTTAGATTTCAGGATTTCAGATTCAAGCCTAGATTAAAGCCTAGCCTTTCAGGGTACCTGCTGTATTCATCGTAAGTCCTATACAAGCACATTCACCATTTTTCATGTAACAGCCAATGTTACTCTCCTATGACTGGCTATTCTGGCTGTTCCGCAGTGATGGGGGCACAGAATATCGGAGTTGACTGGCTGGATTGCCTGTCAACCAAACACATACAATGCAGTATTCGACTGGTTCAACACAGAAACCACCAGTCAACCAATGATGTGAGTTTAGAAGAGGTATTTTTGTTGACCAGTGTCATATGAGGGAATTGTCGGAGAAACTATACTTTATAAATGTCATTGCACTATGGTGATACTTTATATTTAGATTACTATTCTCAAAATTTCAAAAAAGACAATAAATATTGGGCAGAATATGCTGTGTCAATATGTAAGAATTTCCCTTTTGTTTCTGCCTGTATTTTAAATTAGGCATGTCACTGTATTGTGTTAGGGTTAAGGAAATATCATTAAACAGTCCAAAGATAATGGGTCCATCTCAATCAGCTCTCTTGTTCAGCAGGCAGGGAGTAAGCCATTTTACATTTACATTTAGCAGACGCTTTTGTCCAAAGCAACTTACAATTGAGGAGGCATTCAGCGATTCAACAAGAAGAGGCAATACATACATTAAGTGCTAGTTATTCAAAGTAACTTGTTTGTGCTCAGAGAATTCAGTGCTAGAGTAGGAGTAGGAGAGATGGAGAGAGACAGAAAGTGCTTCTTTAGGTGGTTTTGGTATTATTCACCGGGGTTCAGGTGTCAGAGATGGGTCTTTAGTTGTTGTTTGAAGGATACCAGTGTATCCGCAGTCCGATTGGGAATGGGAAGATCATTCTGCCAGCTTGGAACATTGAATGAAAAGGTTTTGGAAATAAAAAAAAATAATAAAAAATAAAAGTTTTGTCATTTTAAGGGCTGTCTCAATCACAAAATTCTTCTAGTGTACTGATGGACATCCAGCGTTCCCCAGCCTCCGGCGCCTAGACTGCAGCTCTGCACAGGACGTTTGGCCAGAGGAGAAATGGTTGTGCCCAACTGAGTCTGGTTTCTCTCAAGGTTTTTTTTCTTCACTTTCATCAATTGGTGAAGTTTTGTTCCTCGCCACTGTCGCCACTGGCTTACTTGGTTTGGGACTTGTGGAGCTGCGCATCGATGGATTTGCTCTTCAGTGTTTGGACTTTCAGCAGTGAAAATTAAACCACACTGAACTGAACTGAACTCTGAAAACTGGACTGACACAGTTTCAATTTACTAGAGCTTCTATGTTAAGCTGCTTTGACACAATCTACATTGTAAAAGCGCTATAGAAATAAAGATGAATTGAATTGAAAAGTGTGCTCCCTGAAATGTCCCACAATGCACCATGAAAATCAGGGAGCATCGAGGCTCACTATTTTACCTTAACAGAATTCTGAAGTGCAAATTATGAATCACATAAACCAAAATCACTAAACATAATGACATTACTTTTTAAAAGAAACCAGTATTTATATTTAACCATAATTGAACATAATTAGGGGCCATTCACAAAGAACACATCTTTGCATCTAAAACCGCAAGACGCAGCGCTCAGGAATTGTTTTTAAACAATATATTTTTTAAAGAGCAAAAGTATCCAAAAAGTGCGAAAGTATGCAGAGCTCCTGTAAACAGAAGCTTGCAATGTTTGCCAATGTTTGAGTTCTTCTGATTGGCCCACTGCTTTGGAACTGACATTGATGAATGGTGCTCCAAGTCTTTTAACTTGACTGGCATCTAAAAAACGCGACGCTCATATGTGTGATGCTTCAAAAGACGCGAGATGGAAGCATTGAAAAATAATGGACCCTTAGACAGGTACAGAACAACCTAGCAAACATCTATAAACGATTAATGGCTAAAATGTTGCTACTACTGCATATGAAACAATCTAATTATTAATCTATAATGTACTTTTAAAATTGAAAAAAATCAGTAATGCTGTTATTCATAAATTCCATAGATTTAGATACATGTACAATGAGGATGTTCTCATGTCACCATAAGTGTTACAATGTGTAGTGAAAAAGCTGTCCTTACTACTGTCCGAATTCTTGTACACACATTTACGACCTCGGGTTCTAGGGAGCTTATTAAGATGTCTTTGAAGAAAATGACCATGTTTTTCTATGGATTTTTCCTTATTCATGTATAGAATAATTATAGACTACATAATATACAATAAAACAGAACTACAACACGAGTTGTACTAGAGCAGTGATTCACAGATCGACAATAGTATTTGATGGATGTCATATCTAGACATCATGATGTCTGTCAACTAAGTAAATTAGAATTACTTGGCTGAAATTAATTTTATGAATGAGCTAACAGAACAAAGTGATATAGTTATAGCGGTGCACATGCTAACCTTGTTTACACCTGCAATGAATTTTAGTGCTCAGCACTACACAGGTCAAAAAACGTTTGGCAATTTGATCACTCTGGCCAAATTCAGAGTCAGAAATGCAGGCGCTTAATATTATTATAATTTCTTCTTTTTTTTTTGGGACTTGAATGACTGACCACTTACTTGTCAATAAAGACATAAAAGATAAAAGATTACACTTTGAACAGTGTCACAACAGATGTTGATCCATTAGCAATAGCAAATACAATGACAACTCTTAAGTAATAATAATTGTTCTAAATGTATGAGAAAAGGTGGTGTCAAATGCCAAAAACAAACCAAAAACAAAACAAAACAAAACAGACAGGCGTTCAGAATTCTCCTTATGCTAAAAGGAGCACTTATAACAAACAAAACAATATCATTCATTGGTGTGAATGCTAATACTGTTGTCATTTTACAATTCTTATAATGTGAGAATTCTTGTTGTGAAGATGACATTTCTATTTGAATCACCATGGTCCAGAAATGTGTCGCTGCCTGACAAATGTGATTGTTGTTTTGGAGCAAATTTCAATGTTTTAATCAATCTTCCATGTTTTTTTTACACACTATGCGCACGCTTCCTGAGATGCTCAAAACCTCTGGTTTGCAGATTGTTTTCATGATTTCTGAGCTACACGAACAGCTGTGAAACAGGTTGTGATTTATGTGGTACGATAGTCATACACTCATAAAAAAGATTTTTTTGCAGCTTGTTCAAACTACTTATTTAAAACGAGCTGAACCAACACAATTATTGAGCTTTTTGTGGGACAACTTAATTGTTTTATACTCAATCCACTTAAATTTGTAAGAACAATTACGTTAACTTAATTGATTTGTGTTGGGACAACATGAAGGAATTATGTGGAACCCAGCATTTTGTACAGTGTACCAGTGATGTCAACATATCTTTGAGGACTACTCTGAGATTCCAAATGTCTTCTCTAGAAAGTCCAAGTAATACTGAATAAGTATAGTAGTGAAATTCTGCAACCCTAAATATCTAGCTTTGGAGTATTTACACTACCGTAAAATCCCAAAAACTAAAAGCAGGTGGGGCTATCATCAATATCAATACTTGACTCTCTGAGGTTTAAAAAAAAGAAAAAAGTTGTTTGCTTCATAAATAGCATTAGTTTTCATCAGCTCCTTACATGTCAATATTCCTTCAAATATTTCCTGGGATCCTTCCCAGTCCATGAGTTTCACTCTCTGTGAGTTGGAGGGGTTTTTTTGGAATGGAGATTTTCTGGGCCGTAGAGGTTTGATGTACTCTTGGCCAAAACGGCATCATTGAATTGCAGAAGACAAACAGATCAGCCAAACCACAAATCTTCTTCTTTAGGTGCCAACTGACTGCTCAGAACATGATGGAGGACATGTCCAGCAGATTAGGCCACCTGAGACATGAATTCTCAGTGATACTGGCTTTCATATGATGACATTTATATGGTGAGTATGAGCATAGATTCACGTCCATAACGTTAGGTGACTGACAGCTGATGGTCTGATTGGAGATTTTATAATACTTGATGTCCAATTTTCAACAAACCCTAGTAGTCATACAATGCTATGAAAGTATTTTAGTGAGATAATTGGTATTAAACAAAAATGTTCACTCAAAACACCAAAAAACCCAACTAAGCGCTACTTTTTAACAAATACTTGCATGTTTCTCACTAATAAATGGCTTTGGATAGTAACACTTTATTTTTGGAGCGCTATATATGTCCTCTGTGGCAACTTGTTTCTTGTGCTGAGAGTCAATATGGTCTATCCATGCTGACAGTTTACATTTAATCTTGAGGCTTGACGAGCCCAATGAGTCCCCAGTTGGGGGCTAGTCTATCAAATGGCTTCCCACAGGGATCTTACGATAGTCATGCTGGAGAAATAAGCGGCGAACAGGACACTTGGCACAACAGGGACCAGAAACCCGCTGATGACCAAAATGGTTTTTATAGCTTCAGAGATCATTAATATCCTCTAAATGACATTTTGTTTTGCGGTAGTTTGAAAAAAAAAAAACACACACACCAACAAAAAACCCAAAACAAAACATGCTGCCTACAATAAAACTAAATTAAACATTGGAGCACTGATACTAACAAAACACCAATATTCACATCCCAGGAACAGAAAAATAAACTCAGTTTGAACAATTTCGAATAAAAGGTCTGAAAACTTGATTCATTCATCCAGGAGACTGAGGTTTCCGCCACTTTTTCGATGAAAATGATTACATTTTCAATGAAATTCGGCTGTGAAAAGTTAAAATAATGTCCAAAAAGTTTGCGTGTTATGATTTTATTCCCCCAAAACTACACACTTAAAACATGACAACAGCGTTGCGAAAAAGTATGTGAAATACAATTTTTAAAAACAGTACATTCAAATCAAATGTCTTTGCAATGTAACTTTGGAAAATATGATCATTTATCAAAATACACAGTGTAAAAAAGTACAGAATAAGCATCAGTTTTAAGAATATCCTGATTAGCAAAACCAAACAGTGACAGAAAGCGAAGGAAAGGAAGAGACCCCCTACCTGAGCGTCGCGCTTCCTCCACTCCTGGGTTTGCGTTTGCTGCTGGACCATGGCGGCCCTCGTCTGCTTGTCCAAACTATCGATTTCCCGCTGGTGGTCCTGGACCAGGCTGTCCTTCTCAGCATTGTGTGTCTGGAGAAGGTGCGTCCGCTCCTGTTCATGCTGCAGTTTCAGTTCCACAATCTGATTGGACAACAAGGAGTAAGACTTCATCAGCGGAACATCCCTGTCGTCATGACAACTTGAGCATGGCTCAGCGAAGAAAAAAGTTGACGGCTTGGCTCACAACATAAGAACACTACGCAAATTTCCGCATCACTGTGACCTCACTTCTTGTTGTCCTCCCACTTTTGTGCCAATTATGACAAATACGACCAGCAAACCTCTCCTTTATCAGAAAAAAAAGTGTCAGAGATGAGAAATTAATTAAGAAAACTAACATTGTCCAATTGCAGATTTTCAAGTGTGACAAAATATATAATAATTTGAATTTCCGTGTCTGTCCATACTATTATGATGGCTATACTCGGCATATAACAACCACATACTGTTACTTCAGTAGTCTTTTCTGACAACGAGCGCTTTGTCAAAAACGAACAATTAAGAGCCTAAAAAAAGATCAGATTTAACCATCATCAATGTAATCAGAATTGAAAGCACACAAAATGTTGAAAGAACACAAAAGCTAGCTTCAGCATTATCTGGATGACTTGCACCTGCTGTGTGGTGAGTTGAGCCTGGCGATGAGCGGCGGCGCCAACGGTTCCCAAGGTCTGTTCCCACTCTCTTCCGGATGGGAGATGGTGACCTTGACCAGTCCGGCCCCCGCTTCCCAGTTAGCCTGCAGTGAGAGGCCTGGTCCCCGCAGTTTTTGAGCTAATCCCCACACATTGTGCGGCTCGGCACCCTACCTGGCCTGCCAGCTAGAGGCTGCTGTGGTGCTATTGAGTGTAGGTGATGAATGGGATTTGAGCTTGATTCCCCCAGCCAATCAGGCATAAGGCCACAAAAGACTCTTTAAACAACACCATGGCATTTCCAATTTTAGTGGATTTGGAAGAAGGTGAAGTAAGACTTGGTAGGAAGATTCTTTAGAAGATCGCTTTATCGATTTCATCCTTCAACACTGTAGAAGAAAAGACATGAGACATGGATGCAAGCAGACTTCTGTAATAGGGTGAAAGTGAACAGCCAACAGAAAGAGCCTCAACTAATTGATCTGGGATCGCCGACTCTCCGGTCTTAAAGGAATAGGGTAGTTTTCTTCATAACGCACCATGCATTAGCATGCTAAACTCGGGTAAACATACTGATGTTGAGATCTCTGTTAGCACTACAATTCAAGTTCCAACATCAACAAGTTCTTAACACGTCATGATAAGAGGAATAGCCCATGATCAGTAATTACCTTTAGTTTAAAGCCCAGCGTTCGGCTCGCTGTGATGGTTTAAACCCATCCCACAGCACTTGTCGGACAAGCGACAAAGCGAGGCTTTGGTTTGAACAATTGTGAGATAATTTTTTTCGACGCAGGGTGAAAATCCATGCCAAATATATGGTGATATGACAGTGGGAAAGCGAGGGGTGGGGGAGAGATTGAAAACATTGAAACGTCACAGAAAGGGCTGCTGGGTGCCGGGCTCTTAAAGCGCCAGCGCTGAATGGCTGCTGTCACTGGGCAGATGTGATTAGCGCCCCCTCCTAGAGCGCCAGCACCGAGGTCATGGAGCGGTGGGCAAATGAAGGAGGCTCCCTGGGGAAGCGGTGCGGTACTGGAGAAGAGGGACGCTTGGCGGTGCTCAGTAGGGGTTCTACTTGAAGAAAGAAGAGTGGCGGAAAATATATTCTATTATACACACTGCTGATGATCCAAAAAGGACCATCTATTTGTCTGCATGAGGGAAAGCTGGAAGAGAGAAAGAAGGAGAGAATATGATTGTCTGGTTGATGTGGACAGACAGAATCCAATGCAGCCGCCAGAGTTGTGAGTGGGATGGCGTTAATGTCTAATGTTGCTTGACTTCCTACTCACTGTGACCTCAGACATTAGCTCAGTGTCAGCAGAGCGAGCTCGCATGACGTCAAATGGCGAATAGGTCAAACAGAATCGTCACTTCTATAGAAATGCACTCTTTTAAAGTACCATTGATGGGAATCCTGGGGAATGTCTCTTTGTGTCCACATGAATAGCTGAAAGTGACCCTCTGACCACAGTTCACTCATTAAACCAACACTTAACATCTCAGCTCAATCTTTCCAGTATGTAACAAGAAGGGTCAATCCATTAGCGCTTTAGGAACGTAACTCAGGGTTCCTACTCTAAACCAAATGTCAAATTCCCTGACTTTCACTTACTAAAATGCTGAATTTCCATGACCTATAATGCATATAAAAACAGCAGTCTCTTCAGAATTCTGTGATTCTGTAAAATCAAGAAAATGGGTCAAAATTTAGAGGAGCTTAATTTTTTTTTTAACTGACAGATTTCCACACAGATTTTGGCCAGCCAGGAAAGTTCAAGTCCCTGCCATGCCATCGGCATAGTTTCATATAAAAAAAACAACAACATTCTATTCAGATATAGATAGTGCTCGAATCCTCAAGTCACAATGCACATTCAGCCGAAGCCTATTTAAACATGTTCATTGCATAGCTTGTTAAAATGTAAACATATTATATGATTTTTTTTTAACGGCATTGTTTAGGGTATTTTAACAGCTTTGTTTATTTGATCATTTAGAGTAATTCATGTATCCATTTTTTTTTGTCTTTTAAAAAAAAATCTGAATCCAGGAGGGTCTGGTTGAGCACTGAGCAGACAAAAAACAGCCACATACAGCCTGGTGACTGTATTGATTGGCAGTTGTAAAGTGTTAAAGGAAACAGAAATGGCAGGAAAAATAGCCTAACCATAACAATGGGCAAAACATGTGAAATAACATGATGAAAATCAAGGTATGGAAAACATACATTTTGCTAAATGGCAAGTACAATTTAAAGTGACAAAAAATACTTAAAAACCCCTGACTTTAAATGTCCGGAACAGACCTTTTAAAAATTCCATTATATTCCAGAAATTCCATGACCCCTGGAAACCCTATCAACTTATAAAAGTTGCTCTAAGGAGAATAGAAAATAAATATCACTCACAATAAGTCCTTGAATTCTTAACAAATTAGTAAAATATCTGCTACAGTATACTGTGATACCCACAGAAAACATAGAAATGTTAGGTTTTTTTTTATTAATATTTTACGTTTAATTATTCACTTACATTTAATTATTAATTAATTGAAAACACAACTAATGTAGTCAGTTAATATTTTGAAGTATGAATTTAATTGTGTTTAAGGCAATGTCCTGGCAGGAAATAAAAAAAAAATCTATAGAATTCCACCCCCTTTTCATAGAATTAAATGTATTGTTACATGTGTTCAGTTTTCCTAAATTAACTTTTTTTTTTTAACCATTCTTCTAATTGGCCCAAAGTGTGCCAAGAAAATATCCCCCACACATACTACCACCACCAGCCTAAACCGTTGATACAAGGCAGCATGGATCCATGATTTCATGTTGTTGATGACAAATTATGACCCTACCATCTGAATGTCGCAGCAGAAGTTGAGACTCATCAGACCAGGCAATGTTTTTCCAATCTTCTATTGTCCAATTTTGGTGAGCCTGTGCGAATTGTAGCCTCAGTTTCCTGTTCTTAGCTGACAGGGGTAGCATCCGGTGTGGTCTTCTGCTGCTGTAGCCCATCCACCTCAAGGTTCGACGTGTTGTGCGTTCAGAGATGCTCTTCTGCATACCTTGGTTGTAACGTGTGGTTATTTGAGTTACTGTTGCCTTTCTATCAGCTCGAACCAGTCTGGCCATTCTCCTCTGACCTCTGGCATCAACCTTTCTTCCCCATTCTGATGCTCGGTTTGAACTGCAGCAGATCGTCTTGACCATGTCCTACATGACTAAATGCATTGAGTTGCTGCCATGTGATTGGCTGATTAGAAATTTGCAGTTGGACAGGTGTACCTAATAAAGTGGCCGGTGAGTGTGTGTGTGTGTATATATATATATATATATATATATATATATATAATATTTTCAGATTTTTATGAATTCTGGCTTTCAATGTGATTTCAGATTAATTTAATTTAACTGAATGAATTTAATTGAATCAATGAACATCGCAGAAATTTAACAACCAGTGTTTCAGTACTATTCATAATAATGCATTTGCACTTTTTTGTGTATTTAAATCTACTACAACCATTTACCTTTGGTCAAATTCTCAAACACACTGTTCAAAATGAAATAAATACAATAAAACTAAACACAGTTAATTTCTAAAAAAAACTCTCCGTATATATATATATATATATATATATATATATAGTAGTGATTCATTAGTGCGCATGAAAATCTGACTGCACACAAATCTCTTCTTCACCTGTCTGCTGATAAATCTGTGACCACTGGTTGCATGTTTTCCTCTTATCACACTTTTTCCCAGTTTCCCATCCCTAAGCTAACCCAGCTGCACACCCGCTAGCTTGGATTTTTGCGCTTTGATGAATGAGGAACATTGCAGAGATGTTTGAGGTTTCCAAAACATTTAAAGCGCCACAAAATGAGGTTCCAAAAATTCATGAACAGCACTGCAAACAGTGCACAGATATTTCACAATACTGTGAAGACACACTGCCACTGCTGACACTTCAGTGCGAAGTTTGATTATTTAGAACAGGATATCATAATAATGCAACAGGCTCTTGACTAGGCCTTACAATTCAATGACTTGGAGTTAAAGGAGTACTGGAGTATGAAGCAACATTGAACCTGAAGAAATTAAAGGACAAAACAAAAGCAGCATAGTTTCACAATTTTAGGTTAGAAATAAAAACACCAGATCTCAATACAATACAGCACCTTTGGGATGTGGTGGAAAGGGAGATTCGCATCATGGATATGCAGCCGACAAATCTGCAGCAACTGCGTGATGCTATCATGTCAATATGGACCAAAATGTCTGAGGAATATTTCCAGTACCTTGTTGAATCTATGCCCCGAAGGATTAAGGCAGTTCTAAATGCAAAAGAGGGTCCAACCGGGTACTAGTAAGGTGTACCTTATAAAGTGGCCGATGAATGTATATTTGATTCAGCTTAAAAATTTAAGGCAACCAGGATTTTATTTTTACAGTGCAGAAGCTCCTCCAGCATCATCTCTGCATTCATCAGCCAATGAGAGCCATTTTTATCCAAGGTAATCTCCCTTCACATAGAAACATGGGTAAAGCAGTTCATTTGAAGCTGAAAACACTGAAATAATGAAATGTCCAGCCTAGAGTCCTGATATAAACCCCACTGAAAATTTCAGAAAAATCCCTGGTGACAGAGTTTAAGAAACCACTACAATCAGTAAGCTGCTGAAGAGGCTGAATAATAATAATTATGGTAATCTTTCTTCATGCTACATTAACTGCTGCTCTCTTATTTTGTCCACTGTGTTTTTCAAAAAAGAAAGAGTTTTGAGATATATCAAGTCAAGTTCAAGTTTCAAGCTGTATTGTCATTCCACTACATGTGTGGACATACAGTGGAACTAAATGTCTCGCAGGACCATGGTGCTACGTCAATAAACAGAATCATAAATATGAACACAAAAATGGAGGTAAGAGCTACTTTAAACATACATAACTAACCTACCAAGCGGCAATCTAACTTCAGGGTTCCAATGTGTCGGCCGCCAATATTTATCAGCTGATATTGAATGAATTTAAAGCTTTCAGCATATCGGCAATAATATATAAATAAAGCGGATATCAAGGATTTATTAATTACACGGAGGAAGTGAGCTGCAAGACTTTTGAATAAGCCAACATGAAACTAATTTAATGGAGTAAAAAACGCTATAGTACTGTATGCAATTGACCAATATCAATATCAGTATTGCCGAAAAGTAGTTTTTTTTGCTAAAATCAGTACATGTATCAGCCCAAAAAATTCTACTGTATAGGCACATCCCTAGTGAAAATCCCAATATATCCGAGCAGCTTCTGAAATGCTCAGATCTGCTTTTCTGGCACCAACAACAGTGCCGCATTTAAAGTCATTTGAATGAGCTGTCTTCCCCATCTGATGCCTGGATTCGCTTCAAATCAAATCATCGAATCATTTTCACCACGTCTTTATGCCTAATGCATCATGATTGGCTGATTAGATACAGTATTTGCATTAAGCGGAACATGTCTACTGAAAAAATCAAAATCAAAAATCAAATCTACCGCTAAGACTGTAAGGTGAACAATATTTCAAGATTGTCTATTTTATTCTTTATAAAAGATTGCACTAAAGATAACAGACACATTCCTGTCAGTCATGTCTATAAAAAGGGTAGCATTTTAGCATTTATTTGACTGATTAAATGGAGACCAAATTACATTTTAATCAGAAGGATCTGGAGACCAAACGGCATGATATGATAAGGACTATTAAAATATGAAAATAATCTATTTTTGATTCTGCAACAGTCCATACAATTATCTAGAAAGTGTAGATCATTTAATTTGAACATGAGCCATGTTGCTTGGTGTTTATAATGTAATACATAAAAAATAAAAATGAATTGACCTGCTGCTCGTATTTCTGCTGGAGCTCCTCCAACTGGTGACTGAACTCCTTACACTGCTTTTCTCGCAGTGATTTAGAGCGAATCAGATCAGCCTCTACTTTCTCCATCTGGAAACAAAAAGAAATGTGGATTATAGTAGGAAGGAGACAGCAGGATTGGAAGGATTATACTATTTGAATTAATTTTATTTTATTATCAACTGCAAAGTTTATTCTTCAACACATACAAACACCCACCTAGGTCCCTTCTTGGTCAAAAAAAAAAATAACCAGAGGCATTTATACTTGATTTTAACATGATTTAAGGCATGTCCAACAGGGGACCTGAAAAATGTCCCCTCTTGGCTCCAGGTCAACTGTTACTGGGTGTGTAACGACACCAAATTCCCCACTTAGATGCGCACACACGCACGTACGCAATCTGATGAAAATCTGATCGTAACGACCATTAAGTGGCTGTCTATGAACATGTCAAACCAACAATCAAAGATGACAATTTTTACTCTATGATTTCAGGAATCATTTAAGATTTCCCTAAATTTGTCTCAAACGGCCAATCATATTGTAAGCAGGGCTTTAGCGTTGTTGTGTTCGTATGTTGTTCTTCTGTCTGACCTCTGTGGATACAAGATAGGAATCATATAAAAGAAGGTGGAGTTCCAGAAAAAAACACAGATTCCATAATCATCACGGACCAATAGTAGCTCAACAAACTCATGTTTCTTGGTTAAAGATCTGAGATGCGGCAACTTGTGACTGAGTCGGTTGTGAGTCGTATTCTGCACATGCATTATGATTTTTAAAATGATTCACTTCTGTGTTTATAATAAATGCACATTAATTGAAACTGTAAAACTGTTGTGTTTGTATGTTGTTCTACTGTCTGACCTATGTGTGTATGAGATATAAATCACATAAAAGTAGGTGGTCCTGAGTTATTTGACATTTTATGTGTTAAATCTTTTAAAGTTAATTCCTTTGTATGTAAGCGGCCAGTTTGGATGTAGATTGTACCAGTTTTTAACCAGTTTTGATAAAACGACTGAGAGTACACTCAGCCTTGGGTGAGAAACAGATTGTACTTTGAGTGTGTGTGTTCAATTCATTTGTGGATCAGGTCTGGGGTCAGCTCTGAACAGCCTACTGGCTGTCTGACGTTTGTGTGCTTGAGATATTGAGATATTGTTCAGAATTGTACGCACACACACACACGTGGAAATTTTCTTAGTCTATCTGTGTTTTAACCAATCAGGTTAACACACCTATATGTATGACACAGTTAATGACGTTATGTGAGAGTATAATTGTTGTTGTTTTGAGATTGTAAATAGAGCGGCCTACGAAGTCTTTGTGAGTGTTGAAGCTGGCTTCTGCTAATAAAACTACAAACTATCTTCAGTAAACTTTTTTTGATTGAATCTCTGACTCCGGCTCTTCTTCATCTGACAGACTGATCATTTTTGGGTTAAAACTGTTGGTTCCCCTACAGCGGAGTTCCAGAACACACCCACTGATTCCATAATCATTATGGACTAATGGTAGCTCACCGAACTCTCCCAAACTTTCGTTTTGGTGAGCTGTTTCAAACTGCCGAAACAAAGTTGTTAGATATTATGACATTGCAGTTCACTCTTCAATTTCATTTGAGGTAAACCAGGACCTTAAGGTACAGTAATAAGTTCACAGCTGCCATTTTTTTTACACTGTTTCAGGGCAATCAGTTTAGCAGGCCTTGGAGCACAGCTAGTATGATTTTATGAAGTAAGTAGTACTTCTGAGAAGGACACAAGATCAGCATAATGGATGAAATTGTAGATCTTAGCTGAACATACGCTACATTTAGCATGCCCAAGTCAAGGCCATGTCCCGTTAGAGAGGACTTTTCTTTCTGTGATGCCGTTACAAACAGATAAATGCAAATGGACGGCGTACAAAGAGAAAGAGAGGGGGTGGCAGGGAAAGAGTGAGGAGAAAAGACTTTGATGTGGGCTGAATCTTGGACAGATGATGATCGCTGGAGACACTGGGTGGAAAGAGAAAGGTGAATCAGAAAGAACATGAGCAGGATGTGGGCAGCAAGAGCTTTAGGATCCCCAAACGCTCGCCCACAACTACATGACCATTAGAACGCATGCACACACACACACACAATGTACGATGTGTAACACTTGAGGAACTGTGCCCACATTGTGCCAATATGCTTCCTGTGGGATCTCAAGTCATTAAAGATCACATGCAATAAGAACAGTGAAAATAATGAAGTGCTGTATTCGAAACTGCCTTTAACATGTACAACATTTAACTGTGAAGGTTTTCAACTGGCTATTTACACACTCCAGCAAAATTCAGTCTTCACCTTTTGGTGCTTTTTGTTCTCACACGGTTCAGAGGTTTACATACAGTAAGAGAAAACTGCATTCAACAACCAAATAAACTCC
>CAIGQV010016663.1:6014440-6036872 GCA_903798115.1 Danio jaintianensis | reverse complement strand
AGACAGACAGACAGACAGACAGACAGACAGACAGACAGACAGACAGACAGATAGATAGATAGATAGATAGATAGATAGATAGATAGATAGATAGATAGATAGATGGATAGATGCAATTAGACATCACAAAACTTGCCAAATTAGCATGTCCAAAATAAAAATAAATAAGTAGCTAGGCAACTTTTTTTTATATTGGTATTTACATCATAGTGAGAAACCTAAATGTTAACTGTGAGAGATTTTCTTACAGAATTTCAGCAAACACAAAACAGCATCTTTTATAAAACTCAGCTCCAAGCAGAACTACTATGATTCCTAATTAATTAAATAAAACCATCTCATTTAATTACTTAAGAAAATACCACAATGCAACTGTAATAGTTTCCATTCTACAATAACCAACAGAACAAAATATCCTTTAGAAAAATCCTGAATTACACATTTGTTCGATCCCACTTAGAGCATTTCTATATATATGATTATGACTTAAAATAAATACATTTTGGGAAAACTAATGCTAAATTTTATTTTGACATACATAAATAAATGAATAATTAATATTGAATGTGTAACAAATACGGTATATTCCACCAAGCATCTGAAAGAGTGAAGCTGTCAGACTAAAAATCTTCACACACACACAGTATCTTCATATTAGAGCCTGCTCAGCCAACACTCGCTCTCTCTGGACATGGGCTATAAACACACCAGGAGAGACATATGGATTCCAGGTGGATTACACCTCTCCACACCAGTGTGAAGCCAAAGGCCGTCCACTCCATGAGCTCATCATGAGGGAATGATAACACATCCAGCACCAGATCAAAGCGGAGGCCCAGAAACAGGCAGCACATTAAAGCCAGAGAGAGAAAATGCAAAAGCTGCGATGTTGAGAGCGCCCTCAAAAGAAGAGTGCCTCATTCCCGTGTCCCCAGAGAACCCGAAACGCACAGAAACAGCCTCGCACACTTTACGACTGACATGCAAATGCACAGCGTTCAAAAATAACAGCAGACTTAACAGCCTGCGCTTGTGGACAAATACACACCTGAGATGGAGGAGATTGAGATATGACATTCTTGCTTTATAGTCATTTCCACAAATCTAAAGCAGGTCAAGTAAAGTGGGCACTTTCCCAGTAATTTCACTCAAATACAGATAACAAAAGATAAAAGAGTGCATTCAGAATGGCATTATACTGTAGACTATGCACATTTTCAATAACATCAACATTTGCTCAAACGTGAAGTATACAGAAAATAGAGGCAACAATGTATTACAATCTGTCCAAATTGTGAAATTTGCAGTCACAAACAGTTGATTAGCCATGATGATTAAGTCAAATCAGAATGAAAATTCCAATCACAAAAATGCGGAAATAAACGGCAGCAAACATGTCAATGGGAAAAATAGATATAGATGTCTGGAGACCTTTTGTTAAGAAATTAATGTATAATAGCAATGTTGGTAATCTGCTACACTAAATAAAAATAGTAAAAATAATGTTTCTTAATTATTTTTAAAAGGGGTGGCATGGTGGCTCAGTGGTTAGCACTGTCACCTCACAGCAAGAAGGTTGCTGGTTCAAGTCCTAGCTGGGCTAGTTGGCATTTCTGTGTGGAGTTTCCATGTTCTCCCCGTGTTCGCGTGGGTTTCCTTTGAGCGCTCCGGTTTCCACCACAAGTCCAAAGACATGCGGTATAGGTGAATTGGGTAAGCTAAATTGGCCGTAGTGTGTGTGTGTGTGTGGGAATTAGTGTGTATGGGTGTTTCCCAATACTGGGTTGCGGCTGGAAGGGCATCTGCTGTGTAAAACATATGCTGGAATAGTTGGCGGTTCAATCCGCTTTGTCGACCTCTGAAATAGAGACTAAGTAGAAGGAAAATAAATGAATAATCGTTAAAAAAATAAAAATAATAATAATATATATATATATATCAGTGCTTCCCACAGATTTGAAATATACTTGTGGTGGTAGCCTGATCGAAACACACCCACAGCACATAAATGGTCATCTACATGCGACAAACAAAAAAAAAAAAGTGATTTTTAACTATATTTTTATTTATTATGACACTGTAATATAGCTTTTCTTTTCAATGGGTTAACGTTGTTAAAAAAGGCTGTTGAAATAAAAGAAATCTACTATTTCTCTTACTTTAGGAGCCATGTGCACCCACTGACAGGTAAAGGCTGCTCTCTTTCTCGCTCGCTCTCTCCCTAAAGTTGCTTTATTGGCATGACATAGTACAGTATTGCCAAAGCATTTTAGATAAGTATGTAATATATTAACATCATTTAATTAACAAAATATACAGCAAATGAGAAATAAATAACAGAAAAAAGTAATAAAAATAGACATTATAGCAAAAAATTATAATAATTACTAGAATACAAAGTGTAGATTATTTAAATAAAGCAAATTAGTTGATTAGTCGATTTTAATGGTGTAGGGTGTTTCAGGGTGGGTGGGAGAGAAATTGGGATGTAAAATGTTTGCAGTGCTTACATGATTGTTATATATGTACATATTATTATATATGTGTAGTCCAATCAGCATTATGCAAACTTGTAAACATTTTGTAATATGCCAAAAGAATCTCAATTTGAGTCAAAACACTTACATTTACTTATTAAATTTTACATTTATTTAGTTAAACAATGAATTGTATCCAAGCTGATTTACAAATGAAAAGAACTGTAAAAAATCATACTAAAATAAATGCTCAAATTATATCTATTTTTTCCTATTGAAATAGCAGGGTGGTGCAGTGGCTCAGTGGTTAGCACTGTCGCCTCACAGCAAGAAGGTTGCTGGTTTAAGCCCCGGCTGTGTCAGTTGGCATTTCTGTGTGGAGTTTGCATGTTCTCCCCGTATTGGCTTGAGTTTCCTCCGGGTGATCCGGTTTCCCCACAGTCCAAAGACAAGCGGTACAGGTGAACTGAATAAGCTAAATTGGCCGTAGTGTATGTGTGTGAATGTGAATGTGGTTGTGGCTGGAAGGGCATCCGCTGCATAAAACATATGCTGGATACGTTGGTGGTTCATTCCACTGTGACGACCCCTGATAAATAAAGAGACTAAGCCGAAGGAAAATGAATATTGAAATAGTCAACATGTTTACATAAGTAGATTTACTGTTTTTAATCAATTTTATTTAGAATTTAATTAATAGTTTTTAATCGTCATATGCAAGTCACTTTCCTTCAGCTTAGTCCCTTTATTCATCAGGGGTCACCACAGTGGAATGAACCGCCAACTTATCCAGCATATGTTTTACACAGCAGATGCCCTTCCAGCTGCAACCCAGCACTGGGAAACACCCATGTTTCTTCTTCTTGCTGTGAGGCGATAGTGCTAACCACTGAGCCCCCGTGTCGCCCCTCTCCTTATAGTTACTTGGCTAAATTCATGTTTTATAACACTTTAACAAATAAGTCTCATTGGGACAAATACATAACTACAATACCATTTTGATTAATATGGTTTGACTAGCAAAACAGATTTATTTTTGACTGTACAGTCATGGCCAAAAGTTTTGAGAATGACACAAATATTAGTTTTCACAAAGTTTGCTGCTAAACTGCTTTTAGATCTTTGTTTCAGTTGTTTCTGTGATGTACTGAAATATAATTACAAGCACTTCATACGCTTCAAAGACTTTTATCGATAATTACATGACATTTATGCAAAGAGTCAGTATTTGCAGTGTTGGTCCTTCTTTTTCAGGACCTCAATTCGATTGGGCATGCTCTCAATCAACTTCTGGGCCAAATCCTGACTGATAGCAACCCATTCTTTCATAATCACTTCTTGGAGTTTGTCAGAAATAGTGGGCTTTTGTTTGTCCACCCGCTTCTTGAGGATTGACCACAAGTTCTCAATGGGATTAAGATCTGGGGAGTTTCCAGGCCATGGACCCAAAATTTCAACGTTTTGGTCCCCGAGCCACATAGATATCACTTTGGCCTTACGGCACGGTACTCCATCGTGCTGGAAAATGCATTGTTCTTCAACAAACTGTTGTTGGATTGTTGGAAGAAGTTGCTGTTGGAGGGTGTTTTGGTACCATTCTTTATTCATGGCTGTGTTTTTGGGCAAAATTGTGAGTGAGCCCACTGCCTTGGATGAGAAGCAACCCCACACATGAATGGTCTCAGGATGCTTTACAGTTGGCATGACACAGGACTGATGGTAGCGCTCACCTTTTCTTCTCCGGACAAGCCTTTTTCCAGATGCCCCAAACAATCGGAAAGGGGCTTCATCGGAGATTATGACTTTGCCCCAGTCTTCAGCAGTCCATTCGTCATACATTTTGCAGAAGATCAATCTGTCCCTGATGTTTTTTTGGAGAGAAGTGGCTTCTTTGCTGCCCTTCTTGACACCAGGCCATCTTCCAAAAGTCTTCGCCTCACTGTGCGTGCAGATGCGCTCTGCCTGCTGCCATTCCTGAGCAAGCTCTGCACTGGTGGCACTATGATCCCGCAGCTGAATCCTCTTTAGGAGACGATGCTGGCGCTTGCTGGACTTTCTTGGACGCCCTGAAGCCTTCTTAACAAGAATTCAAGCTTTTTCCTTGAGGTTCTTGATGATCCTATAAATTGTTGATTTAGGTGCAATCTTAGTAGCCACAATATCCTTGCCTGTGAAGCCATTTTTATGCAACGCAATGATGGCTGCACGCGTTTCTTTGCAGGTCACCATGGTTAACAATGGAAGAACAATGATTTCAAGCATCACCCTCCTTTTAACATGTCAAGTCTGCCATTCTAACCCAATCAGCCTGACATAATGATCTCCAGCCTTGTGCTCGTCAACATTCTCACCTGAGTTAACAAGACGATTACTGAAATGATCTCAGCAGGTCCTTTAATGACAGCAATAAAATGCAGTGGAAAGTTTTTTTCAGGATTAAGTTAATTTCCATGGCAAAGAAGGACTATGCAATTCATCTGATCACTCTTCATAACATTCTGGAGTATATGCAAATTGCTATTATAAAAACTTAAGCAGCAACTTTTCCAATTTCCAATATTTATGTCATTCTCAAAACTTTTGGCCACGACTGTATATAGTACATGATAAAGTCACGTGAATGCAGAATACCACTGACTGAAAGTAGTAAGCTAGTATTCTACGCCAAACACAGTCAGATAGCTTCCAAATACAGGATGGCGAAATCAACATACAGCTCAGCGTGCTAGCGTTATATGCATTTTTCTCCTTTCAGCGTGCCTGCATGCTGTCAAAAATATTAGTTCTGACAAGCTTTGATGGGGAGAAAATATCTGGCAACCGTTTGTGAAGTCTGACTGCTAAAAGCTTGTTTTTTTTTCCTCTTCATGTTGGGATTGACCCAAATAGACTTACAATCGCTTACATGACTCAAATAATAATACTTTTTTTTTTCATCTGGTATACAGCGTTGGTTTACGATTGTTGTGACGGTGTGGACCACCAGGGGTGCGTACTGCTGAATCAGTCAAGTGTGTGACTCTTGGGTGGGATTACATACAGGGACTCCTCTTAATTAATGTCATTCCCAGTGCAAAAGGCGCATGCAGTGACACACACCATAAACCCTTCTGCTTTAAGAGTGTGTGGAGCGATTATTCAACAGTGCGGTTTTGCGCATGATACAAGAAAACAACATCTGCATCCCTTTAAAACTTCCAGAGGAAATTCCAGGCATAAAGAATTTGGTCCTATTTCTCAGCTTAGCACTGGAGTGTTTGAATGGTGCCCCCTTCAGGAGCAGTCGGCATCAGCAGGAAGCAGAGCCTGATGGTATGCATGTAATGCTCTGTGGAAAGTGTGACTGTGTTTTAAATGCTTTCAGATGCACGAACCAGCGGGCTGTTTTCTCAATTCCTATGCAACAGGACACGCCTCCCACTTCTCTCTTAGCAACAACGAGTCTCCTAGCCTTCACTTAAATTGGATTCATGAATTTATCGCGATGCTTTGGAACATCGGGCATGTGTTAGACGCACATGTACGCAGATCATAACTCATAAACAATGCAAAGTTAAAATGAACAGAAAAAGGAATGCACATAATTGCGAAAAGTAAAAACAGATGAGGGGAATAAAAGGGTGTTCTTGCCAGATATGCAGCTGAATGCTGTGTGCCTGTGTTTGTGGTGTCGGGTGAGTTGCACAAGCATGTATTAGAATGAAGTAAGCTGATCAAAGCCAAGATCAGATTTCAATCACCTTTCCGCGATCAAGAGTGTAGCGTCTGCATAGCAACACGTGCGAATTGTTTACCGCCAAGAGCAATACTGCAAACTTTCAATCAAGGCAGCAAGTCAAGAACTTATGCCGAGATGAAGGGTCATGCGTGCTTGACCTACTTTGCTGGATTCAGACAATAAACATACTCAATTATATTGTCCACTAACAATGAAGAGTCCCAGTTATTTTCTTTCTCCCACACTTACACTGTAAAAAATGATTGCTGCCTTCAATTATTAGTTGAATCAAATTAACGTTTCTAGTCATCTCAACTTACATCAAATTGATTAAAAAACTTATAACTTTTTAGAAACCTGATTGACGTACAAGTGAAAGCAACACACAGTAAAAATAGTGGTTTTCTTGACTTTTGTCAAAATTTATTTTTATTTTTTTACAGAAATGTACCTCTCTAACTTCAAAAGAGTGCCCTGGCCATATACTGTAGATTGGAGTAGATTGATTAAAAAAATTGTCTTATTTTACAGAAAACCATCTAAATTTTAAGATCCATGTAAAATATTGCATATTTCATTGATTTTCATTAATTTTGGTGACACGGTGGCTCAGTGGTTAGCACTTTTGCCTCACAGCGAGAAGAAGTTGGCGGTTCATTCCACTGTGGTGACCCCTGATGAATAAAGGGACTTAGCTGAAGGAAAATTACTTGCATATGACGATTAAAAACTCTAAATTAAATTCTAAATAAAATTGATTAAAAACAGTAAATCTACTTATGTAAACATGTTGACTATTTCAATATTCATTTTCCTTCGGCTTAGTCCCTTTATTAATCTGGGGTCACCACAGCGGAATGAACCACCAACTTATCCAGCATATATCTTACGCAGCGGATGCCCTTCCAGCTGCAACCAATCACTGAGAAACATCCATACACACTCATTCATACACTACGGACAATTTAGCTTACCCAATTCACCTATAGCGCATGTCTTTGGACTGTGGGGGAAACCGGAGCACCTGGAGGAAACCCACGCGGTCACAGGGAGAACATGCAAACTCCACACAGAAATGCCAACAGTCGAGGCTCGAACCAGCGACCTTCTTGCTGTGAGGCGATCGTGCTACCCACTGCGCCACCGCGACGCCTATTGCATATTTATTTTTTATTTTTTTTCCATAATTATATGATAAACATATTCAAGACTCAAGATATTTTTAAACAGTTTTTTTTGTTAATTTATTTTCTGAATCTTTTTTTTTTTACACATTCCCTTTTTTTGGTTTTATTTATAAGTCATCTCAACTTACATCAGTCAAACTGACTAAAAAACTGTGCATAACTTTGTATAAACCTGATTAATTTATTAAAAATAAGTTAAAGCAACATACAGTAAAAATAGTTGTTTTCTTGACTTTGTCAACAGATTTTTTTTTTTTACAGAAATGTATCTCTCTAACTTCAAAAGAGTGCCCTGACCATATACTTTAGAGTAGATTGATACAAAAATGTCTTATTTTACAGAAAACCATAAACATTTTAAGATACATGTAAAATATTACATATTTATTACTGGATTTTTTCATAATTATATGATAAACATATTTAAAAATATATCTTATTTTTAATATGATTATTGTTTTTAGAATCTGTAAGATTCACTGTGAAGTTCTTACTAGTTACCTCATCTGATGCATACGTGTCTATGTTTCCATCCAAAGATATCTAAATATATGAGCAAAACTGGAATATCACATAAAAAGACGTGCGAATAAAGCAACGTTTCCATCCAACGAGTCAAAAAGAACAAAATCATCACTTCCTGATTAACTGGTGCCAAATATCAAAAATAAAAATGGAATTTGCTGAAGCTGCTTGAGTTTTTTCTTTATTTAATAAATGACTTGCGCCTCAGAAGACAATGCCGATATGTAATAAGCGCAAATCGAGAGCAATGCGGTCATGAAATGTGTATTATTGTCACAATCACCAGCGATCTAATCCTGGCAGATACACATCTGTCACTGAACTAGACTACAAATACCATCATGCACCTCACACACACCAGTTCCTGATTGCCCTTGATTACACACACACAGCTGGTAACTCATCATGGACGGATTACCTGGACTTTATATTCACCTCTCACACACACACACACACACACTTTGCTAAGTCTTGTTTTACCCAGTGTAGCATTACTAAGCGCTTTTCCTTGTTTGTCTCGCCGCCTGTCCTGACCATTTGCCTGTTTCTGACTACGCTTTGGATTACCTACATGCTCCTGTTTGTCCCTGTTTTTGACCATTGATCATTTTGACCACTCAGACAAATGAAGAACAGCCAATGCAGGGCTCTAGACTAACTTTGTACACTGGTTGCACTGGTGCGCCTAACCTTTTTTCTTAGGTGCACCAGCACAAAAGTTAGGTGCACCCAAATTTTCGACCGCATCACATTGTATACAATTTAATATTTTTATTAAGGATAAACAAGGCTAGAATATGAAAATGAGGTATATTTTTCATTAAAAAAAACATCTTGTGGTAGTGCACTTGTTCAATAAAAATCTTTGTGATTGTAACATTCAACATGCAATAAAGTGCCATCAAAAAAAAAAAAAAAAAACTAAACCACAAAATCTTTTGTATTTTCAAGTAAAATTAAATATTATACTCGACCTATGCCTAAATCCAAAAAGCAATAAATAATGTATATATTTATAAATTATATTAATTAAACTAAACTATATTACACTAAATAACTAAGGCTATATAATCTTATTTTCTGATTCAAACAAAAATGATTTAGCAATACCGCGCCACTGACAAGCCAACCGCAGAGAAACAAAGCAACCACAGAATCGCAGTGATCACTTTTTCAGAAGTTTTTGTGCGTCTAATGTTAAATAAATCAAAAATGAATAGGCTTACAAGAGTGTATCCTGTGTGTGTGTATTTCTTTTTCCACCAACTGTTTGTGTCCAGTCTTTTATCACTGAAGCCGCTCTCTTCCAAAACCGAAAGTTACTTCTGTCTGGCAATATTTCGGCTTTCAATCAAATGAAAAGCAAATTTAGATGAGCCAATATAAAAAATTTGCAGTAAAGTAACTGTGACGTGTGGCCACACATCGAATCAAAGGTCTCATATTATCTCGCTCTCGCTGTCATCTAGACATCGTTAGGTAGAGGCCAAGCAAGCGTTAAGTCGGAAAAACTGAGGCTGGTACCAGCTGACAGTTAGAAAACCTGAAGCCTTTGCGAAATCTGTCAAAATACAGCACTGAAATTAACAGGTATAAATGTCTTTCAGCCAAAAAATCTATCTGTAGGATATCTGTAAAAATGCAATCAGAGCCAATGTTATTTAGAAGTTATGTAGCCTAATACAGGCTATTACATTTCTAATAAAATTTAAGTCAAAACACAATTAATTGAATTTTTCGTGATAAAAAAATATACAGAAAAAAATTAATAAATCAAAAGGTGGCTAGTTTGTAATTTGTTTTAATATTAATAAAAAAAAAAAAACATGCATATCCTATTTAAGTGTAACAGCTATATGCTGCCAACAGGCAAGCCATTCAATAAATATTATTTCACTGTGTAGGCTACTGGGTTATAATGTATATTTTAAAATAAAAACTAAATGTAGCATGTCATTTAAAACATGCAATTCATAACACACCAGAGCTATAGGCCTATAGCCTAGGTGTAAACGTTATACAGGGGGGTGTTGGTCAATAGCCTGCTGCATTTGAACTCCAATATCTCTGAGGGAGATTATGTTACTCAGTAGTCTATATTAACTTGAGAGATTTAAAAAATAAAAGACATTTTAAAAAAGGAACAACACGCAAATCGGCAACAAATAAAACTGGTCGCGTGGGGTTCAGTACTTGTCATCTTGCCACTGGATACCAAGGAGATGGGGCTGTGTGATGTGTAGCGCCCTTATGCAGCGCGTGTCAACTGCAGCTGGTGAGAGAGAGCACGCGTGAAACCGTAAAGCCGGTATCGATATAACCAAAAGCAAGATCATATCATTATAAATATTACATTAACGATACTTATCGAAATATTTATATTTTTGACTGTTGAACCAAAAATTCATTTAATGTTTCCCCTCGAATAGCTAGTCGCACCAGTGCAACCTCCAATTTTTTTAGACGCACCATTAAGAAATTTGGTCGCACTCTAGAGCCCTGCAATGCCTTTTTCTTTTATCCATAAATAAAACTTGTATCAGAGCTGGGATATAATGAGGTTTGTTGGCTCATTTGGAAACTGCGGCTGATGGTTGCTTAGCAACGAGAGAGGCCACAGGTGAACAACTGAAACTATGGAATCCTGATAATGCAAAAAGAGCATGGCTTTCTGCTAATGTGTCTGATTGAGGTCAGACCATATTCAAGCCTTAAACAAACCATACGACACTTTGTTTGGAAGTGTATCGAGCAGCTCAAGTTTCCTTATCATACACTTGGTGCAATGTGGCACTAGGCATGAACAAGTGTTTTTCACTAATTTCAGCCTGACACAGGGATCATTTACATGTCCTGCACCTCGTTGTTTAAATAGCTAGTGAAGCGTTGAGTTTTCCGCTCACAATGGTGCATTTGTAAATGGCAAATGTGCCATGGCATGACAGCAACTCACTCTTAAAGGGAGTGAAGGATGAAACTCTGATTGGTTTAATGCAAGTTATGCCCAAAACACAACTAAGAAAATAAGGACAATAAGGACTTAGACCATGCTCCAGGTGTGCGACTGGTTTTACCGTTCTTAAAATTGCAAAAGTGGTTTCAGAAACTTCAGTCCACCTGCGCCTTGTTCAGTAGACAATGCGATTAGATCATTAAAATAGAGCCCCAACTCTTAAGGCCCATTTGTTTGGTGTGCACCAGAGTGCGATTGCTCTATTCACACCTGCCTAAAATATCTGCAATAAAGGGGGAAACAAACTTAAGTTTGATTTAATTAAACCAGAAAACACAGGTGTAAATACGTTATTTTATTGCTACAGTAAATACATAGTTTTATTATTTTAATGATATTATTCTTATTGTTTGTTTTATTAGTATTTAAAGATTTTTAGTTTCCTTTTTTTGGGTGTTGGGAGGGAAATTGGGATGTAAATACCCTAATAAATACCCTAAATCAATGGACATCACCAAGTTGCACTGCTGGTTGCAAACACACTGCTCTCACTATTTTGACCAGGTGGGAGATCACATAAGCTAAACACTTCAGTAAAACATTTACTTTTATTGTAGATGTGCATTTGCAATAGCCAATAATCTCTGTTGTCAGTGTCGACAGAAAATTCATTCTAATTATTAAAACAGATTTGCACATAAACTGTCTATATTGTTCCCTTTTCACATCAGATAGCGTGCACTGCATTAGCTCACCGTGCCAAAAGAAAGTTCATATACTTTGCATAAGGCAAAAATAGGGGTATTGTGCCATTCCAAACACACCCTAAGAACGGACTCTCCCTCGCTCGGAGTATCAACTCGGACTGACAAAAATACATATCCCAATACAAAGTCAATAATTAGTCTCTTCAATGTCTGTAGGAGCTTAGCAAACTCATGTTTTGGCAGGAAAGGAGATTTGCGCGAATACAAATGATGAGTTTAATCTGCGGTTCATCCAGGGAATGCAACACTATCATCTTCAAAAACGAGGAACCGAGTTTAGGGCCAGCTGGTTTATTTTCTTGCCTATTCTTATCCTCCGTCTGATCCAGCGGGACCACAGTGATTAGTCCGTTTGATGTTGGCCTCTGAATCCCCAGGGATGTGCCCCCTTCCCTTCCTCCCCCACAAGAGCCGGACTGGGCCACAAGCGAGACTCAAAGAGATCCGCAGCTGCAGACGTGGGACAACTTCACCAGGGCCAAGCACATCTCCCTGCTGCACTCCCCTCATGTGAGCTGCATTTAAGACAAACACACTGTGGGGTCATTTGCAGCAATGGGACTGTTTTGTTGACACTTAAACAGATATAATCCACTGACTTGGCTGGGCTTGATTAAAAAGGATGGTATGGATAAATAAAAGGAGCCAAAAAGAAAAAAAAAAAAGAATTCAGAGCAGCTTAGCTCAGAAGTTCTGTATCGCTTTCTTCAAAAATAACATCTAAAAGCGAGAAAACTTTGAACATTCCGAGCACAACTGTTCATCGTGTATATGCATTTCCTCTGATGATCAGACAGACACGCTGATCAAAAAAGCTAACTTGTTTTTTTTTCCCCTCAAGTGGGGTAACTCGCTATGGTATTGCCATGGTAACGGAAAGTTAAACAATGCATGGATTCTCATTTGCATTGGGAAGGGGGTGGCTGCTTTTGATGGGAAGGGCGCTCAGGACAAACAAACAGCACACCAGCTGCTTGCGTCTGCACACACGCATGTTTAAATTCATTCATTCATTCATTCATTTTTCTTCAGCTTAGTCCCTTTATTAATCAGGGGTTGCCACAGAGGAATGAATCACCAACTTATCCAGCATATGTTTAACGCAGCGGATGCCTTTCCAGCACTGGGAAACACCCAATACACTCTCGCATTTACACACATACACTACGGCCAATTTAGCTTATTCAATTCACCTATAGCGCATGTCTTTGGACTGTGGGGGAAACCAGAGCACCCGGAGGAAACCCACGCGAACACGGAGAGCATGCAAACTCCACACAGAAATGTCAACTGACCCAGCTGGGGCTCGAACCAGCGACCTTCTTGCTGTGAGGCGACAGTGCTAACCACATGTTTAAATTCACACACCTAAAGGCCTAAATACTTCACAAATAAAATGTACACGTAAAATGACGAAACGCGAGCTAAATATTACATACACTTTCACAGCTTCTCCATAACACACATGCGAACGAAAGTGTATCCAACATGCCGGCCGGCAGATAATGCGGTGAGCAGCCAGCATTTTATGCGGTTTCATCTCGTTTAAATTTCTCTGCTCATCCTCTGATCTCCACTATCAGGCGGTGCTCTCTTGATGTGTGTACTGGCTGGCCGTTTGAAGTTCTGTGCTGACTTTAAAGCGGCCAAAAGACCCTGAACGGCAGGTAGGCAGCAGACCGGAGATTCTGGGTGCTCGTTAGCCCAATAACTGTTTAATTAGCTCGATGAGGACTGCAGCGTAAATGCGGCTGCCTATTGACACAAATGGGCATCTGTGTTGTTCATTGCTCATGCGGGGGTAATTTATTCATCCTAACCCGTGTGTCTGGCACACTAACATGTACGTCAGATAACTGCGCTCGTTTCATCTCGACACTTTAAAGCAACTGCAGAGAGAGGGGGAAAAAACACAATTCAGCAGATGAAAGGAAGCGTTGCGCAGTACGGAACAAGACATGCAAAACGTCCAGGAATGGGTTTAAATTACATATGTGCCAGTGACAGCCAGACCTGATTTTTTTATTTTTTTTGCTTAATAGTTTTCCCATTTTTTGTTCCCATTTTTAAACAAAAGATTTCAAAATAAACTGCTAGGAGATTTGGAACATTTTTTTATAGTTCCCTTCATGTTAGATCAATGCACTTTTAAATCTGATTTATTTCATGGCTCTATGGGATACTTGATTCTGATTGGTCAGTTGTGACATTCCAAGGTGTGTTATTCCCTGATAGCAATCAATCGTCTACGGAAAAGTAGACTTCCTATTGTGTATTGTTGCTGTGCTCATTTTCTTGTCAGAACAACTGTTTTGTAGCCTGCAATGTTTTGTAAGATAATAAACATTAAAAATATTTTATATCTCAAATCAGTGCCTCTTATCACCAAAATTATTATGAATTATTATTATGTGTAATAAGTTGTATGACCATACCGAATCCCTGTTTATTTTAAAGTTTCTTGAAAAGATTAAATGAGCAACAAAATATAACTTTTAAATTCAATATTTAGTGTCTGATTATTTACTTATATGAAAATAGCCAAGTAATAACCTAGTTAATGTACATACAGCTGGTTGTTATCGGAAAATAAACAGGGTCACCATCTGATTGCCCTGTCAGGGTTTATTCTGCGATAACAATGGTCAGGATGTAAATTATCCTTCTGTACTTATATAACAATAAATGACTCTAAAAATAACCCACTTTTTGTTAACATGTTTATTCACAAACATGAAAAATGTTTGTCTTTCTTCCTATTAAGAAAAACATATATATATATATACACACCTGACAAAAGTCTTGTCATCGATTCCAGTTGTAAGAGCAATAAATAATAACTTGACTTCTAGTTGATCATTTGGAAAAGTGGCAGAAGGTAGATTTTTCTGATGAATCATCTGTTGAACTGCATCTCAACCATCACAAATACTGTAGAAGACCTATTGGAACACGCATGGACCCAAGATTCTCACAGAAACCAGTCAAGTTTGGTGAAGGAAAAATCATGGTTTGGGGTTATACATAACCATACATGATATGGGGTTATATATATATATATATATATATATACTTTATGTAATAATATACTAATATACTAATTTTAGTATATTGGCAAATTAATTTAATATCTAAATTCAATGTACGCTGTTCCACCTTTGTTGTGTAAGGACAGATTTGATCCAAACAAATCTTAGTAATAGCCTAGAGACAGCCAAGGCCATACAGAAAAACAGAGCCTATCAAATTAAACATGGCCTAGGAAGATAATTCCAAGTGGCAAATGTTCTCGGCTGATGGAAAAAAGTTTATTTATGACTCTGATTTGAACTTGATCACATTCTGCACTATAATACAGAATAAAACAGAGAAAAAATCACAGAGAGAGAGAGAGAGAAATTCCACACCTTCCTCTTTTTCTTTCTATTGCAGAACGTTGTTGATGAAAAGTAATACTGGAACAAAGTGTTTAAAATAAAGCATGTCATGGAAAGATATTCTTGTAAAACTGTTCATTCAGGACCAGTCTGATGATGTCACACGTCAACGGGCAGAATTAATGACTGAAATTTAATTAACCACGTGCGGTGTCTGCCAAGAGTGTGTGATGCACCAGGACAAGGGCCAAACAAACAAACAAACAAACAGCACATAATGAGCTTATCGGATCCAGCCTGATGTCATTCATCAACCTAAATGGGAGGTTCTCCAGGGGTGTAAATAATCTCACATCTGGGCCTGAATGCGGCACGCAGCTCGTCAGGGGAGTTTCGGCTCATTTTCCATGAGTGACAGTGAAAAAAAAGCGAGGCCAGACGAAGTCCAACGGCATCTAACGTGAAGTGTGTGATTCCGCCCGGCACATAAACCCTGCAAGCTTCCTCAGAACGCCACGCTAACCACTTCCACATCTCCCCGCTGCATTCCTGCGGTCGGCCTCGGGCTCCGGGAGCACAGGCTGGAACCCCACGCTAGTCCACATCTGAAGACTCTGCTGTGGGCCAGAAGATGGCCTTCCCAAAACAGGACTTAGAGCAGAGCCTCTTCTACAGCCCCGTAATCCAGGCCAGACCACAGCATTGTTCGCATTTTACTGGTCTCTGCGAGCACACAACAATACTGGAGCACGGCTGGAGATCACAGCCCAGAGCAGTCGAGGACTGAGCAAATATATACTCCAGCCTTCTGTGTTTCACATGAGCTATCAGAAATCAGTCTAATATGCTGTTTTTGTTCTCAAGAAATGATTCTAATTATTATTAATGTTAATTTTTTTTTACAAAAGCAGTGTTGCTTTATGTTTTATGACAGTGATGTTCTTCAGGGCTGTATGATGCTCTGAATGTTCTTACTGTGAGGCAATACTGTGTGCAATACATCCTAGCTTAATGACAAATGTAATAAAACAAATAAAATAAAATACATACAAAAATTAAATTAAATAAATTAAATTAAAGTATGACAATAAAAAAATTACTGACTCCAATCAAAACTCATTACGTAAAACTTTTAAAGCTTCAAACCTCAAAGCTTTTAAGTAAACTATCACATTTTTAATTTAATAAACTAATTTACTAAACATTCTATTTTTACTCACAGACTATTTTTTATTCTGTATTACAACAACATTGTAATAAAGTATAAGCATAAGAATTACATGAACTCAAATCTATATGTTTAAGTGCTAGTTAGCAACAGCATCCTAGTACATGCTGATGTCACTTCCTCTGGTGGAAAACTCTGGAAGGAATTGTCATTATTCTTCTCTTATTAATGTATACAAAATATTTAGGACACACAAAAAGTAGATTAATTATTTGTCAACCCTGTTACTGTAACATATTTAAGTGAAATTCTAATTCGCTTTTTAAAATCAATAATATGATTCTGTATTTGAGAATTCTAACACAAGTCCTACAGTGTCCTCTCATCCAGTGTCTCAGAGTTTGTCACGGGGGGTATGAATGAAAAGTTAGTGAATTAAATGGCAGAGGTGACCTGTTGCTTGAGAATTTGTATCCGCCGTCGTCTATTTGCATGCACAGTGTGAGAAAGAGACTGCAGTTGAACACAAAGTCAAATTCATTTTGCGAAACACCTAAAATCACATATGTTGTTGCGTGAAACGCCGTAGCGTGTAAACTACCTTGCGTAGAACGGTGACGTAATGACGTTAGTCGAACTGTGTACTATAACAGTGTTTCTCAATCACATTCCTGGAGGATCACCAACTCCGCACATGTGTCCTTAACCAAACACAACTGATTCAGATCATCAGCTCATTAGCAGAGACTGAAAGACCTGTAATGGGTGTGACAAAGGAGACATTCAAAACATGCAGTGTTGGTGGTCCTCCAGGAACGTGGTTGAGAAACACTGCACTGTAACATGTAAAACGGGAACGTGAAAGGAACATTCAAAAACTCATGTAAACACCTTAATTATTAGGGGTGTCAAAATTAATTGTTTCTTCGGTGCACCGTGATGCAAACACGAACAATTTGGTATTGGTTCAGTAATAATCATAACCGGTTATTATGTACTGACGTCATTTATTACATATGCGTTATATGGCGGTAGCTTACTATGGCGAGGGAGGCGACCGTGAGTAATTAAAACACTCCAACTACTTAAAAAGCAGATAACTGTGCACAATTCACTGCTTGTGAGTTTGCTGGACATTCTTTTCACTCACAGGGAAGTACATCAGAACCCAGTTAGGAAAAAATGAAAGCTGTAAACTCTTTCCCTCTCTCTGTGGCTCCTTTGACCTGCTGGCATGTTCGTGAGGTAACGTTTTATCTCCTCTCTCAGCTGTTACAACAATAACGTGCCCACTGCGTCGTCGTCTATAATGGATCAGCTGATCAACCCGGCCGTTTAACATCAGTGTCCGTGTCACTGTTTGCTGAACAGTGCCAGAGCCGCGCTGACCGTTAGAGCCAATCACAGCCTTTTCTGTTGAGTGCATGATCAATCATAGGCGTTTAAGAACTTGCTCAACAACGCTGCTTTGTGCATGTACTTTAGTGTTGTTTGATACATTCAAAAAGAGTGTTTTCTTTGAGCAGGTAAAATCAAAGGTATAGTACATATATACAAAATTGTATTACAAATAATATATAAATATATTTATAAATGAAAAATTTTAATACAAGAATTATTGTGTTGCTAAGTAAAATATCAAATTGATTATGGAACGCATCGTCAATGCACCGAGATATCGAATTGAACCGAATCGATGGCATGATAATCGTAACCAAACCGAACCATGAGACAAGTGTAGGTTCACACCCCTATTAATTATATTATTGTCTTATTCAGATTAAGGCAAATAATTATATTACCGATGTCCATGTAAGCGTAGTCGTTGTGTCTCTGAAACCTTACCTGATTGAGTCCTCCATTTTACTGATCTTCCTCTTGCGGTCGGCTCGCTCCTTTTCCAGCTCAGCCTGGAGCGTCTGCATCTGCGACAGGACGACATGAGTGTCAATCACTCAACACACTTTATCATGACTGAGCAGGGCTGATCTCATTTTCTGCAGGTCAGAGGTCGGTTGCGAGCAGACTGCTGGCCTGCAGGTGTAAACGGCCTCTGCTTTACAGATGTGCCCTTGACAGAGGTGCGCCTCGCTGGCCTGCTTTATGACCGGAGCGGCCCTTTGAAGGCAGCAGCCAGATGCCTGAGACCCATCTTAAAACTGATCTTCTCCTGATTGTGTTGGCCCAATTATTACAACAGCCTTTTTATGACAGTTCTGAAGCTTTGAAGAGGTTTGAAATGCAGGCACTGGGCAGCAGCTCTGATTAAGGGGCCGTTTACACCGCAACGTGAAACCTATTATGTGTTTTACCTAATCGTTGTCATGGCAATACATTATTTTTGAAAACAAATGCAAATTTTAGTATGTATGTAGGTATGCAGACATGCACAGTACGTGTCGAAGCACGAACAAACATACACAACAATGGCAGAGTACATGTTAGTGTTATTCCTGATCAAGAATTTATTCATTCTTCAGCAAAGTAGACAAGGTCCCGTGAAGTGCTTTGCGCATTTTTATTCGATGTTTTGACATAATCTCAACCGAAACATGAAGAGAGGGTGGAACATAATGCAGCCCCTCCCCCTTTAAAAAAACAGCCAATAGCATTTCGTTTTATCACCTCTCTGCCAGTGAGAGCAGTTGAGCACAAGCACATCAAATATGAAGCGTCTTAAAGGGGGCGGGGCATGTCAAATACTAGAGAGCATTTGATTGGTCAATATTTGATGAGAAACTGAAGAATGAGGTGATGTGAATAAATCCATTGATCCATGATCCATTTAGGCGGAAGTGATGAACTGCAAGCTTTACATGTTTATATCGGTTTTATATCTCCTGAACGCGAATTTTGTCACTCTTTTGGTGCGCACTAGCTTATAGATTTCATAAAAACTAACAATACTGATACTAACATCTAAAACTTTATTTTAATTTCATGGAGCCTTTAAATATTACAACCAACAGCAGAGAAGCATCATAAACCCAATGGGAAATCCGATGACAAATTGATACTGTTTAATAAGGTGACTGCCAACTACTGTTCTGGCATATGCAATACAGCTCTTTGGCTTGGTTTTCGTATATATGTGTAAATGTGAATGGTTGTGAAAATGTTATAAAAACGGCGAATGCTTTTGACAGAGATTGTCATTTCAAATTTAACGCAAGCTTTTGTTTTTTTGTTTTATTGCTGAGTTACAAATAATAAAAAAAGGCAACTGAAATTAAATGTTTCAATTAAATGTTGTAAACGAATCATTTACTTTTAACATGTAAATACTGTCACTTGACAGATAGAGGACAATGCACAAGACATCTGCGAGCAAATCAAGGCAAAGGCAGGAGAAGCTCGACTAGTGTATTCAGCATTCCATTGTGTTATAAATCGATTGTTTATGCTTTAATATAACGTAATAAGTTAATTATAAAATGGTAAAAATTATACTGCGTTAGTTATCTAAAGCAACGTTTTCTAGCTATTTTTAAATATTATATATATTCGGTTTGGTATATATTCAGCCCACAGCACTCATTCAAGTTTGCTTTTTGGCCCTTTATAAGAAAAAGGTTGGGCACCCCTGCTTTAAAGTATTTTTATAAATTATTATTACCTTATTTCTGTCATGACAAATCTTGAAGATATTTAGTATATTAATGAAAACGTATATGGAATTGTTTATGTGTTTGGTCTTGGCAGAGTAGACCTGCTACGCTGCTGCTACTTTGACTATTGGTGCAGAGCAAGTATCGAGACTTGCTAGTGCCAGTATATTCACAGACATCCTGTGTGAGATTAAAACACACTGCTGCTGGAAAATAACAATACATGCAACCCCATGCAAAAATAACATAAATGTTGAGAAGCAAGCTCATTGGCTGCTGAGGCGACCGCAATCAATCAAAGCAGCTTGGATAATACCTATCCTATCCTAGCCCGTACCTCCAGTACATTTTTAGGTTTGAAATATACTTGCGGTGGTAGCCGGATTAAAACACACCTTTTTCCCACGGCACATGGTTACCTTCATGCGACAAAAAAGTGATTTTTAACAATATTTATACACTTTCTTTTCAATGGGTTAAAGTTTTTTTTTTTTAAAGACTGTTGAAAAAAAAAAAAAAAAGAAATCCACTATTTGTTTTACTTTTATTCTATTCAGGAGCCATGTGCACCCACTGACAGGTCAAATCTGCTGCTGACATTTTATACGGTATTGCCAAAGCATGTTAGATACGTATAAAATATGTAATATATCAACATCATCAAATTAAAAAAATATATACAGCAAACGAGAAATAAATGACAAGGGAATAAAAACATCTATGGAATAAAAATCTCAAAAAAAGTATAATAATTACAAGAATAAAAAGTGTAGATTATTTAAATAAGGCAAATGAGTTAATTAACCCTTTCTAACAGCGTACATATATTTTGCAGTCAGTTTAGATGTAATTTCGTCCTCTCTGAGTAAATAGAAATGTTTATCTGAGTCGTTTAGATCAAAGAATTAATTAACGTTTCTCTCGCTGCGAAGCTTACTTTCAGCTGCTAAGCCAAGCGAAAGTAAATCAGGCTTAAAATAAAAATGACGACGGCTTAGAAAGCGAAAGCAAAAGCCGAATCGCGGACATTTTAGGAGATTTTTAGAAACCCCAGACGGACCATTTTAAAGTCCCAAAAAGGCACGTCTCTGTGGGTCTCTGCAGAGCACGTCAGACTGTCTGTGACAGTTCTTGCGTACACACCACATGAAGTAGGAAACGTGTAGGGCGAGAGGAGATTTTTCACTAGTTAATCGATCGCGGGTGTTTGGCTATTGAGCGGATACAAAAAAAGTGTAAAAGGATGATAATAATAAAAAAAAAATTCACTAAATATACTTGGGCGGCTGTTAATATACCTAATATATACTTCTCTTTACCAGCCTCAGCTTTGAGATTTAGAATTGGCCAAATAAAGTTACTTGTGGGCCCAGAGTTTGAACGTTGTCCCCCTAACCTTGCTGTATTTTTAAATAAGAACTCCATAAACTCCGAACACAAGCGGTAACAGGAGACACATCTGAAACACATGTCAATGCCCTGCGCAAACAGCTGACCACTTGTGACTGGATCACTGAAAAAGTGCACCAGGATTCTTTTAATCACCTCTATTCTTTATAGGCTCAAATGTTCCCATCATCAAAGTGAACTAGGGCAATTGAGAGCAGAGCAATGGCTTTTATGTCAGACTAAAACTGCCTGTCTGGGTTATACTCCTCCTGAGTCTGGTGGTGATTATGAAGATTCAGTCACTTAAACTGATGCTTCTAGTTTATTAAAACTGTTATGGTATAATTACTAGTGCTTAAGTTTGGAAATAATCAAAACGACTTTAAAAGATCAGTGTAAAAATAACAGCCACTGGCTAAATTCTACAATTAGTCACTGTTACAGACAATTTGACTAACTGAATTGCATTTATTGAGAGCAAGAACAAGCTCCTTTTAACTGATGATACTTGATGTGATGCATTTTGGCAACATAGGCTCAATCTGAAAAGTAGCCCTCTATACGTTTCTGGAGATCGCGAATTATGTTGCCAGAGTTACATATGGCTGCATTTCATCATGACATGTTTGTCGGCGGATTTGAGACGCAGAGCGGAGTTGACCGCGACAACGGGGTTCGAGTCTGGTGAAGAACGGTTCCAGAAAGCAGGTAAGACAAAAACAAAAGCTAAAAAATAAAATAAACAAGTAAATAACAGGGTGAGAATGTGGTAAAATCTGAAAATGTGGTAAAAATAAGGCAAGGGTTTTTCTTTTTCTGGATTGCTTTTTTAAACTTTTTTGGGTTTTTGGGTTTAGGGAAGTGGGTGGGCGGGACAATCGGTGCTTTTTAAATTTATTTTTGTTAGGTTTAGGGAAGGGGGAGGGTGGGTCAGTCGATCGGTCAGTCAATTAGTCATTCAGTCAGTAGACAGTCAGTTGACAGTGGCCTCTGGTGGATTTACGTGAGAACAGCAGGCTCGAATGGCACTTGCGAGAGAAATTTGAGATCTGAAAAAGAGTACACAGTGGCCTCTGGTGGATTCGCAAAAACAAAAACTGCAAAAAAAACTAGGCTCCTGGGACGCATTTTGCTCTCTCCAGAAATGTATATAGGGGTACATAATCAGAATGAGCCTGGGTTGCATTTTGGCCAATGTGCACTATTATTTAAAATGTGATTTGACTTAAATGTAATATAACTAATAAATTACCTTTTTTTCAG
>CAIGQV010016663.1:6000252-6014040 GCA_903798115.1 Danio jaintianensis | reverse complement strand
TATATATATATATATATATATATATATTGTTTTTGTAGTTATATTTAAATATACCTAAATGCAACAAATATAATGTAATCTAACTGATTTCTGCATCATTTTTGAGAGGTGTGACGAGACGCCTACTCAACGAGATGAGACAAGACACGAGATTGGGTCCACGAGAACGAGACAAGACGAGATTTTTATACTATTTTTTGGAATCTTCGATGATGAAATATATGAATGGAAAATTTTCTTTTCTTTTATTCAACTGAAAAAAAAAAGAAATCACAAAATGCAAAACTATTTAGGTGCTTTTTTAAACCAACTTGTAATGAATGTTATTTTACTTCTATTTTAATGAATTATATGCCGCAAAGGACATGTGAGTCTTTTTACATATAATTTTAAATATTAGCAAAATATTTGCTAATATATGAATGAAAAATAGATTTTTAATCAACTGAAAAAAAAAAAAAAAAAAAAAAAAAAAAAAAAATTAGGTGCTTTTTAAAAGTGGTATTTTATTTCTATTTTAATCAATTATATGCCATAAAGGACATGAAAATACTGCTAAATATTTAGCTATAAACTCTACTGACTGACCTCACATGAGAAATCAAACTCCTTTCCACAAATTGAGCTTAAAAAAAAATTATGTAATTTTTGGTACTTCATTTTTCATTTTTTCATTAAAATTAAATTTTTTATTTGACTCACTCTGAGGTACTGGATGCGACGTTGATGAAAAAACTGATAGGAGGGAGTTGTTGTTTTAATACAATTTAATACCACTCGTCGAATGAAAAGACAGCATCTCACGGACAGCATAAACATGTGTTCAGAAATGATGATGTGACTAGACTCGAGGAGTTAACTGTGTGCGTGTGTGTGTGCGCGCGCTTAGAGATGTGTGTATCTGTGGTACTATACTGACTCGGTAGGTGCAAAGAATAGTGTCAAACAGCCGTGTGTGTATGTCCTGTCACAAAATGCGGCTAAAAGTCCTTCACGATATTAATAGTTTGATTCAGGTCTTTACATGTCTGTACTGCACAGCAATCATGCGACTGAAATAGGAATACTCCACGTCTTAATTCCATTGGTGTTTGCGACGATTATGACTTTCAGCATATCTAAAGTGCTATTCCATCACATGGTTATGAAGCATGGTTAATGTGTGAGTGGCTGCAGCTGTAGCCTCTGTTGGACGAAAAAAAAAAGCGGTTACGTCACACTCACCCACCCAACTAAGTGACACACGCAACTCCGAGGCCACGCTGGGTTGGGTTGCCAGGTGTGTGCAATGCACCTGATTTGCAGTTTAAATCCAATCCTGCCTCCAATCTTCAATGCTAATTTCACCCTCACGCTCCATCATAACATCACAACTCACGAGACAATTTTTCACCTCGACGAGAAATCTTGTCGCGATTTAATCTCGCGAGGTCTCGTCATATGAGATCTTGTTACATCCCTAGCATCTACCAATTATTATTATTATTATTATTATTATTATTATTATTACTATTATTATTACTATTGTTATTATTATTATTATTATTATTATTATGTGGCATAACTTTATTTTACATTTACACAGAGTGTCATATTATGAATTAACATCAATATACTATGTACTATTTTTGGGGAATAACTAGATACTAACCCTGAACTTCCCTTAAACCTAACATAATGCAGTTACCTTATTTCACACAAAACTTTCTTAAATAAGTGCAACCATTTTTAACATAATTATTATAAAAAAAAAAAAAAAAACACTAAGAGCACAACCACACAAACCTTTGTTCAGTACGGGACATTCATCTCAGAATTCAGAATATCAAGCATCTATGTTTAGCTGTACACATTCAACTTAATGCAAATCAACTCTAAAAATCTATTGACTGATTCATTCATACACACATACTCACACTCACTTACACTCATGCATTTACACTCACTTGCACTCGCTTACACACACACTCACATTCATACACACAGATACAGAGCAAAACCATCACAGATCTCTTTTAAATGAATATGTTCTATAGGACAATTTACAATAATGTATTTGTGCATATGAATGCAATTAGTCAGTACTGAAGCCCAATTTGGAGCTAATCTAACAAAAAAGGTATGATAACGGTCCAAATATCAGTAGCCCAAATTTATATGTTAGAAAAAATATTACATACAAAAATAAACAAATAGCAAAAATCTAGAGAAACAAACAAAAAAAACAAAACCATTTTTTTCAATTTTGTGGTTTGTAGCTTTATTTTTGCAATATTTCACATTAATTTAAATGTATTTTCTTTCTATTTCTAAAAATGTTCGGTGACTAATATATTATTATAATAAATATATCCTTTCATAAATCTGTTTTGATCAAACGCAGCACATTATATTACTGAGAAATGGATAAAAATATTTATTTTCACACACATACAAATGAAATATTTTTGCTAATTTTATACCATTGCTTATATATTTTTCTTTTGATACGATTATTGCAGGTCTACAACACCCCGTTTCAGTCAAACCTTTTGGATATATTTGGACTCAGATCTTCATAGAAATATATTTTTTTTTAATTACCTGCACAATAGGGTTGTCACGACACTGGAATTTGGTACCAATCGATACTGAAATTTTAAAAACGTCCATTTCCCGCTAACATTTGAGCGCTGTTGAGCACATTCTTAAACACAGCTGGTTTGCCATTGTGTTCACGTGCTCAACAGAAATGACTGTGAATGGCTGTGAAGGTCATCAGTTCACCGATCTCACCGCTATTTACTGAGTGTAACCACAGATACAGGGACACTGGAGCATTTTAAAGTCACGATTCATCGCTCGTATATCAGCTTATAGACAAATCAGCTGATCGACGTGACTTTGAAACGCTTCAGTGTCCCTGTATCTGTGTTTACACTCAGCAAACAGCGGTGAGTTTGGTGAACTGATGACCTTCACAGCCAATCACATTAATTTCACGCTCAAATGTTCACGGGAAATGGAGGTTTTTAAAATTCCAGTATTGATTGGTACCGAATTCCAGTATCGTGACAACCCTACTACACAAATATACTTTCAATATTTGTGTACTCTATGTTCCCCTATTTAAAACCTCTTTCAGCTCAGTCCCTCCACTGGGGTTAGTTTGCTGCAGCAGGAAGTGTGGCGGCTGATGCATACAGACAGAGAAGCAGCCCACCAGGGATTGGATCAGAGCTAATATGATGTTCATCAGAAACCCAGATCGGATACAGGAATGCTCTGGGCTCAGTAACAGTTACGCTATTGATTATCACAGGAAATGAAAAAGAGTAATGCTTGTGTAGGTGTGAGAGTGCCTTGGCTGCAGAGACGGCATGCTCCTGCTGGTAGTGGCTCATGTCAGCGTTGTGCCTGGCCTGAAGTTTCTGCAGCGTTTCTTCATACTGGACTCTCATCTGGTCCATCTCCTTCTGTAGAGCCGTGCTTCTGAATCACACAAACAGAAAGACAACAAACAACAGGAGTATTTACACCTACTACTTTCTCCGAACTCGTGTACTGAATGTGAAGGATAAACGTAACTCTGCCTTCTTAGATTCTTATAATGCCTGGACATCGGTTTCCATCAAATCTCTGGGTGTTAAGTGGTTTTTCTTGTACCTCTGGTTGGCCTCTTGTAGCTCAGCGCTGATGGAGGCGATATGAAGCTCCAGCTCCGCTTTCTCCTGCGTGACCTTCTGCCGGAGCAGGCTTCCGTTCTCCACTTCCACCGAGAGCTGCTTCACCCGAGTCTCCAGTTCACGGACAATATGCTCCTAGAGGAACACAACAGAAAAATTAACAAGTAGGGATGGGTATCGTTTGGGGTAATTTAGATATCGGTGCTAAATCGATACTTTTAAAATGGTACCGGTGACTGAACCGATACTTTTGAGACACAAAATTATGGTGGATGACTTTAGCCCTTATGTACTTTTGGGGATGTTTTCATCCACTCTGGGGTGATTTTGAGTCTTAATTTGGCCATAATTTTTTCTGTGTTTCAGCTAGCAGAATGATTTTTGGTGACAAATCGTATTTTGACACATATTTTGAGAAAATGCTTTGAAAAACTCAACGATAAACTCTGGGCAAATTTACTACCCTTTTGTTATGTTAGGGCGTACTCACACTATGCTATCCAAACTGTGCTCAGGTGCATTTCCCGGTTCGTTTGACAAGTGTGAGTGCTCCGAATCGGGCTCAGGTGCGGTTCAGTTGGCCGGCCCTGGTCCGCTTGGAAGAAGTGTGCCAGAGCGCGGTTTGGTTGGGCTTTGGTGCGGCACGCTTGAAGTGTGAGTACAAAGCGCGCCTGAGCCCGAAACTGAAGACCCAACGTCACTTTTAAGGGACTGTTTCATGTGGATTTATTAATCATTCTTACTATTCAATGAACGCGAACTGTCATAGTTTATCAAAGATACAACCCAACTTTGCGCATTTACCTTGATGTGTCTGAGAAAATCAAAATATGCATCTCAGCTCTCAGAACTACATGGAGTAAATATAAACAAAGACTGTGTACTTATGCACCATCAAATGTGGTTACAATGGAAGTCAATGGGGCAAAAACAGCCACCAACAGTAAATTAGGGAGAAAAAATGAAAATCTAACAATGCATCAAAGCCAATGTTGTTACTATTCATTCACATGTCCAAGACTTTGATAAAAGGTAAAAAAAAAAATTCCAGTCCAAAATTACTTTTTATATTGAAAATATGTCATTTTGTGTGGGGTTTTTTCACCAAATCAGTGACATCATTGGTGAACTTGACAATTAAAGAGTTAAAATCCTGTAATTTTTAAAAAACATTTAGTAGTTTTGATCAGGACTGAGGTTGATTAACAGATTTATGCAAAAAAAAATAAAATAATAATAATAATAATGTATCTGATGTATTTTTACAACAGTTTAATTCAGTGGATGTTTTCATCCCTAACATAACAAAAGGGTAGTAAATTTGAACAGTGCACAAGGGCTAGAAAAAACTTTATTTAGAGCAAAAATTAACATAATCCAGGTTAGATTCATCATTTATATATTTAAATTTGCATCAATATATTTCTGTTGATCACGTGCTTGTTAGCATGAATGCAAGATTTGCTTTATGCAATTAACATTACATTACATGCATACAGGTTACATAGGTACCGGTGCCGTTAAATATATATTATGATACAAAAAGGAATATAAAGGTTTTGTGAAACGCCTTTAAAGTTTTGTTCGATAATTGAGGAAACACAAAGACAGATTGATACAGAGTAGCTCCTTCCCTTTTTAAAGTACGCATAAACCGGAAGCTGCGACCATTTTTTTTTTTTTTTTTTTTTTTTGTATTGTGACAGTTTCTAGAGAAATTGAATATTACATGAGAAAACAGTGGCCGTGGCTAGTTTTTTACTGCGAGCTGATTGGATGTAGCAAAGTAGGCATTTCTATCAGTAAGATAGGGAAAGGGTTTGGAGAGCGTTATAACAACTTAAAGTGGAAGTGAAGCAGTCAGTCAAGTTTACATTATTTTGTAAATTGATTTCCACTTTAATTAAAATACATTAAACAAACTCGATTAATGAAACCATTTTGCAGAAAATGGCATGTTTTACTATAGCTTTTAGCACAAGGGCACCACCATCTTGGAATTTCGCTGTGTCTGACGTCACGGGGTTGGTTTTGTTCCCTCAGCTGACCAGACACAGTGGAACTAATGGACTGAACATGGAGACTGCAAAGCCTAATTTAACCCAATGCGTGAAGTTGTGGACTTGCATCGCAGAGCTGGAGCAAATACAAGCATCAAAGTTGTGTCTAAATACAAAAATATTTATACGTTTTCTATTTTTCTTTTTTAATACCTTTCGTTTGATGCGCTTTGGTCCACTCTCTCACGCTGGTGCAGCGCTGCCTGACGAGGGGATTTACATTCACACTAATGCAACGATTAAAGCACATGACTTCACGCTTTACTAAGTCACGTATTTGTGGATTATGTCAAGACATATTCCCTTTTCAAGTCGATCAACTCGATCTCTCAAGATGTATTCAGACGTAAAGACTGCCATGTGTAAAACCGTGCCGATCTTAGTTTGGTTTGGTAACACGAAAAGAGGCGAGCAGCTGTAGTAGTGAAAAGTGAAAGCACCCGCCCCGTTACGTCGGCACCGGACCTTGTATAAACCATGGTTGAAACCCAGACAGGCAGTCAGGTAGCGTGATACAGAGAGTGGACCAAAGCGCATCAAACAATTGGTAATTAAAAGGAATTAAAAAAGAAAAATAGAATAAATGTATTTTTATATATTAGACACACATCTGATGCTTGTATTTGCATCAGCTCCACGTCCACAACTTCACGCATTGTGTTAAATTAGGCTTTCAAGTCTCCGAGTTCAGTCCATTACTTCCACTGTATCTGGTCAGCTGAGGGAATGGAACCAACCCCGTGACGTCAGACACAGCGATATTCCAAGATGGTGGCACCCTAGCTCTAAAAACTATAGTAAAACATGCCGTTTTCTGCAAAATAATTTCATTAATCGACTTTGTTTAATATATTTTCATCAAAGTGGAAATCAATTTACAAAATAATGTAAACTTGACTGACTGCTTCACTTTTACTTTAACAGACACCTCCTCCTTGCCAGTCTGTTTGTTATCATAGCGCTATCAAAACTGACAGTAGGAGGGGCATGGTTAAGTATATTAGCCACGCCCAGTACCTCAGACAGATGTAATCTGAGAGTTTAACAGGAAGTGAATTTTCAGATTTTAATTAAAGATTACAAGGGCAAACATTTTATTTTTCTTAATAAAATGCACAGATGAATTGTTCACCACAAAACTAGCAATGTGAGCTAACAAAATCAATATGGTTAGTTTTGGTTTCATGTGTAGTTGTAAAATGCAGTCAATAGCTTTTGTTTATATCACAGCTCTGCCAGTCAGATTGAATGGGCTAAAACACATCAGACATATGACAGTCACAGAATATAAAAGTAATGCTGAGTCTGACCATTTCTCTGCTTTAAAATACAGCATTCTGTGTAATTCAAATGAGTTTGATAGATTTTGTGGTCCATGCATGACCTGTTCTGTAATGCTGTCTCTCTGGGTTGAATCAGACAGTGTATCAGAGCTCTGCAGTGGTTCACAAAACCAGACTTAATTCACCCCAAAGGAAATCATATTTACACTGTCTAAATCAATTTAAGTGTTTAGGCAAACCCTTTATGTAAATAAATGATTGATCTTGTAGGGGCAGGACCTTTCAGATACTAGACAGCATTTGATTGGCTAGAAGTTTTGATTAAAAGCTGAAATAAGAGGAGATGTAAAAAAAAATGAATGCTTATATCTTTTAAGTGTGCATTTGGTTACTATTTTGGAGCACACTAGCTTACAAATAACCTTAAGACTGTTGATACTAACACCAAACAACTTTAATTGTGATTTCACAGGGACTTTCAGTAATTCAGAAACATTTTTTTTTGTTCTTTATAGAACAAAGATTGCTTCAAAGCCACACTGCAGTAAAACAGGAAAATAACAGTGCTGATGTAACAAAATTAATCAGTGAGACATTAGCTGTGTTCCGTTATGTTATTTTCATGCTCATTTTGAAATATTGCAAAAAATATGCTTAATGGTGTTGCTAAGATGAGAATATATATATATATTTTTAAACAGAGGAGGATAAACCTTTTATACGATAAGAAAAAAAAGTGTGTATAAATGTGTAAAAACTACTCTGACTCCTTAGATATAACAGTGCTTTAATAGCAAATGTTTTTATTCCAGTTTTGCCCACACTGCAAAAATGTTTTTGTTGTTTCAACTTAAAAAAAGTAAGTGTTTGTGCTGCCTTCAAAGTTTAAGTTTACTTCACGTAAATAGTGAAGTTGTCTTAACTCAGGTTTAAGTTGACAGCACTTGACAATACAAGTGTAAAGGACATTGTCTAAGTTTAGTTAACTTAAATAGATAAGTTGTTGTAATTAAGAAAGATGTTGATAGGAATTTATAATTCAAGTGTAACGGACATGGTTTAAGTTTAGTGAACTTAAATATTGAAGTTGTCTTAACTCATGTTAACTCTCTTATTCACACACACACTCATACATTACGGCCAGTTTTGTTTATTAAATTCACTTATACCGCATGTCTTTGGGCTGTGTGGGAAATCGGAGCACCCGGAAGAAACTTGACTCACCAGGACTCGAAGCAGAGACCTTCTTGTGAACCTTCTTGCTGTGAGGCGACAGTGCTAACCACTGAGCCACCATGCCGCTTAATAAAATAAAATAAAAAACGTTTTTGAACTCTGCAAATACAAAAGTCACCAAAGAAGAAGGTATTTGAGAAGAACCTCAGACAAACACACACCACAACATTACAATGAGAAAATGATGTGTTGCCAGATACACTTGAATGTTTCCAGCCCAAACTGTTCAAAACCCTCTAAAACGCACAAAAAATGCCTAAAAATGAGTAGGTACACACAGTTGGTGTTTGTTAAATATTTAACATAAAATGCACATTCAAAACATTCAAACTGATCACAAACCAGCCCAAATTTTGTCAACCTGCTTAAGCCATTTTTTACCAGTACAATCAAATTCGAAACCTGCGAAAAGACCATCGTCTGCCATCATCCAAAAGTAAGCAAATATAAATGTAATTATTACAAAAAAAAAAAAAAAAAAATTGAATCACAGCAATTCTGATGTAGATTTGGGTAGAAGAACAGTTCCAGAAAGCAGGTAAGACAAAAACAAAAGCCAAAAAATAAAATAAACAAGTAAATAACAGGGTGAGAATGTGGTCAAATCTGAAAACGTGGTAAAAAAATTTTATAAAATCTAGTTGCTGCGAGGGCTTTTTTTTTTCTGGATTGCTTTTGAAAACACTATTGGTTGGGTTTAGGGAAGGGTGTGGGCAGGTCAATTGGTGCTTTTGAAAACACTATCGGTTGGGTTTAGGAAAGGGGGTGGGCAGGTCAATCGGTGCTTTTGAAAACACTATCGGTTGGGTTTAGGAAAGGGGGTGGGCAGGTCAATCAGTGCTTTTGAAAACTCTATCGGTTGGGTTAAGGGAAGGGGGGGAGTGGGTCAGTCGATTGGTCAGTCAGTCAGTCAACAGCGGCCTCTGGTGGATTTACACGAGAAGAGCAGGCGCAAATGGCACTCACAAGAGAAATTTGAGATCTCAAAAAGCATACACAGCGGCCTCACGAAAAGTGGATTCACGAAAACAAAAACTGCAAAAAAACTTACCTCCTGGGATGTATTTGGCACTCTCCAGAAATCTATATTGTTGTATACAAGAGTTATATGCATGTGTGCTAATGACATGAATGCCAATAAAAAAATGAGCAGGAAAATAGCATAGATGATTTCTGAAAAATGTGTGCAGTCTGGATTTGCATCACATTAATAAATTATATGTACTAAAAAAATTAAGATGTATTTTTAATTAAGTAAATGCAGCCTTGGAGGGCATAACAGAATTCTTACAAATCAATCAGATCAAATGATTGTTTTGACCAGTAGTGCAGCTCACAACTTTTTCAAAAGTGTAACCAGAGTGTAGCTGAACTACTTTAAATTATGAGCAGCTTGTATCTTGACAAACTATAGCTTCACAGCAGCTCCTTACAACTAATTTCCATTACAAAGAGCCAGCAGAGAAAGGCAGCGAAGATGTCCTGAATGGGGAATTCCTTTGTAGATGCGATAGCGAAAGTTGAACAGTTCAGCAACAGTAAGCTTAAACAGCTTTCTAACAACATCCATGGCCTCCACACTATCCTCGCGAACCTTCAAAGATCCTCCACGATCATCTTTCACACAGGCTGAAAATCTGATGCACCTGTGGCCCTCTGTTCTTTAGCACAACCCAGAGCATGCTGGGATTAAATATGAAAAAGGCATGTGAAGCAGATCGGCGGCAAAGCATGGCTCGGGCCTCAAAGAACAGCTAGGATCCAGGATGGTCTTCATTTGAAAATAAGACAAGCATGTCTGATGAAATACAGGAAGGGGGAAACTTTCCACGGGACAGCAAGAGCAGTTAAACCAAAACCAGACAGTCCGTCTAAGCAGAACGCACACACACACGTCTCATCGTTAATGGAGGCCACTGTCCCATGCGTGGCGTATGGAATGCAGGCTGATATGAATGATGACAGATTATTGATTGAAGATAGACAGCACAGATGATGAAAGTGGCCAGTGTTGAAAAGTACAGCTTTCTGATGGCAACGTCAGTGTCAAAACTCTGGAAAATAGGCCTTTGTTAATACCAGAGTGAAATGTGGCACGATGTGAAAGAGCTATGACGCACGCTGGTAATTAATATACACTGACCCTGATAGCATAAAAACATTTGGTCACAGCCTGAGCCGTTTAACAATGCACGCAGTTACCAATTCTAGGAAAAAGAGCCAGTTGATCTACAGCTGACTGTGACTGAGATAAGCGCGTGAAGATACGAGGTAACAGTTTCTATGACGCCTGAATTTATAATGCATTATATGTGAGGATTTGAGTTGTGCGGTGGCGCAGTGGGTAGCGCTGTCACCTCACAGCAAGAAGGTCGCTGGGTCAGTTGGAATTTCTGTGTGGAGTTTGCGTGGGTTTCCTCTGGGTGCTCCAGTTTCCCCCACAGTCCAAAGACATGCGCTATAGGTGAATTGGGTAAGCTGAGTTGTCTGTGGTGTATGTGTGTGAATGAGGGTGTATGGGTGTTTCCCAGTGATGGGTTGCAGCTGTAAGGGCATCCGCTGCGTAGAACATATGCTGGATAAGTTGGCGGTTCATTCCGCTGTGGCGACCCCTGATTAATAAAGGGACTAAGCCGAAAAGAAAATGAATGAATGAATGTGGGTATTTTCAATGCATTGCAATGGATGCATAATGCCTTATACACAACCCTATAAATTGTAATCAGTTTTTATAACAAATGTATTTATGTTTAATACGTTTTCAAAGATTTCATGCAAACTTCTTACAAATTACGCTTCTGAGGTATTTTGAGAAAAAATTATGATTTTCATCCGTTGGCTGAAACATAACAAAATTAAGTGCTGTGAATACCTTCCTGATGCAGTGTATAGCCCCTTTCACACAGTAATACCAGTTAGGTCCAATCCCAATTCTATTTTTTTACCCCTACCCCTTGGCCCTTGAAACAGAGTGTGAAGGAGAAGGGCTTCAAAATATATCCCTAAGGAATGGGACATCACTACAACACCCTCACACCTCATCATATGTCGTCGCGATCTCTTATTTCATATGAGATCGATGACGGCGACTGCTGTAGTTATTCCAATTGCGTTATTTTTTGGTATTTATCTTATTTTTTGGTATTTTAATATGTTATCATAATGATATAATGTGGCAATAAACTTGTAACTGTACACCGTGGCCAGATTCATCTATGTAAACACATGAAAACAAGATTAACATTATACCAGACACTGTAAAAAGATAATTCCCAGCCAATTTTGTATAGTTTTTTTTTTAAAAAGCATGATGGTAAAACACAACCCAAATTTGTGCATCTCCTGATTCGTGTATGCAGAGTATATGTTGCTGTTGTAGATGGTGTATTCTGGGAAATTTTTGTACTCCTTGGTTTCAAGTGTGGTCCTGGAAAATCTCCCTTTCAAGGGCTATCTAGCCCTTCCCCTTAGCCCTACGCCTTCAACCTAACGAGAATTGGGACACCCCTACCCCTTCATGTGAACGCACAAAAGCAGGGCTAGGGTTAAGGGGAAGGGCTAAGGGGTAGAATGGGATTGGACCTTAATATACATACAATAAATAAATAAAAATGCGCTGTTCATACAGGCATTTGTGAATTTTTCTAGAAAAGCACCATTCACACAATTTCAAAGTCTGAACACTCACCCGGTGACCTACTTGTACCTGTACCTCCTCCACCATAGATGCTCGTCCTTCTTAAGTACTTTGGCATCTTAGACTGCAGCTCTGCCCCTTTACATTTGGTTTTCTAAAGATGACGATGTAATAATATGTTTATTTACATTTTTTTTTTAATTAGCCATAAAGACTTACAAACTGGGGACCATTGAAGCAATCAAATCAACAAAAGAGCAGCAATGTGGAGGTACTAGGATAAGTCAGTTTGATGCAGTGTATGCACCAAGGTAAAAAAAATGTAAATAATAATAATAATGTGTTAAAGTTAGAGGGTCAATAATTTACCAAAAGAAAGTCCTTAGTCATTTCTTGAAAATGGCTTGGATCAATTGAGAAAGGTCGTTCCACCAGCAGGGAAGAGTAAAGGGTCGATCACACTGAACGCACTTTTCCTTTCAGAGAATGCGAGGCAAAACACATTCTCTTTTTTTGTTGACAAGAAAAAAAAAGTGTGGTGCGGTTTTTATGTCGCTAGGCAATGACTGAATCAGCTGCGTATTGTGCACGAGCGCTGCTGTTAATATTGTTATAATTGTAATATTCAATAATATTGTGATATTCACAATTTGTGAAGTCATACAGCTCTGGATAACTCGAAACAGTGACCCCTAGTCTCTCTTTCATCTTTAAAAGTCTCCATAGTCGTCTAGACAACACAAACACTGCTGTCTCCTCAAGAGAAACCCCGTCTCTGCTTTCATTTGATTGGACTATGAAAAAAGACGCAACTGACGTAGCACTGTAGCGAGTTTTTTCCGCTCAGAGTTGACTTTTTTTTCAACTGCAGGCACACAGAGCGCAACGGCAAAAATGTGAGGCACGTGCAGGGCACATAAGCATAAGCAGTAAGCAGGGCGCATAATCAGTGTACAAAAACTTGCAGCCATTAGTAAACCATTTAAAAAGGCACCTCTCAACGCAAAAAAACGCGTTTGGTATAATCAGGGCCTAAAGGTGATTTTTTTTTTTTTTTTTTTTACTCTGTGGGATGGCACCACAGTTAGCTAGTGAACGCATAAGCCTGAAGCTAAAAATTTAGGTAAAAAGGTGCAGAGCCAGTGGTTGTTCACTAGGCAAAGATCAGTGCCTAGGCTTTGAAGTGAATGGCAGTTGGCAGCCAGAGCGAAATGATAAACAGAAGTGTGACGTGCTTTTTTCAGTTTGCTAAAAAACATTTTCAATGTCACATTCTGGATCGTTTGCGGTTTGATAGTTGTGGCTAGAAGGTCTGTCAAGAGAGCATTGCAGTTGTCCAGTCTGGACTGAACCAGAGCTTGAAGGAGTTGTGTAGCATGCCCTGATAGAAGAGTCTACAGGATTAAGATGTTCTAACAATATGGTCAGTAAATTATACCTGATAATTAGTCATGACTCCAACGTTCATGGCTGTCCTGCAAGGAGTTATAGTTTGTGTGCATCAACTGAATGGAAAGTTGTTAGTGAGTCTTGGGTTGGGTGGAACCACAAACAATTTTGGACATCACTTATTGTAAGGTGTCCTTTATACACATGTTCCATGTACTACTAAGGTAATAAAATTAATTATGCATGATTTCATGCAACTAACCCTAAACCACATTCTAAGCATAACCACATAGTAGGTAGATGTAATTAATTAGCATTATTCAGAAGTTAAATATATAGTTACACAGTAACAAGAACACCTTAAAATAAAGTGTAACCCAGTTTTGTCTTGTCAAGCTTAAGTTGAGATATGACCAATTCTAGCATTATGGATGTGACATTTGCAGCAAAAATTTGGCACCAATAGCCTAGTGTCATATCCTCGGTCTAATCACCGGTTTATTTGTTATGGTGGGGTT
>CAIGQV010016663.1:5986651-6000242 GCA_903798115.1 Danio jaintianensis | reverse complement strand
GCCTGCATCTGTGTCTGACCCGTTTACCTCTATCCGCACCCCTGACACCTAGTGGTTAAGTGTGCTGACATATAGCACCATGGTGCTCCTGACAACCCGAGTTAGATTCCCGGCACGAGGTCCTATGCCGATCCTTTCCCTCTCTCTGGTCCCAATGCTTTCCTGTATTTCCTACATTATCCTATCCCAGTAAAAGGTGAAAAAACCCTAACATTAAATTGGAACATCAGTTTATATTTTCCAAAACAACTAACCACAGAGTTATGGTATCAGAAAAAATATCAATCTGTAAACATGTTTTAGATTTTAAATGAGGAAAATAAACATGCGTTATGGATGTGACAAAAAAGTTAGCGAGTTTACAGTGTACAACATACTTTGTAGAAATTCTGAAATCCCAGAAAAAAGCCAGCATTTTAAACCAACTGAAGTAAACAATCATACAAACTACATTCTTTAAGTTACTCAACAACAGCTGTTGATGTAAAAATGATTGTGATAACACCATCTTATTGACAAACTGTACATATAAGATTGGACATGCCCTTATCCCAAATGCCCTCATCTGAGAGCACGCCTTAGCGGACAAGAGGATGTTATAAAAACATGTGCTCCAGAGTGTATGTGCTTTCCTACACATATACACTACACATATCAGATACAGATCAACAACTGTTTATGAATACTCAGCCAAAACAAGGAGAAACTAAATGCACATCCTCCCTTAAGGCAAACATTTTTCAACTCAAACCATGTTTATCTCATATGTTTTATAGGGGTACAGTCTACAGTACATAGTACATTCAAGTAATCTATGATAAACAAAAGGGTGACAAGCTTTTTTCAGTTTGTTAAAGACCATCAATGTCACATTCTGGATGGTTAGCAGTTTGATAGTTGTGGCTAGAAGGTCTGTCAAGAGAGCATTGCAGTTGTCCAGTCTGCAAAGAACCAGAGCTTGAACCAGGAGTTCTGTAGCATGCCCTGATAGGAAGGGTCTAATCTTCCCAATGATGTATAAGGTAAATCTACAGGATTAAGTTTTCTCAACCCAAACCATGTTTATCTGATATGTTTTATAGAGGTATAGTCTACAGTGCATACAAGTAATCTAACAATCAAGGTCTAATAAAAAGCTACTTGTACCAGCATTAGCAGGAACAGTTATAGGCAAAACAGCAGAAGAATAACAAAGTGCAGATATGTGCTACAAAGCCGGTGCGTTTATGATTACATCACAGCAACCACAATAGATTGATTTGATCTGAAACAGGGACATTATTTGTTACTTTTTTTGGTTCAGTTTGCATTCATTTCAAATCATATCAAAAAGTGTTCACGTAAGTGATGTGACTGCAACCGTCCTCGCATTATTCAATCGTTTACATTCCTCTTCGTCATCAAGATGGAGCTGACTCCTTGTGGGTTTATCTGCTGGCAGTACACATACAGCTTTAATTACTCATTTAAGTATATTTAAAATATGTAATAAATGATAATAGATTCTATAACTAATAATAATAATCTTGCAATGCACAGAGAGGAGTAACTAGACTTAGACATTCTTAGGTTTACAGTTGTGATACATACTCATGAATCAGACACTGCTGTTTTTTATGTTATTCATTAACCATAAATAACAACAATGAATTTAATTAATTTTATTATTACTAAAGTAAAAAAAAGGAGTAAAAACTTGTTACATGGCTAACAGTAAGTTTCCTTAATATATATAACAAATATGTGTATATTTCATTTCCCAGAAGTCCCTGAAGACACTTCAGTGTTTGGTTTTTGTTGACATTACTATTATTACTATTACTATTATTAGTGGTGTACATTAGAGTTTTATATTACATTTAATGTCAATAAATGATGCTCATTGCATTACTTCAGTGTCATGTGTGTTAACATGATGGTGTTTAGTAATGTTATGTGTATTTACAGTATATAGCGCATTTAACGTGTATGGCCATACACCCAAAGCGCTTCACAATCATGAAGGGGGGGGAGGGTCTCTCTCCACACCACCACCAGTGTGCAGAATCCACTTGGAAGATGCGACAGCAGCCACAGGACAACAGTGCCATTGCTTCACCACACATCAGCTATTGGTGGAGTGAAGAGACAGGCAATTCGGTGGATGGGGATGACTGGGAGGCCATGATGAGTAAGGGCTGATGGAGGGAATTTGTCCAAAACACCTGGGTTACACCCCTACTCTTTATGCGAAGTCAGGACCTCGGTTTAACATCTATGACACTGAAAAATTACTTATTAAGTTCTTGAATGATGACTCAGCTTGTGGAAAAGCTGTTGAGATGAACATTGGTTCATCATATTACTGTCTCATCATCATCACCTGCTTTTGATTGTGTTTTTGTCTGTAACAAAGCTACAATGTGTTGATGTTAATGTATATTATATGCACTGCAAAATGCTTTTCTTTGATTTTTTGTCTTGCTTCTAGTCCAAATATCTAAAAATTCTTAGATCAAGAAGCATTTTCTAGACAAGCAAAACATATTTTCTTGTTTTACGCAATAATATGTGAAAATTAAGTAAATTTAAACAAGTAAAACAAGTAAAATTGTCTGCCAATGAGGTAAATACAATAAAAAGATTAATTTGCTTACCCCACTCGCAGGCTATGACCATATTTTAAACGGTACAATACTGGGAACCAAAACTGACTTTTTACCCTAAATGTTACAGAATTAAATGAATTATTATGCTGCTTGATTTGTTGGTCTGTTGGGTCAGATTGCTTTCTCACCTCTGCAGAACAGCTACAGATTTTTTCAGATGGGCCACAACCACCATGTCCAAATATGCATAAAAGAGCTAATAATAGTTTGCTTGTTTTTTTTTTTTCTTTGACCTTATTGACCTTATTCTTCACATATGAGTGGGTGCCGCCATTGAAATCTTTTTGGCTCAAGACTTCCAGTCTCACTTCACTTTCATTGATTTTCAGACATTAAAAACAGCTCGCTATGCTGCTTGATGTTGCAAACTGATATTTTCGTATTATATTATTCTACTTTTATGTGTAGTCATGAACACTTGTTTGTAGATCAAGTAGTTTGACTGTGTTCTGCAGTTTATTATTTCTAGTCATTTCTCCTATAGGCAACTGAATCGAAAGTTTTGCAAAACAATTGCAAAAACGAGCACACTTCCGCATTGCAGAATAAGGTCAATACCGGTGTTACAAATGTTTTCATTTTTTTGCATCAAGTGGCTGTACTGTAATGATTTCAAAGCACCGTTTGATTGTTTTGGGCAAATGGATGTTGGTGGATGGCACGCTCGAGTATTACTTAAACTGGTATTTGCATCTCTTGGGTACAGTCTGCTTTGACATCAATGGATTTGAAGTCATCAATCTCCACCGAGTCCCAGCTGTGATGAATATGTATTTTGTCATCAATATTCAGCGTGTTGCTACATCTATTGAAAACTGACATTGGCGCCGTTGCTCTGAGCTTCAAAACTTGCAGATCACACCACCAATGAATGTTGGGAATATTAAGCGGAATGAAGGCAAAAGAGCAGCCACGGCCTCTCTTCATGCAAGGAGCCACAGGTACACAGACGAGCACCCGTTGGTGCACCGATCTCGCCTGTCCAAGAGATATGAAATGCGGCCGATGTGACTCCATGCAGCTTTGAAGAGCTTTTTTGAGGAATCGGGATAGCAGCAGAGCGTGCCGCACAAAAGAATGATGAAAGAACCAAAGAAAAACAAAGGCTTTCAAAGGCTGGAGTATTGAGACATCAAACGCAAAGTAGAAACAACACACAGCATCTCACCTCAGCTGACATATTGACAACAGCAGCCTATGAGGAGAGAAGAGGTAGGACAAGAGGAGGGGGCTGTGGGTGGAGAGGTTGGCGGGGTCAGCCTAAACCAACAGAATGGGAGAACCTAATTTCCAATGACAGAAGGGCCTTTCATCTGGGGCCCTGCCTGGAAATGTGCTGTGTTTAATTATTAAAGAAGGGTCTTACTCTGTAGGGTCGGCATGCATTTGAAGTCTCTTAAATTCAGCCCTGCTGACAGACTGCGGCCGGTTGTCTCACTGTGTTCTATTACCTGTATGACAGCCGCTGAATGCTAATTTGTAATGAGCAAAACTCATTGCCCCTGTGCTATGGACTGACGCGTGTCCTGGCTCATCTCAGGCATGATGACGAAGTCCTTTGAGTTCTCTAGTGGTATGGCTTTTATTGAAGATTTCATGTTTTATTTGAATGGTCGAGAACGATAAAAATATCAAGACAAAGAAACATGATTTATGCCTGTGGTTCCTGAATACATTCCTTAATTAGCCCAATGCTGCAAATTTTCAAAAGACCTGAGAGCTCCCTTATCTGCAATAAACAACAAGCGTCCAGAATCATTCATAGTTCAGAAAATAAGCCAAAAAAACATTGCATGTGGCTTAAGTGGTTCAACTGTACTCGCATGAAGCTCCAAGAACACACTATGTCATTTAAAAAAAAAAAAAAAAGCTTTGTTTGGCAATGTCTTCTGAACAAATGTAAACGAACAAAATAAGTATTTTTACAGTTTCTTTTCTTGGACCTTCATATGACTTCAGTTGAACCACTAAAGTCACATGCACTGTTTTTGGTTCCTTTTCTGGACTTTGAATATCTCTGGACCATTGCTGCCTATGGAGGCTGAGGGATTTGATCTAAAATATCCTAATTTGTGTTCAAAAGATGAACAAAGGTCTCGGGTTTGAAACGGCATGAAGCTAAGTATTTAATAACAGAATTAACATTTTGGGATGAACTAATCATTTAAGCACACCTCTACTCATCAGCTCATTAGAAGAGAAAAAAATGCATGTCAAACAACTAAGGCTGCATTTACACTGTAGATCTTAATGGTCAATTACGATTTTGTGACTGTCCGATTTTTTTGCTCACCTGCTTACATCATCTTTTAAAAGTGACTCGTATCCGTATTTATTATCTGTATTTACACAGCACACGGCAAAGGCGCAATGAGCAGGAAAAAAAAAAAGAGCGGGCACTGACTGACAGCTGATAATAAAAGAGCGCTCTTTTCTCCATTCTTGTATTTAATGTGTTCACAGGGTTTAATTTTTTTTTATTATTCTTTTTGAAAAGTTGTTTTACTATAGTTTATGACAGAAAAGTTCTTATTTTGCCATCTTCTTTTAATCTAGGCCTTTTTAAACCTGTAGGCTGTAATGTCCATGGCGTGATGTATGCATGTGACGTATGCCATAGTTTTATATTAGTTTACATTGGTTACATGGCGGATGTTGCGCTCTCACTCTCTCTCTTTCTCTCTCTCTCTCAATAACATGCTTAAATAGTTGTGTTATATGACAATATAAAAGGATTTTTAGTCCTCGTGTATGAGATTTAAGGTTTGGGACTCTGCTGAAGTCTGTTCCAGAATGAAAGTGTCAGAGTTGACGTCATTCGCTATGGTTTTTAATGATGCGCGACTCGCATTGACAGGTGAAAATCCGATCTACCTGCTTACACTGCAGACACGAGGGCACGGATCCGATTCATATCGGATAAATTTCCACATATGAACAAGGCCTGAATCTGATTTGAGTAAATAAGAATCCATGTGATTTTTTCCTGCTTACACGTACATGGGCCATATCCGATATGTGCCACATGGGAGAAAAAAAATTGGAATCGAGTCACTTGAACCATGCAGTGTAAATGCAGCCTAAGGAAGACATGAAAATGTGCAGTGTTTGGAACACTCCACATGGCTGAGACCCACTGCTCTTTACAGGCACAAAAGCTTGTTCAGGGCGTACCGAGTATTACTGAAGAGAAAGATAGAGTTTCCTGCAAATGCCTGTGTCAGATGTGCTATTAAACGGGTAGTGGCTGTGGACCATTCGAACTGTTGATCTTCAGGTCAAACAAAAGCAATATAATTTTAGTCGAAACTGCAAAACAGATTTGTAATGCATCTTATAATGCATAATTATAGCCACCGTTTTTTTAAATAGATTGATTAATTCAATAGATAGATTTTTACAAAACTTGACAAATGAAATGAGGCTGTATGAGAAAGTCTTACCTCTCTGATTTATATTTGGTGACGATGTCTGTGGGTGTCAAAATTAAAGTGCACTTTTAAAAAAAAATTTAAATTGTCAGTTGTAAAGAAAAGTGATGCTGAATAAAAAGTGTATGTATACAATTATGTTTGGCTTTTGACACATTATTTAAAATATGTGGCTAAGAAATTGCTATTAACTTTTTTTTTTGGTGGGGCCAGTGAAAATTTTGGCAGGGCAAGTAAAAGTCTGAACGACTGGCCGATCAGGGCCAGTAGAAAAAATCCTTAGCGTTGAACCCTGTAATGTATAACTTTTTACATTTTTTTAGCATGAAACTTTTACGGGGCGACAAGGTGGCTCAGTGGTTAGCAATATAGCAAAAAGCAATATCATTTTAGTCGAAACTGCAAAACAGATTTGTCAAACTTTACAGTGTGTATTTGTGCTCTGTAGAGTATAGATGTTCTATGTTCAATCTCCAATCACAGAAATGCCTGTTGATATCTTAAATGCAATGGCCAATCACTGATGCTCAGCTTAATCAGAAACCAGCCAATACTGCTCAAACGTCCACAGTTTTCACTGATTTCAGTGCTCAGTGTTTTTTTTTTTTTTGACCGTTTTGGTGAGTATTCTCCTGAAAAGGTGAATCTTCCATGTTTTAGGTCTTAAAGTGACCGAAGCTATTAATCAAGCTATATGCAAAATAAATAAATGAACAAAAACCACTGAATGATTTTGACTAAATATTTTTTTTTTTATCATTTAATGACTTGTTTTAATTAAATATGATACAAATGTAAAGCGGCTTATTTAGTTATTATTTAATGACTATTTAACTGAATTAATGTCCTTAATTATTTAATTTTTTTTAATGAATTATGCAATTATGCAAAAGATTGAGTCTGACTATTGAGCCTAAAGGCTGATTTAAATTGTGTTCTATATAAAAGCAACGGCACGCAATAGAAGGAATATTTTCCATATTAAAAGGAGTTTTTGCTATAACCAACACCTGGAATTGATATATTAGAAACGGCTTTTATTTCTTGCAGCTGAACAACAGAAAACTGACAATGATCACCTCAGGTACACCTCATGTGCTTTATTCAGTGTTAAATGCTAACAATGTGAGTTTGAATGCCCTTTTACATGACATTTATTGCTATACTACTGAAAGCAGCAGCAGATAGTTCACCTCAGATTTTGAAAATAAATATACCATTAGAAATTGAACTTTAGAACTGTGACTAAGCCAACCGTGATTCGGCATGTACATTTAATAATGTTAAAGAGGTTTAATATGTATTAATTAGATTATAAACCTTACCATTTTATGAGTGAGTGCATATCCTGTGCTTCTGAATGGCTGTATTTAAATTTCTGTCGTGTTTCGTCTGGTGCAAACAGCCAAAATGCTTATCACTGCAAATCTCATCATGTAGCGTGTTGTTAGGACACAGGGTTACAATGTAACCTGCTCACCTAATGTTTACGTTCGTAATATTTATATTATTTGCTAATTAATAACCTCATGTGGAACGCTGAATCTGCATCTCATCCGCGTCGCATTTCGGTCACGGGCGCATGCTTTGAGAGCTTTTCTGAATAAATAAATGAATAAAATAAGCGGTTTTCAAACAAGGCAACCCGGGGTGCAGAAATATAATTGGCTAAAGTGGCAGTGGGCGGGTTAAAAGAACCAAAACAAAGACAGCGTTCCGGCACGTAACAGAGGATTTTCAAAGCAGATTATCTGACTTCAGCATTGTTTTTCAGATAAACAAGAATGTTCACTTGGCATGTTTCTTAAATGTCTGCAAACATATTATGGTATTGTTATGCTTTAGAAGAGTCAAAAACTTACATACAGCACCTTTAAGTAATAAATTAATAACAAATAGCTTTTAAGCTTTAGTTGTTACTGGTCAAATGCAAAAGATGCTACAGCAGAAAAATTATCAAAATCGGCTGAAATTGCACCAATAGTTCACAGTTGCACAAGACATGTTAGCATGTCTAAGACTTTGACTCAGCTGTTTGATTGGAGTGCATTGTTCTAAGTGCCTCTTTTTGGATTTAGTTTCTCTGACAATTCATGAAATATCAACAGCTAAAAAGTGAAAAGTGCCGTTTTTGAGAACAGTACTTGCTATACAAACTCCCCTTGTTTCATCACAGAGAATGCCACAAGTAGCTTACACATTTAGACAACACAGAAAACCACAAGGTGCAGCATTTTTTCATTCAGCATTGTTGGTGTTTGTTTGAATGCACTCACAGTGGCCTGCATCTGGCTGCTGTACTCTGCCTCCATCTTGGCCAGCCGCTGGTTGGTGTCCTCCAGCAACTCCTGGATGTTCTCCGTGTGCTTCTTCTGCAGCTCAGACTTCTCCTGCTCCATATGCGCCACTGCCGCATGCAGCTGACAGACAGGAGGAACCAGTGTATTTAGAACCAATTGTATATGAAAACACACAGTACAATTGTTCTTTCTCATTACTTCATAATGCAGGGCTCGCCAATAAGGACTGCCCGATGGCCCGGGGCCAGCGTGCGAGACGCTCGGGACAGTAGACAGGATCATTACTGCCCCTAAGCACCCTAACAGTCTTAGGGTGCTTTCATACCTAGACCTAGTTTGTTTCGGAACCTGTCTCGTTTGCCCAGCTAGCGCGGTTCGTTTGGCATATGTGAATCCCGCAATCGCGCTCGGACTCGCGCCAAATCAATCGGTCCGAGATCGCCTGAATGAGGTGGTCCCGGCTCAATTGAAATGACTCCTAGAGCGGATTGATCGTAGTGAGAAAGTGATCCAACGAACTAGGCTATATCACAGTGTTTTATGGATATGTAATGTAGAGAATTATGAGTAGGGCGGGATGTCATTCCTACTAGCAAATGTGCGTTTCATGTCAAATACGAAAGTAAAAGCATGCTGAAATATTACAGAGTGCTGTTTATCCGTTAGGAAAATTGACAGAAATTACCATCAGATATTTTTTCCATATTTTAATCGTATAATATTTTGTATTAGGCATATTGTTTTGTTAATTTCTGGACTGACACCTCGACAGAAACATCAACAATAATCTGGTTCACGATCAGACTACAGTCTCGGTTCATCTGCTATTTCTCTCTAGAATTTAAGCTTATAATGCATAATTATAGCCACCGTTTTTTTAAATAGATTGATTAATTCAATAGATAGATTTTTACAAAACTTGACAAATGAAATTAGACTGTATGAGAAAGTCTTACCTCTCTGATTTATATTTGGTGACGATGTCTGTGGGTGTCAAAATTAAAGTGCACTTTTTAAAAAAAAAAAAAAATTGTCAGTTGTAAAGAAAAGTGATGCTGAATAAAAAGTGTATGTATACAATTATGTTTGGCTTTTGACACATTATTTAAAATATGTGGCTAAGAAATTGCTATTAACTTTTTTTTTTGGTGGGGCCAGTGAAAATTTTGGCAGGGCAAGTAAAAATCTGAACGACTGGCCGATCGGGGCCAGTAGAAAAAATCCTTAGCGTTGAACCCTGCAATGTATAACTTTTTACATTTTTTTAGCATGAAACTTTTACGGGGCGACAAGGTTGCTCAGTGGTTAGCACTATCGCCTTACAGCAAGAAGGTCGCTGGTTCAAGTCCCGGCTGGGTCAGTTGGCATTTCTGTGTGGAGTTTGCATGTTCTCCCCGTGTTGGTGTGGGTTTCCTCTGGGTGCTCCAGTTTCCCCCACAGTCCAAAGACATGCGCTATAGGTGAATTGAATAAACTAAATTGGCCGTAGTGTATGTGTGTGAATGAGAGTGTATGGATGTTTCCCTGTGCTGGGTTGCAGCTGGAAGGGCATCCGCTGTGTAGAACATATGCTGGATTGGAAGTTGGCGGTTCATTCTGCTGTGGTGACCCCTGATGAATAAAGGGACTAAGCCGAAGGAAAATGAATGAATGAAGTATTAGTTCATGCTTTGAACTAACATTAATTAATGAAACCTTATTGTAAAGTGTGACTGTTCAATTGATCAGAATTAACTAAATGACTGTGTAAGAGATGCCCAGTGAACTAAAGACGATTTCACATTGCCATCTGGTCATCCTTATTGTTGAGCCGTGAACATGAGGCCTAAAGAATAGTATGTTTAGAAGCAGAGAACAAAGGGAATGTTTTATAAGGCCTGAAGCAAAATACCCTTCAAGCAAACGCCTGTACAAAGGCAGGGCCAGATTCTCTGGGAAAAACCTTGAGAATTTTTGGAGCTTCTCTTTTCTATCTCTGCAATAAATATACGCATCTCCGAGAAGATAGATTTTTGCGATTCTTTCTGCGACTCAAAACTCTAAACTCAATGAGCGTTCAAGTGTGTTCAAAGCTCCGGCTGCAGGAGGGACGGGCCTGTGGAAACCTGAGCCTTTTCAACCCTTCCTTACCTTCTTCTCCCATTCGTTTTTCAGAGATTCAGCACTTTGATCAGACATTTTCTTCAGCTCGCTGATCTGTTTCTCTTTGGTCTGTCGGATGACCTGGGACTCTCGCAGCAGGCTTTGAACTACAGGGGAGAGAGGAAGGTAGACACAAACATTCAGGCCTGGCCGCAGGGCATCTCTCAATCTCACCGAACACCAACAATACGTGTGAAAACAACAGATAAACGAGTATCGCAGTGTTATATGATCTAAGGTGAGGTGTATTACATCAGCAAGTCATTAAAGGTTATTTAAGTGATTTTGTCATGCTTTAAAGCAAAGTAAGAAAAAGGAGTTAAGCTGTTCACAAAGTGATCAAGCAATCGCTCAATAAATGTTATTTTACCAGTATAAAGTATATAATAATACTACAATAATCTGATTCTGATTGCAGCTGATTTCAATGCTGATTACAGTTTTTTACAGATTACAGACAACAGAATATGAAAATATAAATACATTACAAGAACACAGGCTAAACTATCTGCAGGGATGAAAAAAACAAAATAGTCTGACTTTAGCTTTGTAAATTAAGCTAAATACTGAAGACCATAACTGCGTGGAAGTAAAACAGCATACATGCTGAATGAAAATGTTAATTTATTTTCAGGTAATAGAACAAAAGTAATAATTCCTTACATTTATAAAGTGCTTTTCTGGACACTCAAAGCACTTAACACATTTTTTTTTGGAATCTCCTCATCCACCACCATTGTGCAGCATCCACCGGGATGAAGCAACGGCAGCCATATTGCGCCAGACCGCACACCACACACCAGCTGATTGGTGGAGAGGAGACAGAGTGATGAAGCCAATTATGATATGGGGATGGTTAGAAGGCCATGATGAACAGAGGCAAGTGGGAAAATTTGGCCAGGATGCTGAATACTCTTTTTCAAAAGACATCCTAGGATTTTTAACGACCACAGAGAATCAGGACCTCGGTTTATTGTCTCACTGAGCAGTATAGAGTCCCCATCAATATACTGGGGCGCTAGGACCCACACAGACCTCACGTTGAGCACCCCCTGCTGGTCTCACAAACACACTTCTAGCAGCAACCTAGCTTTCCCATGTGGTTTCCCATCCAGGTACTGATCGGGCGCAGCCCTGCTTGGCTTCAGTGAGCGACCATGTGAGAGTTGCAGAGAGCTAGCTGCCGGCTGTTAAAAGTCATCTTTAAACAGCCGATTTAATGCAATGTAAGGACGATACGCTGCATTAAATTTTTTTTGTTTGTTTGTTTGTTTTAAGCAAAACAACAAAACAGGAAAATATGAAAACATTACAAGAACACAGGTTGAACTATCTGCAGGGATGAAAAACGTAATAGTCTTACTTTAGCTTAGTAAATTAAGCTACGCACATACTGAAGAATATAACCTCATGGAAGAAAAACAGCGTACATGCTGAATGAAAACGTAAATTCACTTTCATGTTACAGAACAAAACTAAAGCCTTCTTTAATAGCTGATTTAAGGCGGCCCTTAAGCAGGACTGTGTCTGCTCAGAATGCGGTGTAAAGGCGCTATGTCACATTAAACGCTTATTGTAAATACACATTTTTGAAAATGTACGCAGCTTCAAGTTTGGTATCTGTTCCAACTTTGCTGTGTAAAGATGCTTTAGTATAATGCTTCCTTGTCTAATGTCATAAACAAATATATGAAGGCAATCTAAGCTGAAAATGCCAGCTAAACTTTTCGGAATACAGAAGTTCCCCTTATACAGTAAGTGCTTTCATAAACCCCCCACACTCTATTCAACATTAAGGATGTTCCTCCAATGTTTCAAAAACCACAAACAGCACTAAGCATGTTTAGACCCTCAAAATGGCGATTCATTCCGGAGAATAATAATAATAATAATTAAAGCTGCAAGCAGCGATGAAAGGGACCTCGCAGCCGGGCTCACCACCGCCCAGTGGCCTTAGGATGACAGAAAACAGCGGACAATAATAATTTAAGCCGACATATATTAAAATACCTGAGAAAATCACAGATTTATGCCAAACTTCCTTCTGTCAGCAGGTGGCGCTATGACTGTGACTCAATATTGGCATGTAGATGTCTTCAGGAGAGGAATCTCATCAAACCTGTGAATTTTCAGGCAGATCAGACATTGTTTGGCTGAGTTATAAGTACGTCCTCCTCCATGGCGAAGCACTGAACTTTGTCAGTCCGCCACGGACACGCCCTTCGGCAAAAACTCTAGATCTTCACAATTTCACATCACAAAGACCTTTGAACTAAACTAATGAAACATGGATTTGATGTGATCAAATTTGTGGAAGGAGTTTGTTTACACTGTAAAACATGTCACTTCCTGTTGCCAGCAGGTGGCGCTATAACTGTATCTGGATATTGGCATGTAATCGTGTTCAGGTCAGGACTGTTATCAAACATATGGAAATTGAAGCAGATCAGACAATGTATGCCTGAGTTATAACAACTTCCTGTTTCGTGGCGAAGCATCAAAGTTTGTGAGGCTGCCACGGACACGCCCTTCGACGAAAACTCTAGATCTTCGTAATTTAACATTGCCAAGGCCTTTAGACAACAATACCCAATTTTGGTGTTGATCTGTTAAATTCCCTAGGAGGAGTTTGTTAAAATACAACACCTGGAAACGGCAAAAACTGCACTTTTTCGGCAGAGGAAGTTAAATATATCCAACTTCTTGTTGGGTTTGAGATTTCACTCAAAGAGACTTTTTTGTAGGTTTTGGTATGTTTGATGTGTGTGCCAATTTTCGTACGTGTGCGTGAAACGTAGCTCGGGGGCCAGTCCGTCAAAAGTGCATAGGTGGCGCTGTCGAGCCATTTTGCCACGCCCACTTCCGAAACCTATAACAAACGTACATTTTCGCCACTTCTGGGGCGTGTGCAAAGTTTCATGAGTTTTCGAGCATGTTTAGACCCTCAAAATGGCGATTCATTCCGAAGAAGAAGAAGAAGGGAGAAGGAGAAGGAAGAGGAAGAGGAAGAGGAAGAGGAAGAGGAAGAAGAAGAAGAAGAAGAAGAAGAAGAAGAAGAAGAAGAAGAAGA
>CAIGQV010016663.1:5971324-5986641 GCA_903798115.1 Danio jaintianensis | reverse complement strand
AAGAAGAAGAACGGAGCAATTCCAATACGGCCTACGCACCGTTCCGGTGCTCGGTCCCTAATAATAATAATAATAATAAACGGAGCAATTCCAATAGGGCCTATGCACCGTTCCGGTGCTCGGTCCCTAAATATGTACTGTCATCATGGCAAAGACAAAATAAATTAGTTAGTAGAAATTTGTTATTAAAAACTACTATGTTTAAAATTTGTTAATCAGCACATGGGAAATAAATAATAATTTAAAAAAAACATTCTGTTTCTGAAATTAAACCTTATATTGTCATCATCTAATTTCTCACTCAACTGATTTTGGCTCAAGCACTTGCAGTCATCTTAATAAATGTAAAATTAAATGAATCTCCAAAATATATCTGTACAAAAAAAAACAGACTTCATACAGAAATGTTGAATTTATGTACAGTATTTAAAGCAAGTACAAAGCCAATCTTTCTTTAAATCTGATTTATAGCTGGTTGGTTTTGCTTTTTTATTTATTTATTTTTTGAGCAAGAAGAAGAAAGGGCCAAACATAAGCCATCAAATCAAAGATTCTGCTTTCCCTGAATGGTAAGAAAAGCCTCTTTGTGTGTCAGTGTGGTCCATGCTGTGCACCATGTCTGGCTGGGTCTTCTGAGCCAACACTTAGAGGCTGTTTTAGGAGTGGTGTTCAGCTGGGGCGCATTGGGCAACACCACTGACAAGAGTGCTCAGGATGACTATATAAACACAAGCTCTTCTATACTCTCCACTCACCTCGCTTCTCAAGTCGCCGAATCATCTCCTCCGCCTCCTTCTGCTTCCCACGATACAGGCTCTTTAGCTCGTCAATCTCACCATTCTTGCGGTCCAAAATCTGAGGACATAAACACAAACCATATACAGTTAAAGTCAGAATTATTAGCCCCCTGTTTATATTTTTTCCTCAATTTCTGTTTAACGGAAAGACGATTTTTTTCAAAACATTTCTAAAGATAATAGTTTTAATAAGTAATTTCAAATAACTGATTTCTTTTATCTTTGCCATGATGAAAGAAGATATTTTATTAGGTTAACTAGGCAAGTTAGGGTAATTAGGCAAGTCATTGTATAATTATGGTTTGTTCTGTAGACAATCAGAAAAAATACATTGCTTAAGAAGGCTAATAATATTGACATTAAAATGTTTCTTTAACAAATTAAAAACTGCTTTTATTCTAGCCGAAATAAAACAAAAGGGAATACTAAGAGGAGATAGGAAATACTGTGAAAAATTCCTTGCTCTGTTAACCCTTATGTACTGTTAGGGATGTTTTCATCCAATCTGGGGTGATTTTGAGTCTTAATTTGGCCAGGTGTTTCAGCTAGCAGAATGATTTTTGGTGACAAATCTTATTTTGTCACATATTTTGGGAAAATGCTTTGATTTTTTTTTTTTTTAACTCAGCAATACACTTTTGGCAAATTTACTACCCTTTTGTTATGTTAGGGATAAAAACATCCACTAAATTAAACTGCAAAAAATGCATCAGATAAATATTTATTTCAAAAAAATTTTTCCATAAATCTGTTAATAAACTTCAGTCCTGATCAAAACTACTAAATTGTTTAGAAAATTACAGGATTTTAACTCTTTAATTGCCAAGTTCACAAATGATGTCACTGATTTGGTAACAAAATGACACACAAAATGATGTATTTTCAATATAAAAAGTAATTGTGGACTGGATTTTTTTAAACCTTTTATCACAGTCTTGGACATGTGAAAGATTTTGTTTAGTTTAGTCTTTAGTTTTGTTTAGTCTGTACTTCTCAACATCAAAAGGCAGCCGGTGCATAAATACACTTTGTTTTTGTTTACTCCATGTAGTTCTGAGAGCTGAGATGCATATTTTGATTTTCTCAGACATATCAAGGTAACACAAAGGTCACTTTCACACACTCACAGACACACACTTTATTTGCTGTTGTACTCCACATAAAATCCAAAAACAAAAACTTTTTTGCACAGGCCTATCTAAAGGGTTAATGGTGCCAACTGATGATCAACAGTAAAAATGACAAATTGTACCTTTTCCCAACAGGTAAAACCAGCAACAATCAAAAATGCATAATTATATGGTGTCATGGTTTGCAATCAAAAAAATTGTTTAGAATGGAAGTCAACGGGGCAAAAACAGTTAATTAGGGATAAAAAATTTAAATCTTATGCTCCACAAAAACTAACAATGCATCAAAGGCAATGTTGTCACTAATCTTTCACATGTTCAAGACTGTGACAAAAGGTAAAAAAAAATCCAGTCCACGATTACTTTTTATACTGAAAATATGTCATTGTGTGTGTGTGTGTGTGCGTGTGTGTGCGCGTGTGTGTGTTTCTTTTTTTTCTTTTTTTCACAAAATCAGGGATATCATTTCTGAATTTGGCAATTAAAGAGTTAAAATCCTGTCATTCTTAAAAAACATTTAGTAGTTTTGATCAGGACTAAGGTTGATTAAAAGATTTATGCAAAAAAAAATAATAATAATAATATATATATATCAGAATCAGAATCAGAATCGATTTTTTTCCAAGTGTGCTTACACACACAAGGAATTTGTTTTGGTTACAGAAGCTTCCAGTGTACATAAAGTGACAAGTGACAACACAAAATAAATATGAGGAAAAAAAATAAAATAAAATACGACAAACATTAAACAGAGATGCAGTTAGACAATAGAGCTCTGGATGATGAACTTTTACAAGTTATAAGGTGATATATATATATATATATATATAGTTGTTTTTTTTTTTATTTATCTAATGCATTTTTTCAGCAGTTGACTTGAACTGTATGTGCATTTTCTGATAAAGACATGACTGGTGTTGTGATTGTTGTACAGTTTCATTGTGGTCATTGTGTTGCTGTGTGATTACTAGGGTACTCTAGAGGGAAATTTCTAGGGAAATGTACCAGGAGCAGATCAAAAGTGCAATTACTTTATAAATGATCATTACAGCAGGCACTATTCATGCCACAATAACAAGCTTAGGGTTTGTTAAAGGGTAAGTTCACCCAAAAATTATGTTATTAATTATTAGGCCTGGGTGATATGACCTAAAATCAAAAGCTTTATTAATTGAACACTTGATTTAGATTACTTTTAAATTGATCAATTTTCAGCTAGCTAGCTCTCCGGCAGCTAGCTCTCTGCAACTCTCACATGGTTGCCCACTGAAGCTAAGCAGGGCTGCACCCGGTCAGTATCTGGATGGCAGACAACATGGGAAAGCTAGGTTGCTGCCGGAAGTGGTGTTAGTAAGAGAAGAAGGGGACACTCAACCTGTGGTCTGTGTGGGTCCTAATGCGCCAGTATAGTGAAGGGACTCTATACTGCTCAGTGAGCACCATCTTTTGGATGAGACGTTAAACCGAGATCCTGACTCTCTGTGGTCATTAAAAATCCCAGGATGTCCTTTGAAAAAGAGTAGGCATTCTGGCCTCTGTCCATCATGACCTCCTAACCATCCCCATATCATAATTGGCTTCATCACTCTCCACCAATCAGCTGGTGTGTGGTGTGCGGTCCGGTGCAAAATGGCTGACATCGCGTCATCTAGGTGGATGCTGCAAACTGGTGGTGGATGAGGAGATTCCCCCCAAAAACATGCAAAGTGCTTTGAGTGTCCAGAAAAGTGCTGTGTAAATGTAAGGAATTACTATTATTAGCAATTTTCAATGAAATGTTTATTTACTTATAGTTTTTTTTTCAACCTCATAATTATTAATTGTTATCATTTGTGCTGTAAATATAGAGGTGCTGGTATAATATAATGGTGGGACATTTTTTTTTTCTATTTAAAGAGCATGCTTTTGTTCTTTGTCATATTAAAATAATTGAAGAAAACAAACTATATTTAATTATTTGATTAATATTTTAAACTGAAACCAAAGCACATGTTGTTTAAAATAAAGATATCTTGTGAAAAAAAGATCACATTTCAGTTTTAACGTAAAAAAAAGCTAAACATAAAATAAAATAAAAAAAGTTTCCTTAAAACAACAGAAAATCACTTTAATTTTTTACTATTTCCATGTCAAAAGTGGGAAATGTTCATGTAATATTTATTTGTACTTTGTTTTTATTCTACTATTTATTTGGTTTAATATTATTCTTGGGTTTTTTTAACAGCAATGATTTAATTTCTGTCATTATAGAATAAGTCTACCTGGGTGGGGAGTGGGGATTAAGGGTTGTTTTACGATATAGTCAAATGCTTTATTCTTTCTATATTAAACAAAAACTGCAATAATAAAAACAGGTGTTCACAAAAAAAAGTGGGAAATGACTTGCATCTCTTCCAAGCAAAAATGCATTTAAAATGGTCATGTGAAAAGTGGACAATAACATGCATATTTTGGAAATGAATATAATTTTAAACAATGCAAAAGTACAAAATATTAACTTTAATCTCCTGTGAACAAATGCTTTATGTGTGTTACGAAAATACATTGATATCATATGTGATAACTGGAAAATGGGCTAGTTTTGTTGGGAAAACCTGGCAACCCTAATGTAGTATTATTTTCAGCCAGTCAGTGAGACAGATCACTCAAATTAGCAAATCGCTCCACAAGAAGAAAAAATGAGAGGGCTAAAAGAAAATGACAGTGTCAAATCTAATCAAAGAAACTAAAGACTAGCTGATCAGTATGATTTATTCAGAAAGCCAAGCAAATACTGCTTTATTTGCAGTTTGTACGTATCTGCAGTTCTGTCCAAAACTGCTTTCTATCCACTACATAGCGCACTATATCGAGTGTCTGCCATTTTGTAGTGTTTTTTTTTTAATTCTGAGTAAAGTATTCATACGTTTGTTCAATAATTCTTACCCACAATTCACTCCGATTTTGAGTGTACATCTGATATAAACTTGCTGATGTGGCATTTCCCAAAATCCAAACAGAGATGGCAAAAGAGCAAAAACAAAAGAAGAAACACGGCTTATGAGAACACTAAGGTGGCAAATTTAAATAAAAAGGACATTCAAATATTAGATTATTATATTTATGTACTATATTTGTAATATTTTAAGTAGAATTAAAAAGCTAAACACATGGTTTTGTTCTCTTTGTACAATAAATAACAAACAATACAATAAATCTGACAATGGCATTTATTGTAATTCATAAAGCCAAAAAGGACATTTTACATGATTGTAGCTGTAATGTTCATGACAAAATTGTCTATGAAACATTGATCTCTGGCTCACACTGTTTACGTCACTGTCTGAATTTTCTCACTCATTTTTGTTCCATATAGTCCACTCAACTACAATACGCTATATGGGCTGTAATATACCCTTAAATAGTGCACTATTTGAGGGAGCCGTCATTTGTAGTAGTACAGATGTACACTCAAAAGTTAGAAAATACCAATGAAGCCTCATTCACACTACCAGCGTCTCACAGCGGCAAAGCGTCAAGCGACCGTTCATTTCAACGGAGAGTGAGCGACTTCGACCATTGACGACAAGGTGGGCGTGTCGAGCGATGCGACAAAGTTAAGAATCCTTCAACTTTATGAAAATAAAGAGCGACTTTCTTGAGCGACAGCCAATAGGAGCACCAGCAGAGCTTCCACAGAGGCTGGTTGTATTCTCCCTGCTGTAGACCTACACAGATAAATAGCCGCAATGACAGAGAACACACTTTTTTCTTGATCATCTTTATTAATAAGCGGTTTATATACTGATTTCAGCGGCACGTAAACTCATTCGCTCTCTGTGAATATCACCATATACGTTAACTTAGCAACCTCAAGGTGGGAACGCCCACAACGGTTTCAATCGCCACCCTGTCAATCGTGACAGGCAGCTACAAAGTCGCTGCTAGTGTGAATGAGGCATAATGCACTGTGAGAGTTTGCACAGTGAATGAATTTCCGCATCTGACCACAAGATGGCAGCAGAGACAGCAGAATCCTAGCAGTGTAAGTTTCTAAATGTTTATATTATTTTACAATAAATGTCTGTACGACAGAAATCAAAATGTTTTGTTTCATTAGTAATAGTCAGCTCACAATGTGTCAAAGTCCAATGTTTATTTGCTAGCTCACATTGTTATTCAATGCAAGTTAATCTACTGGAAAAAAAAAAGGTTGTTTTGGTAATCTTCAATGAAATGCAACCATTTGCTTCCGCGTTTGGAGTGGCAGTCCTTTTGTTGACATCAACCTGAGGGCTTCCATAGCAACTGTATATCAATATGCTTAACCACAGACCTCTTACCGTTAAGGCTAGTTTATACTTCTGTGTCGAGTGATCGGCGTGACCCACGGCGCCTGCCTTGCGCGTAGTTCTAAACACTCGCTCCATCAGGCTCGCGGCTCTCAGCACCACCCACACTCGTCACTGCTACCAAGCCGACCAATCACAGAGCTTGCGCTACGTGTCGTAGCAGTGTGTAGTTAAATTTTTTAAGAGGTGTGCATCAGCGTCTGCGTCAGCCACGGAGAGGGCTATGCAACCATGCGAAGGTTGCGCCGGACCATACCCGTGCACTCAACGCAGAAGTATAAATCCCCCTTCTCAATATTCGGTTTCAGTTGGAAGTGAATTAACATACTGAAAAGTCTCAGCAACTTCTGGTTCACACAGACTTGAAATATTGCAGAAATCACAGGGTCTGGCCAAGATGTTTTAAATCTAAGCACAAACAAAATGGCATTCCTTCCAGTGCACTCCAATTCACTCACTTGTTTTCATTCAGTCCTTTGAGTGGACTTTATTAGTGGAATGATGTAGGGAATAGTGAATGAAGTTATGATTTAGGATTAGTAAATGAGTGAACAAGTTACAGTCTGCTTTTTATTTTGAACGAGGAATACTGACTACTGCCATCTGCTGCTAGGGAAGGTTTAATTCCTCAATGGCTGCAGTCTTTGCGGTGTGTTCAAGAGCAACTGTTTGGTGCATGCAGGCGTATGCAACAACAGAACTGCCTTCTTTAATGTCGTCTTGATGCATCACACCCTTCAGAGATTTGTTCAGATCACTAAACCAAAGCATGAGCAATAGTACTAGTGATGTTCGAATTAGCAAACAACACTACAAACATGAAGCGTTCGTGACACTGAGATGACGGATGACAGAACGTTTATGTCCCAGACTCTCCAGCTAATCTAGAGCCATAAATACATTTCAGTGGGAACAGAGTTTAAATAGAGGTTTGCGGTGCTTCCATATGACAAGCTAATGCTGGCTGCAGATTACAGAGGATAATGTTCTTATTCACAAGCATGACCATGAAGGAACTCGCCCTCTCCTGCGTCACTGAATGCTGGAATTTGCTGCTTTGAAGCCGACGTTTAGCGGATAGGGGGTGGAGGGTGGTGGGCAAGATCAACATTTTTGGCCCTTTCTTCGGCGAAGGCTTTTTGCTTAAGTATATTATCTGTAACAGTAGCGTAAGCTTAAAGCAGAGGATGACAAACCCGTATGAATCTCACACTATGCTCTGGGAGGGAAGACCACTTCAGAAGACATAGCCATGACCCAGCTGACAAGTAGTGTTTGGGTTTTCAACAAAACAAATCGTTCATTTTCATGCACTGACATATTCTTTTTTCACTCGCAGGGCTCTCTTTTGGGCATTATGTGACAAAAGAAGTGTTTTCTTATCCCTGCTTTCAAAGACAGACCATAGCATGAGCAAACAGCATATAATTAGAATACATTTGCATGTAAATACTGTATCAATTGATGAACATATTGAATGTTTATGTCCTGTTTTGAGTTTGAACATCTTGGCTGAATCAACCAACAAAGAGAATCAATCAACAAAGAGAACTTGCCTCAGAGCTCAATATATGTGCATAAATTGCCAAAAACATTCAAACGTGTCAAAACACAGTGCTTAGTGATTATTCACATTAATCCTTATTTGTTATGTAATAAATGAACAAGTAGACTTTTAGTAGACTTTGCTATTCTGGGTACTACCAGAAGCCCTGAGTTTTGAGATCTTAATAAGCGGGTTGGATTGTAGCGAGACAGAAGGTTGGTGAGATAAACAGGAGCTTGATTATTTAAAGCTTTATAGGTAAGAAGCAATATTTTATAATCAATACGGAACTTTACAGACTGCCAGTGTAAGGAGGATAAAATTGGGGTGATATGGTCATATTTGCTTGACCTGGTAAGAACTCTGGCAGCTGCATTTTGCACTAACTGAAGTTTATTAATAGAGGATGCTGGGCAACCAGCGAACAGAGCATTACAGTAATCCAGCCTAGAAGTCATAAAAGCATGAACTAGCTTTTCTGCATCTGAGAAAGATAACATGCTTCGTAGCTTAGCGATATTTCTCAGATGAAAGAAGGCGGTTTTTGTGAAATGGGAGATATGATTTTTAAAAGTTAAGTTGCTGTCTAATATAATACCCAGATCTTTTACAGCTGAGCTAATACTAACATTGTATCCCTCTAATTGCAGGTCGAGTCAAAATCCTGAATCAATATCGGCGTTGTTCAAGCGTAAAACAAGATAAAAGGCTGTTTAAACACAAACATTGTAAGGAGCAGCAAGCACATTCAAAATGAAAAGTTAAAGTGTCAGTCATTGTCTTGGTAGCATACCTGTAATGTATATGGAACATGGAAGATGAGAGGATATTTCTGTTTCTAGAACTCCTTTTTTTCTGATAATTATTTAGTTGAATAACATAACATAAATAATAATAAGTAAATAGCACTCTTCAACCTAGCCAGTTATAGGGAAATGACAGCAATTAGTATTCCTGAATTCCTGTACCACCCCCTAGCCTGTGTCAACCACTATGCTTATGTTGGACAAACTGCTTGTCTGGATATAGATCTTGTCAGAGACAAGAACACTGGCACTGTGGAAATCCTTGCTTCCATCAAATATTGCACATTATTAGCAAGTTATGCTTGCTACACAACTGAAAACGTGCTAGAAATAATACCATTTTTCAAAAAGTTAAGTTTGGAATTGTAGCATTATAAAGTACTATAACGTTTTCTCAGAGGTGAATGACTCATGAATCATGATGTAGTGTCATAATAAGACATTTTGTTTCTATTTATTTATTGGATCATTTTGAGAGCCTTTTGTCTGTTTTTAGTTACTCATACTGCTGTGGTATTGACAATTGTAAACTTCCAAAACTTCTGAAATCAGGTGTAATAGCAACCTTATTTACGGAAGCAACAAAATACATTGTAAAATATACATTTAATGCACCAATAAAAGAAACCAAGTGACTTGGACAAATAAAAATCCCCACCACTAATTACAACCATGCTAGTAGCAAAAAAAAGACCAAATAAATATGCAAAGCATATATGCAAAAGTAACTCACTGAATTTTTTTTTTTTGGGGGGTGGTGGTGGGGATAAAAGGGGGGGGGGGGGGTATGGATAAAAGGAAATGAAGCAATTCCTTCTCTGAAATGGAATTACACATTCTTTCTGATGTGTCCCATGAGCATGTTGAGTGTTAACATTCCACACTCTTGGAAGCATGAATGAGTGTTGCCGGTATCTGAGAAGACCTGAGCCGCAGCTCTGAGGAACTCACTCATGACCTTGTCCCTCATCTCCCAAAGACCTCTGCTGGGGGTTCTCAGACTCTAGTGTACCGGTTCTGCAGGTCCTCAACAATCCACCCATTGTGTGACAAAATGCAGGCTTTTGATGAACCCAAAGAATTCAGAAATCCTCTGTGGCAAAGTGGGAGGGAGGCAAGCGCAACCCGTATTAGCGAGTTCCAAATAAACAGCAGATCTGTTGGGCCTGTTCCCAAATGGTGGCCAAGTCTTGTGCCTTGAGCTGTGGGCGATAAGATGACTGGGCTCAAGGTAGGGAGGGGGGCGGGAGGCGGGCGGGCGGGCATTTCAGAAATGTGTTTTATCTGATGCGACCGCAGCTCAGCAGAGAGCCGTTTGTTCAGACCGCTGTAACTCCTTTGATGGCCTGACCTTCTACAAGCCGCCTGTGTCCGAGTGGGAGTTCAAAGGCTGTCGGCCATTGTCTCAGCGAGTGTGGACAGCGGCGTTGCGACCAGGGGTCTGTAAATCTCAAAGGACCCTACAGAGATCAACGGCTTGGAGGACATGACAGGGCACACGCAACGGTCCATTCGCCCCTTGACTCAATCGAGCCCACCAACAGACAGCTCTGCGCCGCGTGTGTTTGCTGTTTATAGGGTCTTCAAAGAAAGATGCACCTGAGTAAATATTGACATTCTCTGAAAGCAGAACATCTGAGTGTTTCAGAACCAAACAACAGTGCTCATTAGGAGCAAAACAAACACGACCACAGATGAAAAACCATCTGACCCAATTAAGATTTCACGTAATGCTGAAGGACGGCGAATTAACGAAGGTTCGAGATCCACAAAAAGCTACTACCCAATCCCCATTTGGAGAACCTAAAGAGGAATAGTCTTCAAAGGGCTTGGGCAGCAATAAGAGCACCTATTTTCAAATGTACTCTCTGAGGTTGGGGGTGATGGTCTCTCATGAAGCCTAATACGGCAGCATTCAGGAAAGCGAGCTTGGACATTTCAGAGCTGGTCCTTCATTTGAACACAGATGCAAGATCATTCAAAGCGAAAATGCCTCCCAAAAGTTATTTTCTCTCTCTGAAAAGTCAGCGAGCCCATCAGTGGATTATTTATCCTGCTTTTTGTTAGTCAGAAGTGCACTCTGTTGCTAAGCTCATCATCCTGCGAGCCGGTTGCCTGTGGAAGATGAAAGCCTCCAGCTGAGAGCGAGGAAAAGAGGGGGCGTTAGGGAGGTTAAAGGGAAGTTCAGGAAACATTTAGGGACACACAACATTTTCCCATCGTCTCCTTAAAGAGCTCTTTGCAGACACAAAGCAGAGTCATAACAGAGTGTCGAGGATGAGGTCCAGAGGCTGACAGGCTTTTAGAGACGTCATGAAAGACAACGGTCTGCCAAAAATCATGTTTTTGCTTCTAAAAGTGTGGGGACATACAGACATTTGTAGACCAGGTTATTTAATAGACTTTACTAAAGCAGAAGGTGTGCTGTCACTGTGAATAAATGAAACAGACAATAAATGTGGAAGTCACAGAGGAAATACTGACACAGGACATGCTGACTGTTAAGTTTCAGGAAGAATATTGCCTGTTTGATACTTCTTTGACATAATGATAATAAAACCAGTATGACTATGAAAGTACAATCTTAAAAGGAGTGAAACAGGAGTCAATCTCTGTGTCATCAATGTACTTGTCATTCCAATCTCATCATCTACTCTGTTCTCATTCGATGTTCATTAAGAATAAACCCTTGTACAATAAGCAAATTTATGTGGGATTTTAAACATGATTACCAAATTTTTTGCTGGGGCAAGTAAAAATGTCTATTGTCAGCTACTGGCTAATAAAGTGTTCAGGGTTCATAGACATTTTTACTACTAAAATTCCATGACTTTTCCAAAATGTACAGGTAAAGATTCAAGACCTAATGTTTCATGTAATGTCTACGTACACATGGTAAATAATAAGAAAAAAAAATGCACGTTCAAATTTATTACATCATATCAAAAAATGTGACAATCTGTGTAGTTTATATTTATTTTTATATCTGTAAAATAGTTTTTAGACAGCATATTGCTACCTGTGTGAAAATTGTAGAAATGATGGCTTGTGTTTTCACAAGACTTACAAGAATAGTACAAATTAGCCTTGAGCATCCACAGTATCTTATCTCTGTAGTTAGAGATTGCTTCTGGACTTGAAACTCAAAATGTTTCTTGTATTACGGTGAAAGCAAGTGAAAGTGAGGCGAAGCTGAAACTGCGAGTTGCTTTTTACCCCACGCAAAGAACGTCACATGAAGGGCTGACAGCGCAATTGTATTTAAAATTTACCCAATATTATCATCTCAAATATTTTCAAATACAGTGGTCCCTCGCTATAACGCGGTTCAGTTTTCGCGGCCTCGCAGTTTCGCGGATTTTTTTTGTGCTTTTTTTACAGCGCATTGTGTTCTGCGTCCTGATTAGTGTATTGTGTTCTGCGTCCTGACTGGCTGTAGACCATTGTCAATCAATCTCCTCCGTGCCATGTCTCCTGTACAGTACAGAATGCGTTCAGCTTACCAAATTTACATAAATCTTCGATAGCTAGCAGTGTTACTCTGAAGTGCTGTACTGTATGTTTGCAAGTTTTCTCCCCACAATGTTGATGAAACGTTCTGCACTGTCAAAGGCACCTGCGGTAGCACCCAAAAGGCAGAGGAAGATGCTAACCATCGCACAAAAAGTTGGACTTCTGGACATGCTAAAGGAAGGTAGAAGTTGTAGAAGCTGTAGGGAACCATTACGGAATAAATAAATGAAGATCAAATGGTTTTGATCTTTGGTTTAATTCTATAATACTGGACTTATTTTTCTACAAAGGTTTGAACTTTGAGAGTGTTTAAACAAGAGAGAAAAGTGTGAAAATGGTAATGCCTATCTGAGAAAAGTGTATAAAGTGTGTAGTGAGGGGTTTTACAGCCTTAAAACATCTATAATAATTGTAAAAAATAAAGCAGACTACTTTGCGGATTTTGCCTATTGAGGGTTATTTTTAGAACGTAACTCCCGCAAATAACGAGGGACCACTGTACACAGATGTTTGTTAAACAAATTTCCATGACTTTTCCAAAACATTTTGGGTTTCTTTGTTTTCCAAAACATTTCCAGGTTTTCCAGGACCGTATGAACCCTGACTGTTAAATTTCACTCACCAGGGATTGAGCTGGAGGTTTATAATAACTTTGGTGTGGATATATTTTCACTCATCTGCTCTTCAACAGACTGACCAAGCACTTGAAGTTTCTCTCTCAGTGTTGTGACAGCACACTATTCCTGTTCATATCAAGAACTGTGTACAATATCTGATGCACTGTAAACTAGTGTGTTGTGCAGCAAGTGTCTGACTCACAGTTGTGTGTGTTTCTCTTAAACTGCATTGTCTGCATTCATTTGAATTGATTTGCTAAAATCTTAATGCGGATGGAAATACTCAAATGCTGGACATTGAACTGTTACCATTCCCACACACTACTGAAGAAACCGGCAGCAAAGAATATGAATGATTGAAACATTCATTCATTCATTCATTTTCCTTCGGCTTAGTCCCTTCACTCATCAGGGGTCGCCACAGCAGAATGAACCGCCAACATATCCAGCATATGTTTTTAGCAGCGGATGCCCTTCCAGCTGCAACCCAGTACTGGGAAACATCCATACACACTCATTCACACACATACACTACGGCCAATTTAGTTTATTCAATTCACCTATACCACATGTCTTTGGACTGTGGGGGAAACCGGAGCACTCGGAGGAAACCCACGCAAACACGGGGAGAAGCAGAAGTCATTGTAGTTGGGAAAAATCTATAATTTTGACCCATAAAATGCATTTTTGGCAATACGATGTATTTTGTGCAACAAAAGGTCCAGTGTCAAAAATGTGGTTATTTTATTGGCTTTTTATTATTTTATTTTATTAGTAGGCTATAATCTATGTTTTTGAATTAAAAGTCTTACAAAATTCTATTTAATAAAATAATCAATAATTATTCAAATGTAATGTTCAGTTATTAATTTTAAATTTTTGCCTCCTTTTCACAACTCTCTGAGAAATTCAACCTCCCTCCTTCTTTTTTTAGGTACCGTTCAGGTCAGAAACTATGTCCATCTAAATAATCCTGATTTGAACTCTCCAAATGCTAGGAGCCTAACCTCTTTATTTGTTAATGCTTTTAAAAACAGAACAGATTTTGCCTCTCTTTATTTGAAAGTCGCTTGGGAAGAAGACCTTGGGATTTTAATCTCTGAGACTGTTCTATGAATTCTAGACACAACCTTATTCAGTACAAAGTATTACACAGACTTCACTATTCTAAAATAAAGCTTAGTAAATTCTATCCCTCGGTTTCCCCACATGTGACAAGTGTAAAGCTGCCGAGGGTACCTTAGCACATCTTTTTTGGTCCTGTGTTAAAATTCAGAGTTTTTGGTTAGAAATATTTCAGTTCTTTGGTAAGGCTTAGGATTGTGTTTTACTCCCTAACCCAATGATAGCAAGAAACTCTCAACCAAAATGTACGGTTACATGTTTTGTATGGCATGATCATAGCTAAGAAAGATATCCTTTGTTTCTGGAAGAAAAATATTAGGCCTCTTTTTTCTGACTGGCTTCTTGGACTCACCTCCACTTTACATTTGGAAAGAATTTCTGGGAACTCTGCGAAATGTGATAAAATGTGGGATCTTGCGGTCTTTTTTTTTTTTTCTAACACAACATAAAGACTAATAATGTTTAATTTCTGAAGATTTGTAAGTTTCTTTCTCTCTCTCTCTCTTTACATCCATTCTTTTTGTAGGTCATATATGTCTTGTATGTCACCATTTTCCCTTGTTTAATACTTTATTTGACATTTTGCACAGATTATTGTTTCATGATGGGTTTGTCTGTCTGTTCCTTGTTTTTCTATGTCTGCAAAAACTATAATAAAAAAAAATCATAATCTCTTTAATCATAAAAATCTTTAATCATAAGACTTTCTCATCACTACCTGCTTTTGGTTGTGTTTTTGTCTGCGTAATAAAGGTACAATATGCAGATGTAAGTAAACATTGTGAAAGCACAATTTTTTAATGTATTAACACTGTATAAATTAATTATAGTTTTTATTTTTGGGTAATTTCAACTGTAAAATTCTAGTTTTTTTATTTAATAATATTTGACAGATACAATTAAATACCTTGGACAAATTTTGTGTTTTCCTCTTGTCATATTTTGTGTTTAATTAATCTTATAAGATTATATACAGTGCAAATCTCCCTTCCGGACATCACATTTGTACTGTTTATGCAATTAATGTATTATATTAATTCCCAATAATTCTCTAAAAAGAGAAAAAAATTGTTGTTTTTTGTACCTTCTGTATCTCTGCATCATGTTTCTGCTGCATCCTCAGGGTGTCCTCCTGGTGTTTGGCCTCTAAGACTTTAGACCTCAATTCCACCTGTGAATAAAAATGAATGAAATGACACAGCGGCAAATAAAAAGTCCCACAAAAACACAATTGTGTGTTCCATCATTGTGTTTCACTCTCTGACCTTCGAAATAAAGCAGACAGATTTTTTCTACTATTAAAAGTTCTGGCACAATCTCTGCATAACCTTGCAGTTCACAATGGCATTCATCAGCCCAGGTTAATCTCAATGATGATAAGACGCTGTGGCCGATTGTATCTCAACAGTCGTGGCCTGGTGGGGGGCAGTCGTGGCCTGGTGGTTAGAGTGT
>CAIGQV010016663.1:5942806-5956324 GCA_903798115.1 Danio jaintianensis | reverse complement strand
CCCCCCCCCGCTCTATCCTTCCCCTCTCCCCCTCTCCCAGAGCCAGTCGGTACTCTCTGAGCGCAGTTTGCAAGTTCTCCCCGTGTTTGCGTGGGTTTTCCCCGGGTACTCCGGTTTCCTCCCACAATCTAAAAACATGTACATAAACGAATTGTAATAACAGTCACAAGCACTTAACGCACACATACTGAATCAATTAGAACCACTATATTAATCAAAGTACAGTTTAAAAAAAATAATAATAATAAAAAAGAAATAAAAAAAGAAACCAAAGGGGGGTTCTCGAGAAATACCTGATCTCGTATCCCTCCTAATGCTCATTGACCATGCGGGAACCTTGGGCTCATCTATCTCCGAGCTCAGGGTTGTCTCCCGAGACAGCATGCCAAACCTGCTATCATAGTCGAGCATTATCTAAGTGTGAACTCTTGAAATGCCAAACACATGCAAATGCTAAACTCTCAGTCTATCATGGATATACTTTGCAATGACTCCACAAGTATCATGTATTCTCAACTTTTGGCTGATCGACTATAAACCCAAATCAACATTGCATAGCCTGCGATGTGACTATTGTTAAAGAGCCCCTATTATGGGTTTTTGAAAATGAGCTTCCATGTAGTGTGTAGCACAACTCTAAGTGAATGAAAACATCCAGCTGAGGTTTAAATCTGAAAGTGTGCCATGTTTAAAACTACTGATTCTTTAGCGAAATAGTTGACTCAAGAGTGGAATGAATGAATCGAGTTGGGTTCGGATCTTTTGTTTGAACGCATCGACGTCGATACGGTACATCACCAAATATGTAGTTTCAGATCCGGTAAAATGTGAACGTGCATTTGACTTCAGACACTAGCAGAGCGCTGAGGATCACGGGACTGATCATGACGCGAGGATGACGATCACTGACTGATGGAGATTCGGCTGCGGGGAATAAAGGGTTTATATGGACCGGTTTCTTCTTCCTCCAGATCATAACATGTAAGCGTAATTAAAATTGTTGCCTCGTTTTGTGTAGTTTGCAAAATGTGTTTAATTGTGTGTTAGAAGTTATAATCGCCCTGCGTGGCTTGTAATCACTTATCTATTATAGATCAGCGCTTGTACTGTATCTCTCAGGTTAAATCTATTCACTTGAAGTTAAAGCTATTCACATATTGTTTTCAAAATAGTTCAACTTTTGCTACTGTGTGGATTAATACTGAATGTGTGTCGTCGTTGTTATTACTTGGGGTTAGGTTTAAGAGTAGAGTAATATGCTGGTGTTTAAATGCATTGCTTTATTGCATTCCTGCATTGGGCTCTCACATACTCTCTGGCTGCTACTTCATAGCCGTGGTGGGTATTTCTCTGTCTCGTGCTGAACCCAGTCGACCAATCACAACAGACTGTTTCATCAGACCAATCAGCGCATATTAGCTTCACGCTAAGGAGGGGTTTGGGAACAAATGAATAGCTGAACGAATCATATGGGAGTCGTTGGGATAATTAGGTAAAAATAAATGCATATTATAAGACAATAAAAGTGTTTATTGACCTTGCATGCATATCAGCCTCTTGTTGGAGACCCCCAAAACCAAAATATGACCTTTTATAATGCAAAATGGGGGCTCTTTAACACACACATTGCGATATCGATGCTAAAACGATATAATGTGCAGCCCTAGTCAATTTGTCATAAATTTGTCCATTCGTCTAAACAAAATGTGACCTTGAAATAAAATATTGCATGATTGTTCAATATTATATACAACTGGGGCTGTGTGATACACTCGAAAAATGACTTTTTCTGCTTGTTCAAACTACTTATTAAAAATGAGTTGAGCCAACACCATTCTTACGTTTCTTTTTGACGGGCAACTTAACCGTTTTATGTTCATTCCACTTGAATTTGTAAAAACAATGAATTAACTTAATCAAATTGTGTTGGGATTGTGTGGAAGCTAGGGGTGCGCGATAAAAACGGTATCTGTATTTATTGACCGAACACCATTGTCAATAAAAAAAAAGTTCGGTATGAAGTTTGGGTATGAAGCGCTATAGTTTTAATAAAATGTGGCTGAGTGTGCGCCTTGGAGGGAATGCCAATAAGCTTAGGGTGTAAGTTTGTCATTTCCAATAGAGGCGTGCTACTTGCAGCACAAATAACACTTATGTTTATTTTATTATAAAGAGATGAGATATTTTTGTTTAAATATTTTTGTTTTTGACTATTAAAATTTGCCTTGGTAATATTGCTAAATTAAAATAAAGTGGTTACAAAAATCCTAATATTCCTAAATGGATTGTTAAAAAAATATTCAATAATTATCAATACTGAATGATATGAAACATGATATCGTGATTTTTTATCGCCCAGCCCTAGTGGAAGCCAGCATTTTTTACAGTGTATATAAAAATGGTTGATGTTTTATTATATGCATATTGTAATATACGTGTCTGGCACCTAAACTCTGGAACAGCCTTAGCACAGTTCGGGAAGCAGACACACTCTGTCAGTTTAAAACTAGATTAAAGACACATCTCTTTGCATTAGCATACACATAAAACACAAATGCTTTTGAAATACAAATCCTCTAAAGGATTGTTAGTCTGCATTATTGAGGGCAACCGGAGCCGGGAACACTTCCCAAAAGACATTATAATTTGAACGGCATCTGCGCTTATGTTAGTCTTTTTTTTATTCTCGAGGTTTCCATAATCCTGGACCAGGCCGTATTCTGAGCAGCTGCTGTGGTGGTCATGGAGGAGTGGAGAGCATGAGACTGATTCCTGTAAGACCCCAGTGACAGACGAGTCTTCGCATTATCCTGAAGGGCCAGCCTGTACACCAGCCGGTGACCTCTCCCACCTGCAGCTTCTCCACGATGGACGTCCAGCGTTCTCCAGCCTCCAGCACCTAGACTGCAGCTCTGCACAAGACTTTTGGCCATAGGAGAAATGGTCGTGCCCAACTGAGCCTGGTTTCTCTCAAGGTTTTTTTTCCTTCACTTTTGCCAATTGGTGAAGTTCGTTCCTCGCCACTGTCGCCACTGGCTTGCTTGGTTTTGGGACTTGTGGAGCTGCGCATCGATGGATTTGCTCTTCAGTGTTTGGACTTTCAGCAGTGTAAATTAAACCACACTAAACTGAACTAAACTGAACTTAAACTCTGAAAACTGGACTGACACAGTTTCAATTTACTAGAATCTTCTATGTTAAGCTGCTTTGACACAATCTACATTGTAAAAGCGCTATAGAAATAAAGATGAATTGAATTGAATTAATGGTTTGTAATAAATGTGGGATTTAATTTAAAAAAATGTGTGTGTGTGTGGCTCAGAAAGCAAGCCCTCAAAAAGACTTTTCAGCAAATCAAGCAATGTAGTTACATCCCATTGCACATCTCTGAAACAAAGCAGAGTGGACACACTGGTTTTCTTGTCCAAAAATATGTAACATTCTATGTATGGATGGTGAAATGCTATACTGTAGAAATCAATAAAAGAGCAAAGAAGAAACTTGACTCTATTTCAAGTGTTTTTGTTTTCCGGGAACATCAAGAACAATCAGGTTGAAATAACTATAGCAGTGGAGCAAAGTTGTAGAGATTTATTTAAATATTGTATTGCATGTTGAATATTAAATTATTTGGCATGTTATCGCATATCACATTTTTTTCATCAATATAGAACAACCCTATATACAATAATATGATATATTGTGGCGGCATGGTGGCTCAGTGGATAGCACTGTCGCCTCACAGCAAGAAGGTCTCTGGTTCGAGTCCCAGCTAGGCCAGTTGGCATTTCTGTGTGGAGTTTGCATCATCTCCCCTTGTTTGCGTGGGTTTCCACTGCATGCTCCAGTTTTCCCCACAGGGAAAAATTGGCCGAAGTGTATGAGTACGAGAGTGTATGGGTGTTTCCCAGTAATGGGTTGCGGCTGGAAGGGCATCCGCTGTGTAAAACATATCCTGGAATAGTTGGCGACCCCTGATAAATAAGGGACAAAGCCGAAGGAAAATGAATGAATGAATAAATAAATGAAAAATATATTGCACACTTATTTATATTACCCTCACTTTAAAGTTTCCATGTTCCATTTTCAATATTTTTAAAGTTTCCATGTTCCGTTTTCAATATTAAAACTATCACTCTGTGTCAGAATATGAAATATATCATTTCAGGGAGCCATCTGAACTTCCAATTGGCAGCAAATTTTACATTGCTGATTTTACTACCAGTAACAATACATAAACTGACTGTTCTCTTGTGAATTTATTTTCAGTAGTATACCAAGTATGTAGGAATAAACAACTATAATGCCAAATCTATAGATTAACATATGTCAAATAGTATAATATATTGCAAAAGAACCCCTCATGCTTTCACAAAGAAAGAGAAAACGATGAAAGTGCAACGCTAAACCAAGAACACACAACAACAGAAGTGTGAGTGACGAATACTAGAAAGCATACAAGCTTTGTTTTTTTCTCGGCTCTCAGCTCCACAGTCATTTCAATCAGGGGCAGCGAAGAGCAACTCATGCACCATTACCCTTCATCAAAGCCCAGCGACTCCTGAGGAACGTTTAACTCACCCTTCACCCCATTACCTGGGAATGTTTCTTCTCAACTCAAGCGGACCTCTTGGCCTGCCATTCCTGCCACCTGTTGTTCATTACCACGCAGATGCTCTTTAGTCTTCTTACAGTAAAACATTGTTTCTGCTAATCTCCGAATCTTAAAAGTGTGCAGAGTTAGCATGCTGGCTTTATCTCTCGAACAGCAGCCCTGGAGGCTTAAGGAGAATTTGGAAAGGAGCGCTTGGCTGTTTGTGAAATGGCTAAAGACGACGTCATGTGACTGAAGTTGACCTAATTGAGCACTGCTCTTCCCAGAGGAAGTGTGATTACAGCAGGTCACGCTCAGTATATTCAACAATACCAGTCAAATGACATCAAAGAGCTGCTTGTTCTATGGGATTTTCAGCTTAAACCCACATACAGGAGGAAACTGTCATCACAAACAGGGTTTGTAAAGCTCTTAGGAGAAGTCGATGTCCCTAAACAAGCAGAACTCACAGAAGCTGGCTTTGGTAAGGTGTGTGAAGCTGTCAACCAGCATTGCTGTTTTCTTTTTTCTTCAGTTTATTAAAAGCAACCAGCCATCATGCAGCATTTACTTAAGAAGTGGAACAGCGTGCCGGATGACAAACCTCAACAAGACAGCAATACTGAAGAGAACCGTCACCAGTTAAAGACTTGGTTCACCCAAAAAATCATGCCGTAGTGCTGCTTTTTTTTTTTTTTTTTTTTTTTTAAGAAGACATAAAAATGAATATGATTATTCTATACAAGGCCATTACATACTGCATAATTTAGCTTTCATTTTTAGGTGAACCGTTTCTTTAAAGAGACTGGGAGACCTCTATTACACCACATTACAAGTCATCAAGTTCCTACCTCCTTATCAGCCTTCAGCGGGGTGGATTCATCAAAAACAGTGCTGCTTTCTGCTTTCTGTGTTGACTTGTAAATCTAAAAGAGAAATAAAGAGAATAAGCAAAATGCAGAAAGAACAGAGATGCCAGATGCACTTTTAAACCACTATTGATAACTAAAATCTCTGTTTGAAGAAAATATTACAATTTTCAAACCATTAAATATAGGACTGAAGAAATTTCCACTCCATTAGGTACACCAGTCCAACTGCTTGCTAACGCTAATTTCTAATCAGCCAATTACATGGCAGCAACTCAATGCATTTGGGCATGTAGACATGGTCAAGACTATCTGCTGCAGTTCCAACTGAGCATCAGGGGTCCGTTCTTCGTACCACGCTTAAATGATCTAAGATAATTTTGCAGATTCTGGATCTTTCAATCTTGATCACTGATCTATGGCTAATTTGGTTCTTCAAACAAGTTCACGAATCAGATTAAAATGTCTGGATAAACTGATCTGAGATCGCTGCATGTGTTGTGAAGGACAGATCTATCGATTCTCGAAATCATGATCAGCAATGCAATGATTGGCTGACGGCACAGCAGCGTAATCACATCATCTGATTAATATTGAATTATCCATGTGAGCAAAATTACATAAATAAATTGTTAAATATGATACGCAATAACTTTCCACGTGTTGTGGGCTGCAGGCTTTACACTTTCATGAGTCAAGAGTATTTAGCAATTTATTTAGTTTTAGAGCAAATTTTCTTTATTATAGTCGCCTATTCAAGTTTCTTAATAAATGGCTGTTTAAATTAATTTTGCATCAAAAAAGCATTTTGATATCAGTAAAGGTGTCTGCAATTTTTGCGAAGCATCAAATCACCGGCATATTATCTGTCAAAACGTGTGCATGACTGTATAAATTATTATTCTTTTCCTTAAAAAAAATGAGAATATTGGCCATGTCCATTATCATACACAAATTGTACTTAAGCTGGGTCGGTAAGCATTTTTATCTAAAAAGTCCATATTAATTAATGTTCTCTTTGAACCCCTTGGGAAAGCCGTGACAGTTTTTGTACTTTTATTTCGGAGTGTAGATTGCACAACAGTTTTATTTATAATTTTTTTTTAACTTCTATTTATATATAAATTTATATAATTTTGTACTATTTTTCTATTTTCCCCAGTGTACGTAATCTATAGGTTACTACTGTAAGAAAATATCAGCATTCGGTACATACTTTCAGTATTACCTTTGCTTGAAATGACCCGATCTAATCCTGTTTATATGAAATAAGCCTGCTCCCGAGCAGGTTTGAGCTACCAAAACTGTTGCTATGACAACAACTCTCGGATGTGTTTTGAAGAACGAAATGATCCTGGATCATGTCAAATCGTCAATAACCAAATCCAGCTAATTGAGTAATCCACGTACGAAGAACGGACCCCCGAATGGGGAAGAAAGGTGACTTTGAACGTGGCATGGTTGTTGGTGCCTGGTCTGATGAGTCTCGATTTCTGTTGCGACATTCGGATGTTAGGGTAAGAATTTGGCATCAACAACATGAAACCATGGATCCTTCCTGCCTTGTATCAACGGTTCAGGCTGGTGGAGGTGGTATAATGGTGTGAAGGATATTTTCATTGCACACTTTGGGCCCATTAGTACCAATTGAGTATCGTGTCAACGCCACAGCCTACCTGTGTATTGTTGCTGACCGTGTCCATCCCTTTATGACCACAGTGTACCCATCTTCTGATGGCTATTTCCAGCAGGATAACAGGCCATATCATAAAGCACGAATCATCTCAGACTGGTTTCTTGAACATGACAATTAAGTTCACTGTACTCAAATGGCCTCCACAGGCACCAGATCTCAATCCAATAGAGCACCTTTGGGATGTGGTGGAAAGGGAGATTCGCATCATGGATATGCAGCCGACAAATCTGCAGCAACTGCGTGATGCTATCATGTCAATATGGACCAAAATCGCTGAGGAATATTTCCAGTACCTTGTTGAATCTATGCCACGAAGGATTAGGGCAGTTCTGAAGGCAAAAGGGGGTCCAACCCAGTACTAGTAAGGTGTACCTAATAATGTGACTGATGAGTGTATGTGTATATATATATATATATATATATATATATAGTTCTCTATTACAAAAAAAGTGTACTTTTACTTTAATTTGCATACATTTTTCATTACTTTTACTCCACTATTTTCCTTCAAACTTCAACCTGCAGTCACCAACCTGGTGATTGACTAAAGCAGAATAATCAGTCCTGTGATTCCCGTCCAATTAAATCGTACGGAGAAATATCGCATCAGACAAAATCGTTACACACAATGAATGTTTAGACTGCATGTCACTGATGAGAAGATGACGAAATCACCAAATGGCCTTAAACAATAACTAGATGCACTACAGAATGTTACGTTTTTACTTTCAATTGTCATTTGAAAAAGAAAAAAAAAAACACTATTTTAAGCCATACTTTATGGATCATATAATCACTTACAAATGGATAAAAACTAGTGATTTGAAGGATAAGTCTGAATGTATAAAATGGCAATTCATTAGTATTTTGGAGCTGAACTGCACAAAAATAGTGTTTTTTAATAGATCATCAAGTTATTTTTGTTCAAAATATGTGTTACAAGATTGTTTTGGTATATAAAACATTGTTTAATCGCTTTTGTTAATCATATTGATCACACTTTATTTTAAGGTACAATTCTCATTATTAAAAAAACATTAATTATGACTTTTGCCTCAATTTACTCACAATTTGCTGCTTATTAATAATAAAAAGGTAGTATTTAGGTTTAGGTATTTGGTATTATTATGGATGTGATGATAATTAAAATATAAAAAAAATATGATCACTTTATAAGTACTAAAAAAACAGACAATATCTTAATAATAGGCAAGTAATAAGCCACAATTTAATAGTGAGAATTGGTACTTAAACTGCAGTGTGACCACAATATTTTATAGTTTAATAGTTAATGCTTAATAGTTAATTGTTGCTTCTGAACATAAGATACCTTTGAAATTGATTACGTAATTTTCTTTTACGCATCTTTGGTTTCATTCATTATATTTCTTGTCATTTTTCCTTGTTCTTTATGTTTTGAAAAATCCAAGTTGTCACTGAATTGTTAGACAGGAATTGTGTAGATGCATGGAGTTTCTGCCACCATCAGCCCTTACCGGGGACAGCGGGACAGGGTTCTCACGCAGATATCTGGGGTTTTCTATCTGTAACAATAAAACAAAACAACATATTCTTACTCTCCTCCTCTCTGGGTAAGTCCCAAACACCTCCAGTCCACCTCTGACCTCCTTTTATTTGGCATAAACAATGTGGAAGGACTTCAAAGAGTGCCACTTAAATACAGTCTCTTCCCTACACCGAGTGTGTTTACAGAGATCAGAGCTCAGACCACTGAGGCATTGTGTGCAGTAAAGACATTTCCGCTTCCTTTCAAAAAAGATTTTTCCCTCAGTGACTTTGTCTTTTGTCAACATAAACCATCATTTGTAAGCAATGGTAAACTGTTCATGACACTTTTTTACTGCATCTGGCATATTATATTTAATAAAATAATGTTTTCTTGTTTTTATGACAGTAAATCACATATCACCATGGGATAGTTGACCCAAAACTGAAAATTCCGTTATCATTTACTCTCCCTCCATTTCTTCATGTTTCAGTTTCTTTCTTCTGTTGAACACAACATTCGTCAGAATAAGTTATTTTAGGTTGGAATGTTGGAAACAGGCAGCCATTAATATTTATAGTGGGAAAAAAAAATATTAGGTAGGTTAATGGCTACTGGTTTCCAACAATCTTCAAAATATCTTCTGTGTTTAACAGAAAATAAAGCTCTAAGGCTTGGAACCCGAGGATGAGTAAATGTTGAGTACATTTTCATTTTTGGGTGAATTATCATTTTAATGGCTAAAAAAACATTACCTACCAATCAACCAAACCAATCTAAACCATCTCAATCCAACTAAACTAAACTAAACCAAACTAAACAAAACTAAATCAAACCACATCATCTTGACTCAACAAACCAAGCTAAACTAAACCAACCAAATCCAACCCAACCCACCAAACCAAACTAAACCCAACCCAACCCAACCAACCAAACAAAACCAACCCAACCCAACCCAACCCAACCAACTCAAACCCAACCCAACCAAACCATCTCAAACAAACCAAACTAAACCATCCCAATCCAACCCAACCCACCAAACCAAACTAAGCCTAACCAAGCGAACAAAACCAACCCAACCCAACCAACTTAAACCCAAACAAACCATCCCAAACAAACCAAACCAAACCAAAACAAAATAAACTTAAACTAAGTCTAACTAAACTAAACTAAACTAAATCAAACCATTCCAACAAACCAAACCAAGCTAAACTAAACTAAACCATCCCAATCCAGCCCAACCTACCAAACCAAACTAAACATAACCCAACAAACCGAACAAAACCAACCCAACCCAACCAACTCAAACCCAACCAAACCAAACCAAACCATCCCAAACAAACCAAAACAAAACAAACCAAACTAAACTAAACCCAACCAACTGAACAAAACCAACCCAACCCAACCAACTCAAACCCAAACAAACCAAACCATCCCAAACAAACCAAAATAAACTAAACTAAACCAAACCAAACCATTCCAACAAACCAAACCAAGCTAAAGTAAACTAAACCATCCCAATCCAACCCAACCCACCAAATCAAACTAAACTAAACCCAACCAACTGAACAAAACCAACCCAACCAACCAAACCAAACCAAACCATCCCAAACAAATCAAAACAAAACAAAACAAAACAAAACAAAACAAACAACTAGGGCTGTACAATGTGAAATATATAATGTATGGACAAAAAAAGTATATAGTTTCATACTAGCTTGTTTTTATCGCTTATATTGTGGTAAAAACATTGCTTATGGTAATACTTTTCCATAATTTATATGAGAGTAATATCGCACACCATTACGAGGATGCAGACTGAAAGACATGACTAACATCTTTGTGAGAATGTTGCAATCTTGAAAGTACAATGTTTACATTTTGCATTTTATTTAGCAATGTTTTATGCTGTTCATAATTATTTTATATTTCTGCATTCTTAATCAAACATTTGCCTTGAAGTTCTTAATAAAGTGAGAAATATGACCACATACGAACAAGTTGATTTTCAAAAATATACTTTAAAACAGTGTTTCTCAACCCCGTTCCTGGAGGACCACCAGCTCTGCACATTTTCCATGTGTCCTTAACCAAACACACCTGATTCAGATCATCAGCTCATTAGCAGAGGCTAAAAGACCTGTGATGTGTGTGACAGACAAAGGAGACATCTAAAACATGCAGTGTTGGTGGTCCTCCAGGAACGTGGTTGAGAAACACTGCTTTAAAATGTGAAGAAAAAAAATGGAATGGTCCTTTTCATGTGGTTAATATATATAATGTATTGAATGTTTTGAAAAGCTACTATATCATGATTTATACAACAGTTCTGTCTGATTCTCGAATCTGATTGGCTGATAGCCGTGCGATATTCTGCAATATCAGAACTCGTACAGCCTCCTCACCCTTCTGTATTACTCTGCCCACATAGAGAGACAGCAGATCAATAAACTCTATGCAGTTTATTTATTAGGACAGTGCCATTTTAAATATTTACAATTTCTGAGATACAGTGCGTTGGCGGCCATCAGCTTGTCATTGAGCAGAGCAAAGACGGTTGACGTTGTCCATCCACAAGATGGCAACAGAGACCGCATAATAAGCCCTTAGAGGAGAAAAGATCGGCGTATTTTCAAACTACAGCTGATCAAAACATTATCAAATTGGTGAGTGACATTCTAAGTCGATCTCTCTCTTTTGTATGTTGTAGTGCTGTATTTATACCATAGTAATTGTACTGAGTGTGAGACAGGACTCGCATATCAGGAATGTATGCATTTTGTGTTGGCCACTCTTTGTATAACCCTGAGTTACTTTTTGGTTGCCCATCTGTTTGTTTCTAATGAGTCTCCTGTTTTCGTTACTGCAGACTAGTTCAGTAAAAAGAAAGAAAGAAGAAACGCCTGCATGTGTTTAGAGTTTTTCCTTATCGCAAACACAACAGTAATCTGGCAGTAATTGCGTTGCTTTGGCTTTTTCGGGGTTAATTATTGTGATCTCTCGATTATAACAGAAAAATACTGGGAAATGTCTCTAGACTGATGGCATTTCATGCTGTTCATCCTTTTAATCTTAAAACGTGAGTAAAAAGCAAGTTTTGTCATCACTTTAGACATTACGCTAGAGAATCATTCAAATACTAGCTCTAAAGTGACATTGGTGAGTCAGTAACGGCTTCTGCTGTTCTGACATCAGCTGCAGATGTGAAGGAATGGTGGAAGAAAGTGGTTTCTTATACAAAAGGATTTTTAGACTCTCCGCGTTTGATTTTCTTTTTTATATACATGATTATGCCGTCGAACTGTTGTATAAATGCAATATCACACTCGTAGCAGTGCAATGTGGCTTTATATCGTCACTGGTGGGACACTAAGGTACTCGGCCTGCGGCCTCAAGCCAACGTAATCCTGCCACCAGTGCCGATATACAGCCACATAACACTGCAACTCGTGTGATATTGCTCATATATATTGTTATCAAGGGAGGCACGGTGGCCCAGTGGGTAGCGCTGTTGTCTCACAGCAAGAAGGTCGCTTGTTCGAGCCTCGGCTGGGTCAGTTGGCATTTCTGTGTGGAGTTTGCATGTTCTCCCCGTGTTGATGTGGGTTTCCTCCGGGTGCTCCGGTTTCCCCCAGTCCAAAGACATGCGCTATAGGTGAATTGGGTAAGCTAAATTGTCCGTAACGTATGTGTGTGAATAAGTGTGTAAATTTTTCCCAGTGATGGGTTGCAGCTGGAAGGGCATCCGCTGCGTAAAACATATGCTGGATAAGTTGGCGGTTCATTCCACTGTAGCGACCCCAGATTAATAAAGGGACTGAATGAATATTGTTATCAAAATATGAGTTTACTTCAATACAAAAATTACATAAAATAATTTTTTTAAAGCTGAAACAATTCTTGATTTTTTTATTTTTTTTGGGACGACTTAATTGTTTTATGTTCAACCCACTCAAATTTGTCAAAACTAATAATTCAACTTAATTTCTTAATGTAGTCCCAACACAAATCGATTGTGTGGAACCCAGCATTTTTAACAGTGTTGTATCGTGATATAAGATGTTTGTAATATCGCCCAGCCCTACAACCAACCTTTACAGTTAAAATATGCTGACATTACAACCACAGAATTAAAAGGCTGCTTTGACAAAGTTATCTTAATAATTCAAAATTAGTGCTCATTTTGTAAGTGCTCACTATTTCAACACGTGACTCATCAGGCCACAGTAATGGATGGCAGCAGCATGTTTCCAGGCAGAAGGAAGCGGTGCTGTGCTTCACGTCCACACATGATTCAGATGTCGATTAGTCCAGCATCAGTGCCCACAGAACAGGGGCCCGGAGACACTGAAAACTTGCATGCAAATGGCACATACTTATCTCACCACTCCACTCTCTGATAAGAACCAAAGTTCAGACTTGTGTTTTTCTGCATAAACTTGGTGATGAAACAAGCAGTTGGACAGTTTCGCAATCTGTGGCGAAGTCAGAAGTGCTGATTGAGAAAATCTGGAGGCCAACACACAGTCCTATAAAGCTTCAAACGCTTTGATCCCAAGAACTCTGCATGCCAATGTGTTGAGCAATCTCTGCTGCACATTTCTCCTCCCACATGGTGCAGCCATTCACGGCAAACAATGCTATTATTTTTTTATTCTCTCCTTTATTTTAAGGAGTAATAAAAAAGTAGAGAGAGAGAGAGAGAGAGATATTTTTTTATTGTTTTCATTTATTTATTTATTATATTTTTTTCTCCTGGGTAAAGTCTTATTTCTTTTAGTTTGGCTGGAATAAAAAATAAAAACAAAAAATTTAAGTTAAAATTTAAATTAATAAAAAAATTTATTTATAT
>CAIGQV010016663.1:5926711-5937806 GCA_903798115.1 Danio jaintianensis | reverse complement strand
TATATATATATATATATATATATATATATATATATATATATATAAAACAGTTCTGTCTGGTTCTCAAATCTAATTGGCTGATAGCCATGCGATATTCCTGTAACAGGACTTGTACAGCCTCTTTACCCTTGTGTATTACTCTGCCCATATAGAGTGACAGCAGATCAATAAACTCACTACACTTTGACAAATATTGCAGCTGTTGGACAACATAATGTACTTTTGAGGCTTGTTTAGGCAAGAATGTAGTTGTTTAGATTGCAACTATGCAGTTTATTCATAAGGATAGTGCCTATTTTAAATATTAATAATTTTGGAGTTACAGTGCGTTGGCGGCCATCAGCCTGTCATACTGAGCAGAGTAAAGACGATTGACGTTCTGCCACAAGATGGCGACAGAGACAGCGTAATAAGTCCTTAGAGGAGAAAAATTCAACGTAAATTTCAAACTACAGCTGATCAAATCATTATAAAACTGGTAAGTGACATTCTAAGTCGATCACTCTCTTTTGTTTGTTGTAGTGCTGTATTTATACCATAGCAATCAGGTAGTGTTTGCTTTACTTTGGGTTAATTATTGTGATATCCTGATTGCAACAGAGAAATACTGGAGAATCTCTGTAGACTGATGGCATTTCATGCAGTTCAGCCTTATAATCTTAAAATGTGAGCAAAATCACCTGTTTTGTCATCACTTTAGACATTATGCTAGTGAATCATTCAAACACTAGCTCTAAAGTGACGTTGGTGAATTAGCAATGGTTTCTGCTCTTCTGACCATCAGCTGCAAAGTAGTTGAAAGTAGTTCCTCATACAAAAGGATTTTTGAAACTCTCCATGTTTGATTTTCTTTTTTATATACACGATTGTGCCGCCGAACTGTTGTATAAACATAATATCACACTCGTAGCAGTGCGATATGGCTGTATACACAATTATGCTCATTTATACACAATTATTGCTCATCTATATAATATATATTATATATTATATATGTATATATGTGTGTAGAAAAGAGAGAAACCAAATAACTGAGAGCGGACTGGAGATCTGAACATATTCTCCTTATGGCACACCAGATGTTTGACTGTTTCACATCATTTCTGCTTTTCCCTTCACATGCAGTAAATTCCTGCAGTGGGTCACATGTCCAACCCCCCCCCCCCCCCCCCCCCCCTTTTTTTGGTTGTTTTCAAGCGCTGCTCTTTTGTCAGGAGAATTCTGATTTTTTGAGCTCTACATAATTTGAATGCAACCAGGGAACTGATGATACACGTTTCTTCAGCACTTCCTCATCAGGAAAGAGAAACTAGGAATAAAGCTGAATTCTAATGAAGTACATGGATACTTCTGAAGCGTAATATAGGACTGTGGGAAGGGGACAAACAACTTATGTTACAGGAAGGTGTCTAAACACAAACACTTGATAAAAAAAGGGAGTCAAGGCAACATTCATGGTTATAAACCCAAAGCTATACAAACTTGTGTGGAAGTTGTGTTAAAGGGTTAGTTCACCCAAAAATGGATCTATTATCACTTTATTTTGATAGTCCCTCTAACGCATTTTGTTGAATTTAAGTTACATTGCATCTACATGCCAACTAATTCTCAATAGATTATAAGTATACTGTTAGGCTGGGGCTAGGGTTAGTGTAAGTTGACATGTACTTGCAAAGTTTCTTATAGTCAGTTAAATGTCTGTTGAAGGAGCAGTTTCGGCAGATTTTAAGCAGATAGTCTACTAATACTCAAATGAGAAGTAATTGGCATGTAGTTGCAATGCAACTTTTAGTCAACAAAATGAGCAATAGGGGCCATTAAAATAAAGTGTTACTATTGATTTTGCTATTAATTCCCTGAGAATTTTTCAGAACAAAAAATTAAGATATTTTAGATGAAATCCGAGAGCTCCCTCGTGTCCTCCATAGACAGCAATGATCTCAAGAGGTTCAAAGTCCAGAAAAGGAAACAAAAACATTGTCAAAACAGTCCATGTGACTTCGGTGGTTCAACTTCAATCATACGAAGCTCCAAGAACACTTTGGTCACAAAAAAAAAAAGTAAAAATCACTTTGTTTGCCTATAGCCCCTTTTACACATACAGACCTTTCCGGAAAATTACCGGCAATTTTCCATAAAGCGATCATGTGTGCATACTGGTAGGCTCAGAAGGCTGTTATCATCCATCCACATGGTTAATCAGCTATAGATCACATACGACTGTGGCCGGAAGTTAACGAGAATTATTTATATTATTTATTAAATTTCCCATTAATTGTATTTTATTAACGTCTACCCCTACCCCAACCCTAAACCCAACCGTCACAGTAATGTAAAAACAGATCTGGATCTGGAGTCTTCTCTATTAGTATAGCTGATTAACCATGAGGATGGATGATAACAGCCTTCTGAGCCTACTAGTATGCACACAAGATCATACTGGCCCATATCTATCAGCTAAAATCCACTGATAATGGTCATTCAATCGAGTGATAACATTCGAATCGGGTGGTGTGAACAGCGCTTTTTTTTAATTTACCGGTAAAGTCATTCTGGATTTTTCGAGACATTTACCGGTATCACTGTGTGGAAGGGGCTTATATTTTTTATATGCTGTTAGGGGTGCACAATTGGTATCTGCAATAAGAGTAAAGGTCTTTGCACACTGACGTCTGAAATTTTCATATGTGTTTTTTTCGTATTCATATGCGAAAAACTCATCACGTAAACAAACCTTGCGCACTGAGTCCGATGCGTATTAATTAATCCATTCCGAAAAAACGCAAAACATTTCGGAGTGAGTTTAAGCAGAGATAACTTTGTTCTCCTCTTTTCTCCAAAGTAGAAAAAGAAAGAGGAATAGGCTATATATTGTGTTTATCCAATACTGCATTGAGGATGGAGAGTTCAGCTCATTATCAAAGAGCTCATGTCCCGAAATGCAAAGTTTATTTCAGGAAATCAGTGGAATTTTGATACATTGCTTGTGATACTTCACACATTCACGTAGGTAAACAAATCTTGAACAGAGACTGGCAGCACCTATAGACATTATAATAGATGGCCGCCGCGTTGATGTGTCGAAGCAACGAACCGAATGCAGACCATGCTTTCTATTATTATGTCTATAGGCAGTACGTCAAATTTATGGACACACACCAAGCAGCAGCCGGGCAAAGGTGCGCCAGTCACTGAATCCAACATATAGGGGTACTCAACTGTCCGCCACATTTTGTCTTTATTTTATGCACTGAGCTTAAATGACGGCATTTTGTATTTAGCTTTTTGCTTGTACGGTGGCTCTGAACTGTCAAAACACCTCTCAAAGCGCTTTTTCAGATGTGATAAGCGGGGAAAAAAAGGAATCGAACCCGGTTCCCGGTACCCAGTAATTGTTTATGACAGACAAAAATTTCAGAGACAATGTGTCAATATGATTGACACAACGTGAGGTCGAATTTATTTTTTAACGTGCGAAAATTATGGACGAAAATTTTGGATTCAGTGTGCAATAACCTTAAGAGTAGTTTTGCCCATAGTAAATGAGCACCCTGACCTGAAGTCCATGGACTGTTTTCACAATGTTTTTGGTTCCTTTCTGGACTTTGATCTTGGCCGTTGGAGGATGAAGAAGCTCTCAGATTTCATTAAAAATATCTTAATTTGTGCTCCAATGACGAATAAATGTCTCAGGGGTTTGAAGCAACATGAGGCTGAGTAATGACGGGCGTTTAACACTCATCAGCATCTTTAATCCTTGAAAGTTTTTAATATTTTGATTTTTTTTTAAACGTATAAATATTTATATGTATTTATGTAAGTATTATATCATCTTTGCACCAAATTACAAAAAAAAAACAGCTTTTGCGAGGCATTTCTAATGCAGGACAGTAAATTTGACATTGTTCTCTATTCTGGCTGCCGTTATCAGTCTCACACAATCTTTTTTTTTCCTTTTTCTGAAAGTCTTGATAACACCATCGTGGAGTTTTTCTTTTATTATTTCAGCAAATAGGATTGTAAAACAGTTATTTGTTGTACTCTCCCATTTACTAAGCTCAAAGTTTACTTAACTATGACAACTTCCGCTACTGAAAAACTCGGAAATGTGAAAATTACGGAAGTCATAAGAGGCCATGAATTAAAATATTTTTTCTCTCTTGTCGTGATCTCATAACAACTTGTTTTCTCATGATCTCGACATAACAAAAAGTTGTTTTCTCGTGATAATGACTTAATTTTCTCGTGATCTCGACATAACAAAAAGTTGTTATGTCGTGATCACGACTTATTATTTATGTGTTAATTATTATTATTATTATTATAATTATTGGTAATATTATTATCTGGCCAATGTCTGGCCAGTGAGTCTGCACCGACCCTGAGAACAGGGAGAGAATAGCCTAACTGCAGACGTGCATTCGTGCAACACGTTAAAGGCATTCAGAACAGCCATAATGTGAGCACAAACGCTCGTGCTCATGATTAATGTACATTCATTATTATATTAATATATCATAATAATATTCCCTCAACTGTTACCATTTTAAACCAACTCTATATGGCGCAAAATAAGTTGCTGCATGTATGAATTAAATTATGAAGAATGATGAAGATCCTGCTTTTGCTTTAATCCTTTCCGCAAGTTATTTACAATTACTTTAAAATTGCGCCATATAGAGTTGCTTTAAAATGGTAACAGTTGAGGGAATATTATTGCAAATAATAATATATAATTACATACATGAATATAATAATGAATGTACATTAATCATGAGAACGAGCGTTTGCGCTCATATTATGGCTGTTCTGAACGCCTTTAACGTGTTGCACGAATGCGCGTCTGCAGTTAGGCTATTCTCTCCCTGTTCGCAGGGCCGGTGCAGGCTCACTGGCCAGACATTGGCCAGATATGAATAATAATAATAATAATAATAATAATAATAAAGGGCTGCACGGTGGCGCAGTGGGTAGCACATTCGGTTTTAGCATGGTTGGGATTTAACCCAAAAAAGGTCATTGTTGCAGATTCTTTGTAGCCATGGTAAAACAATTTAGAACGTACACATGTGAGGTCGACAGATCTGATGGACTTTGGCCAATGGCCTTAGGGTGAAATTTGCTCCAATGTTTTATTGAAGTCAGAATCATGTATGTTTCATAATTGATCAATTCTGCAACAATGAAACGAACATTTACTGTATCTATCTACTAACCTGAGCTAAGTTTTGACACGACTGTTTGTTTAGAGCAGTGTTTAAGGGATAGTTCACCCAAAACTGAAAATTTACTCACCCAAGTGATTCCAAACCTCTGAGTTTCTTTGTTCTCTTAAACACTAAAGAAGCTATTCTGAAGAAAGCTGAAAACCTGTAATTATTGACTTCCATAGTATTTGTTTTTCCTACTAAAAGACATTCAAACAGGTTTGGAACAAGTAATGGGTGAGTAAATTAAGTTTCCTTTTTGGGTAATCTATCCACTCTAAGTTAAGTTTGCACCATTGACTGTTTGCTATTTTCTTATTCATCACTGTTTAAAGCTGCTATATTGTCATTCTGGCATTATATAATGAGTGGCATAAAATGGTCTTAAAATGACAATAATATTGTTTATCGCAATATATTTTGGTGCAATATATCGTACAACAAAAAATAGTTATTGTGACAGGCCTATCAGTATTCCATATACAGTCATGGCCAAAAGTTTTGAGAATGACACAAATATTAGTTTTCACAAAGTTTGCTGCTAAACTGCTTTTCGATCTTTGTTTCAGTTGTTTCTGTGATGTACTGAAATATAATTACAAGCACTTCATACATTTCAAAGGCTTTTATCGATAATTACATGACATTTATGCAAAGAGTCAATATTTGCAGTGTTGGCCCTTCTTTTTCAGGACCTCTGCAATTCGACTGGGCATGCTCTCAATCAACTTCTGGGCCAAATCCTGACTGATAGCAACCCATTATTTCATAATCACTTCTTGGAGTTTGTCAGAATTAGTGGGTTTTTGTTTGTCCACCCGCCTCTTGAGGGTTGACCACAAGTTCTCAATGGGATTAAGATCTGGGGAGTTTCCAGGCCATGGACCCAAAATTTCAGCGTTTTGGTCGCCAAGCCACTTAGATATCACTTTTGCCTTATGGCACGGTGCTCCATCGTGCTGGAAAATGCATTGTTCTTCACCAAACCTGTTGGAAGAAGTTGCTGTTGGAGGGTGTTTTGGTACCATTCTTTATTCATGGCTGTGTTTTTGGGCAAAATTGTGAGTGAGCCCACTCCCTTGGATGAGAAGCAACCCCACACATGAGTGGTCTCAGGATGCTTTACTGTTGGCATGACACAGGACTGATGGTAGCGCTCACCTTTTCTTCTCCGAACAAGCCTTTTTCCAGATGCCCCAAACAATCGGAAAGGGGCTTCATCGGAGAATATGACTTTGCCCCAGTCCTCAGCAGTCCATTCGCCATACTTTTTGCAGAAGATCAATCTGTCCCTGATGTTTTTTTTGGAGAGAAGTGGCTTCTTTGCTGCCCTTCTTGACACCAGGCCATCTTCCAAAAGTCTTCACCTCACTGTGTGAGCAGATGTGCTCACACCTGCCTGCTGCCATTCCTGAGCAAGCTCTGCACTGGTGGCACTCCGATCCCGCAGCTGAATCCTCTTAAGGAGAGTTTCTTGCTGGACTTTCTTGGATGCCCTGAAGCCTTCTTAACAAGAATTGAACCTCTTTCCTTGAAGTTCTTGATGATCCTATAAATTGTTGATTTAGGTGCAATCTTAGTAGCCACAATATCCTTGCCTGTGAAGCCATTTTTATGCAATGCAATGATGGCTGCATGCGTTTCTTTGCAGGTCACCATGGTTAACAATGGAAGAACAATGATTTCAAGCATCACCCTTTTAACATGTCAAGTCTGCCATTCTAACCCAATCAGCCTGACATAATGATCTCCAGCCTTGTGCTCGTCAACATTCTCACCTGAGTTAACAAGACGATTACTGAAATAATCTCAGCAGGTCCTTTAATGACAGCAATGAAATGCAGTGGAAAGTTTTTTTAGGATTAAGTTAATTGTCATGGCAAAGAAGGACTATGCAATTCATCTGATCACTCTTCATAACATTCTGGAGTATATGCAAATTGCTATTATAAAAACTTAAGCAGCAACTTTTCCAATTTCCAATATTTATGTCATTCTCTAAACTTTTGGCCACGACTGTAGTGCTATACAAATAAATGACTTGACCAAAATGTATCGACATGTTAAGTAAATTAAGTTCTCACCGTCTTGACATCATCCTTCAGAGTGTGTTTGATGGGACTTGAGGACAGGTGTCTGGATGGTGATGCATTGCTGAACAATTTCTGCTTCCTGTGAAAGAGAAAATAATACAGATGGTCCTGTATCAGTGCTTGTCCTTTACAATACACCAGATCTTAAAATGTTTCAATCCGAATGCATAAAAGTCCAGATACTGTAGTCTTTTCTATGTTTCCTGGACCTCCATTAACACAGGCATGCATAGAAGCACAAAATGTTTCTTTAATACATGATAAATTGTTTCTATGGTCATGTATAAAGCAACAGCGCACACGCATGTCTGTTGGGGGCATTTATTATATATAATTTTCAGCAATATTCTGATCTTTTTCTTTGCGCAGATAGTCCCAGTTTGATGTGCTGCACTAGGCCACCAACGACAACTTCAAAGGATGCGACTCGTCTGACTAGATGTCGCTGATTTCGACAGCCATGACACATTTGTTTCACGGGCAAATTAAGAACGTGTTCCCGGGCTAATTATGAATGCTTAACGCAAATCTCAACTAATTAAACTAATCCCTTGTTAGTCGAATGATGAAGAGAGAGAGGATGTGATGACTATATGAAAAGTATTTGGGAGCACATACGCCCTCTTTTTTTCTGTGGTTTCATTTGGACTTACTATTAAGCTCCAGCCTAAAATAGACATCAAACAGCCGTTTTAAAAGCACTGCTGTGTTGTTGTTGTTTTTTTATTTAGCTGTCAATCACACATGAGTGCATGGCCTACTATCATATATGACATAAATCACTGCAAACAAGAAAGCATACTTTTAAGTAGGGATGTACCGAGCCAATATACTATAAGACATTTCCATTGGGACTGAGCATTTATAACTGTTTGGGAGCTGCTGCATTTAACCTAATAATTTATTTTATGTCAGCTGTAAAACAAGCATCACAAGCAAAGAGCAATTTATGACAAATACATTACTAATTGAAAGCATCCTGAAAACAGGGATTTGTTTTGCTCAAAAGACTACAACCTGTCCTGTAACCAGCCAAACCAAATGAGTGTTTACTTAAATAGAGCTCACTTTATCATCTTTTATTACATTGAATACTTGATTCTGATTGGTCAGTCATGACATTCCATGGTATGTTATTCCGAAATAACAACCGTTGAATAAAGGCTGATTTATACTTCTGCGTCAAGTGCACGTGTATGGTCCGGCGCAGCCTTCACACAGACGCATAGCCCTCACCGTGGCTGACACAGACACTGACGCACACCTCTCAAAAAACGTAACTACACGTCTCAACGATGCATAGCGCAAGCTCTGTGATTGGTCAGCTTGGTAGCTGGGATGAGTGTGGGCAGTGCTGAGAGCCTCGAGCCCGATGGAGCAAGTGTTTAGAAGTGTTGAGTCCAGTGAAGGAGCTCCAGATGGAAACATTTGTTTTGTGTTTACCTTATGATTAAAGTTGTTGCACGTCCGCCAGTTCTCGCCTCTGAATGAGCGAGTTTTAGTTACTTGTACATTCAGGCAGCACTCAGAAACAAACAAAACACCCGCTAAAAAACTCGACACAGAGGAACATAAACACCTACTACCAGCTAGCGTTTCAGAAGTGTTATTGCAGAGAAACACAACCAGCACTCAGAAGTATAAATGTACGACTACGTGCAAGGCAGATGCCGTGGGTCACGCCGATCACTCGACGCATACGTATTAACCAGCCTTAACACAGGCTCATCAGGGAACGTCAAATCATCTTCGACCTTCAGTGAATACATTCACATACTTGCATCCACATTCATATGTATCTGCTTGTCTGTCACGCTGCTGTTTTTGACTGTTTGGCGCCATCTTGTGAATTAATAATACATAGGTTAGCATATGCTCCATTCAACCATTTTGTTTTGGTCAGCTTTGCATTTTTGGCGCCATCTTGTGACTGAATAATGCGCAGGTTATTGTATGCCCCATCAGCTCCTCTCAGCCAGCTTCGTTTCTGTCAGCTTTGCGTTTAATTAAATAACTAGTAAACTATTATGGGCGTGCTCACACTACAGTTGCCTTGAACCGTGCCGAAGTGCGATTGTCTCCCCTCCCCTCTCCCCCTCGGCCCGCACTCACACTGCCGTTTGCATTCCGAACCTGAGCACGCTTACGTCATCGATGATGCAACTGTTCAGTTTAACAGGAAGAGAAGCTCTCTCGCTCAGCACAGTGGACATTGCTTTAGTTATATCGTTTTGTATTATTTTTAGTCATTTGGGACACAGTGACACACAGTCAAGCATTTTGCTGAACAGATCCACAACTTTTGACACTCATAAATGATCATAAAAGTCCTTGTGCTGCACGGGGTTTGCAAGGGGTTTGCGAGGGGTTTGCATCTTTAATAAACAATGACAGTTTGCGTTCATTGAAAATTAAGAATGATTAATAAATCCATATGAAATAGTCCCTTAAAAGTGATGTCGCGTCTTCAGTTTCGGGCTCAGGGGTGCTTTGCACTCACACTACAAGCGTACCACGCCAAAGCCAACCGAACCGCGCTCTGGCACACCTCTTCCAACCGGGCCAGGGCCGGCCAACTGAACCACGCCTGAGCCCGATTCAGAGCACTCACACTTGTCAAACGAACCAGGAAATGCGCCTGGGCACGGTTCAGATAGCATAGTGTGAGTACACCCTATGGCTCAGAACAAGGTTTTGTGTCTAATTTGTTATGTTTTGTGGCAAATACTCATGTAATAAGTGGGATAAAGTTTATCCAGGACAATTTTATTCAGAATAAAGCCCTTCAGTCTCATACAACATTCCTCTGGCTCGCGTTTGGCTGCTGATAAGCCTGTGAGTCTTTATTCTGCGAAAACAACCTCCTGAATGTACTTTGTCTCTAACATATCATATAAGAACCAAGCAGAACAAAAATCTACAACAAACTAAATAATGAAGCATTTACCTTTATCCCACCGATGTATGTGACATGTTTGTCTTTTCAGGGGTCAAAGTGAAAAGTATCTTAGATTTGTTGGACTACAATTTCAATTGATTTAAGTTGTGTGACAAGTATAAACGTGAAGATTTTTATTGATTTATTTTTTACAAATACATGCAATTTACAATATGTAGCTTCTGCAGCTAGGGGGTGCCTATTCACACCAAAGTGTAAGTGTGGAATCATGGCAACTGTAGTCTTCAATACATTCTACAGAAATCATGTTCATGGATGAGCTAAAATATTCAGCAATTATTGTCATGGTAGTATGACACAGAGTAAGGCTGAAAGGCGTGGAAGCAAAACAATTGCTAATGAGAAACGGGTGTGGCATGAAAACGGGACATCACTGCGGTGTTGGCGGAAGTATTTACACAATTTCATGAGTTATCCGTCAAATTTATCCACAATGTATTTGTTTTATATTGTTAAATTCCCTCATTTAGCAACTCCACTCACCGACTTCTTCACCACTGTTTTGTCATGACTCTGAGTCGCCCGTTTTTGCAAATAAAAGTAAAACGGTGAGCATGTCAAGTATGTAAGGTTCCACATATTGTGGCTGTGCACGCACGTTCAGTATAAAACAAGCTTAAGCAGTATGCAGTCGTGGCATGAGATGTAGTGCAGCATGCCAACCAGAAGGGGGCTAAAATACAACAATATGTATATTTGGCTCACTGTTTGACCACTACATCAAAGAACAGATCTAAATGGGCACAGCAGATAAAACTGCTGGACTTCATGCAAACTACTCACACAAAAACACACACACACACACACACACACACACACACACACACACACACACA
>CAIGQV010016663.1:5791852-5803105 GCA_903798115.1 Danio jaintianensis | reverse complement strand
TTTTAATTAACACATTAATATTTATCAGTTTTACAATCAAGCCTCATTAAATCCCTATGGAAATAAGTGGGAAAAATAGCACTTAAAATGTGGATGGGTAATACCCAGCAGGCACAGGACGTCGATATGACATCAGATTGAAGTTGTACCCTTACATCGTGGGACAGACCTCAGAACCTATCGTCAGACCAACATCAGTGTCCAACATCGTATAGATGTCGCATTTTGGACACTTTCCAATGCAACCTAAAAACAACCAAATATCAACGTCAAATGATGTTACAGCTTGACGTTGTGTGGACGTTACCACTATGACATATATCAGATGTTGGATTTTGGTTGCCATACCTGACAAATAAGTGTTTGACGTCAATATAACATTGGCTTAAGATGTTGACTCGACGTTAGATTTTGGTCACTTATCAACGCAACCTAAAAACAATCAAATATCAACGTCATTTGACAATGTTATTGGGCATCAAAATAAAGTACATTGAATTTTGATCAACTGACATCACGACCTAAATCTACCTAATATTAACGTCTTAAGATGTCTGCTGGTATAATATATTCAATTTTTTTATATAATCGTTTAACCTGATTTTCTTTTTTTGAAACTTGATAACTCATAGACACAATCTGATGCTGTTACATGGACAGGTGCAGCATGAACATTCTACTGAAATTCTCCTTTTTGTGTTTCACCAAAAAAAAAAAATAATAATAATAATCATGTTAAGATGTAAGTACGAGTTTTCTTTGCTTAATTGGCAAAAGTCCAAAGAGCAAGATCTGTGCTGCCAGCTTGCCAGATGTCATAATAATCACACATCACAAAACTCGTTCATGTCTAAACTTCCACTCTTAGCAGAAATTAAAGCACTCTTACAGCCATTAAAACAACCACAACAAGCATGTCAGCATAATACGCCTCTCCTTAATGTGGTTTAGAGGCTAATGTGAGGGCTAATCTAGTAAAGGGTTAACAGAAAACATGCAGAAAATTGGCCTTGCGTGGGTTTTTCTGGATGTCAGAGTAAGCAGCACTTAGGGGACATGAATGGGCCAGTAGTTCATCTCACAGCACATACACACACTCACATACAGATCTTAACAAACACAACTGATGACAGCCTGTGTGAGTGAAATAAATAAAGGCATTTACTCACATCTGTGTCTGGACCCTTATCGGCCCCTGGACAGGAGAAGGACACAAACTCATGGCACCTTTTGTGGACCACAAAACAGCATACTGTGTATGAGAAGAAAGGGAAATTAGAGAGGAAAAAAAACACTTTTTGATTTATATATTAATATCAAACCATACATCAAACCAAAGTTCAGTTTGTCATTAAATCATCATTGAAAATCTAAACAAATACCACTTATATTTTAGTGTTACATTATTAGTCTTTCATTAACCGACTTCTTGGTTTAAATATTAAAGGAGTAGTTTGCTTCCAGAATGAATGCTCACCGTTGACTTTCATTATACACTGTAAAAAAAAAAAAAGCTCAAGACTTTTAACAGGTAAATGTTTGACGTAATCTCAATTGGGACATAGAATAGCCCTCCCCTATAACCCTTTCACTCGTGAGTTTTAAACTCTCCAGCTGACCCTCCTGTGTGAGTTTTTTTTGTGACCATTACCTAGAATCCATTACATTCTAAAGTTCCCATGTCGACGTGTCAAGTTTGTCACGTGACCCACTAGCCCCATTGATCTACCTATATATCGTATTTTGTTTCTTTTTGCCCTTTTCTGTAAATATTGACAAATTTTCTAATTATATTGTGAAATTTCTGATACTCCGATTCTCAAATATGTGATAGAACATATATTTTGTCTTTTAAACAGCTTAATAATGATCATATTATTTAAGATATATCGGGTAATGGGTGCCGCCGCTGTTGCTAGAAGGGATACAGCTGCGATCGGAAGTTAATGATAAGTATTTATATTATTTCATTCATTCATTCATTCATTCATTTTCAACCGCTTTTCCGGGGCCGGGTCGCGGGGGCAGCAGTCTTAGGAGAGAACCCCAGACTTCCCTCTCCCCAGACACTTCCTCCAGCTCCTCCGGGGGGATCCCGAGGCGTTCCCAGGCCAGCTGAGAGACATAGTCCCTCCAGCGTGTCCTGGGTCTTCCCCGAGGCCTCCTCCCGGTGGGACACGCCTGGAACACCTCCCTAGGTAGGCGTCCAGGAGGCATCCGAAACAGATGCCCGAGCCACCTCAGCTGACTTCTCTCGATGTGGAGGAGCAGCGGCTCTACTCCGAGCTCCTCCCGGGTGACAGAGCTCCTCACCCTATCTATAAGGGTGCGCCCTGCCACCCTTCGAAGGAAACTCATTTCGGCCGCTTGTATCCGAGGTCTTGTCCTTTCGGTCATGACCCAAAGCTCATGACCATAGGTGAGAGTAGGAACGTAGATTGACCGGTAAATCGAGAGCTTTGCCTTTCGGCTCAGCTCCTTCTTCACCACAACAGACCGGCACAACAGATTACTGCTGCCGCTGCACCAATCCGCCTGTCAATCTCCCGTTCCATCTTTCCCTCACTCGTGAACAAAACCCCAAGATACTTGAACTCCTCCACCTGGGGTAAGGACTTTCCTCCAACCTGGAGATGGCAAACCACCTTTTTCCGGTGGAGCACCATGGCCTCAGACTTGGAGGTGCTGATTCTCATCCCAGCCGTGCCACACTCGGCAGCAAACCGCTCCAGTGCATGCTGAAGGTCCATGTTCGATGCAGCCAACAGAACAACATCGTCTGCGAATAACAGAGATGAAATCCTGTGGCCCCCAAACCGGACCCCCTCCAGCCCAAGGCTGCGCTTTGAAATTCCGTCCATATAAATTATGAACAGAATTGGTGACAAAGGGCAGCCCTGCCGGAGTCCAACATGCACTGGAAACAAGTCTGACTTATTGCCGGCAATGCGAACCAAACTCCTACTCTGTACATACAGGGATGAGACAGCCCTTAACAGAGCGCCTCTGACCCCATACTCCCAGAGCACCCTCCACAGAATGCCACGAGAGACACGGTCGAATGCCTTCTCCAAGTCCACAAAACACATGTGGACTGGTTGGGCATACTCCCATGAACCCTCGAGCACCCTGGTGAGGGTATAGAGCTGGTCCAGTGTACCACGGCCTGGACGAAAACCGCATTGTTCCTCCTGGATCCTAGGTTCAACCATTGGCCGGATCCTCCTCTCCAGTACCCTGGCATAGACTTTCCCTGGGAGGCTGAGGAGTGTGATCCCCCTATAGTTGGAGCACACCCTCCGGTCCCCCTTCTTAAAAATGGGAACCACCACCCCGGTTGCCCAGTCCAGAGGTACTGTCCCCAACCTCCATGCGATATTGCAGAGACGTGTCAGCCAAGACAGCCCTGCAACATCCAGAGACCTAAGATACACAGGGTGAATCTCATCCACCCCGGCTGCTTTGCCACTGCGGAGCTTACAAACTACCTCAGTCACCTCAGCTTGGGTGATGGGTGAGTCCACCCCTGCATCCCCAGTCTCTGCTTCCTCAATGAAAGACATGTCGGTGGGGTTAAGGAGATCCTCAAAGTATTCCTTCCACTGTCCGACAACATCCCCAGTCAAGGTCAACAGCTCCCCACTTCCACTGTAAACAGTGTTGATGTGGAGCTGCTTTCCCCTCCTAAGGCGCCGAACGGTTTGCCAGAATCTCTTTGGGGCCGACCGATAGTCTTCCTCCATGGTCTCCCCGAACTCTTCCCAGGCCCGAGTTTTTGCTTCCGCAACCGCCCGGGCTGCAGCACGCTTGGCCTGTCGGTACCCATCAGCTGCCTCGGGAGTCCTGCAAGCCTACCAAGCCCTGTAGGACTCCTTCTTCAGCTTGACAGCATCCCTTACTTCCGGTGTCCACCACCGGGTTCGTGGATTGCCGCCCCGACAGGCACCACAGACCTTACGGCCACAGCTCCTCACGGCTGCGTTAACAATGGAATCTGATAACATGGACCACTCGGTTACTTATATTATTTATTTATTAAATTGCGCATTAGTTGTATTTTATTAGCATCTACCCCTACCTTAACCCTAAACCCAACCCTCACGGTAATGTTATTTGTTGTACAGTGTCACCAAAATTATGCTATATTGATGTGGGTATCCTCAGCTGTATCCCATCTGGACTTCACCCTCTCCTACAGTGTGGTGAAGTCTAGATGGGATACAGCAGAGGATACTCACATCAATATAGCATCATTTTTGTGACACTGTACAACAAATAATATTTTTACATTACCATGAGGGTTGGGTTTAGGGTTGAGGTAGGAGTAGACGCTAATAGAATACACTTAATGAGTAATTTAATAAATACTTCTCGTTAACTTCCGATTGCAGCCCCTTCTAGCAACAACCGCAGGAGAGATCCGAGCTGCTGGATTTACATCATGTTTATTCATAATTTTCTGCCGAAATATATGAAGGTAAGCAACTGTTTATTTGGGAGAGGAAAAGAAAAAATATTCTAGTAGCATAAACAGTGTGTATCTTACGTGAACAAAGCACATCGTCCAGTTATATTGAAACATTATTATTATTGCCGTCTGCATAGACATCTGTGTGTATTTTTTTTAAGCCTTGAATGGTATGTTTTGTTTGTAGTTATGTGCATTTGATTGTTTGAAACCTAAAATAAATGTTATTTGTTTAAAAGCATGTATAAATTGTGATTTATGACAAGCGATGCGCACCTTTTTCTGTGCCTCAGCGCACGCTATCAGATTTGAATTTTAGCAGTAGATCACATGCGCTCTGAACGTTCTAATCACACTGGTGTGATTGTATGGTTCAGGGACCAGCCAAGGCTGATCACACCAGTGTGATCGTACGTGTGAAAGAGTTTTAAAAAAAGCCAATAACATTTCGTTTTTCTCACAGCTCTGCCAGTGAGAATAGTTAAGCTCAAGCGGACCAAATGTAAAGCAAATGAGAAGGGGGCGGGGCATGTCAGATACTAGAGAGCATTTGATTGGTCAAGATTTGATGAAAACCTGAAGTATGAGGTGACGTAAAAAAATCGTTGATCCATTTAGGTGGAAGTTACAAACTGCGAACTTTAGATGTTTATATCAGTTTTATATCTTCTAAACGCATATTATCTTCTAAACGCATATCTAACAGACTGAAACTAACATCTAAAATTTCACGGAACCTTTTGAAGGGGTGGTCCAGAGTGTATTTTTGGTTGTGTTTATAAGATGCAAAGCAATGTTTGCTCATGCTTCATTTGTAGAAAATCACGTTATTTTTTCATATATCTTACTTTGATTATATACAGCTACTCAGCTAACATGAAAACGACATATTTTCTAGTTCCCCTGAAAGGCCCGCCCTCAAGAGGCTCTGATTGGTCAGCTAACATAATGTGCTGTGATTCACGGATTGGCTCCACATCAACAGGAAAAGCGTCACGTTCCTACAAGCACTCGCTTTGCCTCTGCTGTGCAAATACTGTCAGTCAGAGTAGCTGTTAGCCGTATCAATTTCAGCCTGATTCAGACAGAAAATGAAAAGGACACAGCAGAACCTCCCGCCTGCTCTCTAAAATAAAATCCGACAAGTGTCTTTCACATATATTCAGAATAAGCATGTGTACGTGTAATATGAAACATTCACATATCTTTTGCGAGTTTGTTATTTGAGATGTAGAACGCAGGGAAAGCAGCCGCGTAGAGAGACACTGGAGCGCTGGTGAAGATTGTTGTTGTTTACAGCGGTTTGACAGATAAATATGAATTTGTAGCTAAATTGTTAACAGTGCCAAACAGAATTTCCCGTTGTTTACATCCTTGTTTATGTCCTTGCTACAACATACCATTAACGCTAGTCACTATGCAAGTAATAGATCAATTTTAACAAATAAAAATACTTACAGGTTGTGGATCACAATCCACAGCTTCTGCTATTATGGAGCTAGCTGCTCCTTCTTTGAGGAGTTTTTAGCCGAATCCAGCACTGAACTGGGAGAGATTCTGGAAGCTATCCTTTGTCAAATGCTAGCTATATATTTTTAATAATTCTCTGGAACATAATTAAAATTAAATTGTAAGCACTTCTCTCTTTGTGTTGTGTCCTTTGGAAGCCCAAATACAGAAACAGAAGAAGCTCTGTGGAAATAGCAGCGTTTGGACAGCATTTTAGCTTTCTCTGCTATAACATTACAGCGCCTCTGTTCCACGCCCCTTTGCTGCGTGGGGTGTATGCGTGTGGTGAACCTGAAGGGTTTATGATTTCATTAACCCGAATGCATTTTTTTGTAGTCCCCAAACTTCGCTCGCTGTAACTAAGCTAACTCTGTAAATGCCAATGTCTCCCTTTGAATTGAACTTTGAGCGTATTACATTCAGAGATGTTGTTTATGTTCACACAGCTACATTACACATCAGCTAAAGTTTAAAATATGATATTGTAGTGGACCACCCCTTTAATATGGATGTCAATGGATTTGCAACATTCTTTCTAATATCTTCTTTAGTGTTATACAGAAGAAATAAACTTAAATAGGTTCGTGTTTGGATAAAACGGCAGAGATCAAGAGGTTTGGAGAATAAATGGAAGGATGGATTTATGTAATATCTATTCTGATAGATCTGAGTTGCAATAGCAGTAAGCTGCTCCTCTCCATATCACACACACATAAAAAAAAAAAACATCCCCTACTCTTTAATAATGGATTTACAGCTATATTCTTTCTGACTGTCTTTCAAATGAAACATTGCTCTGAGAGTCATGAAGGAGACACACTTGCTGCATCGTGTTTGCAGAGCGGCTCCCAGAAGCTAACAATTACCACATCAATCTGTAAGACACACTGTAGCCTACTGCTGCTTTGGGCAGATCGATTCCAAGCTTTATAAGCCATTCTGACTTAATAGCGCTTTTGTTCCAGTACAGACTTACGATGAAATGTTCTAAAAAAGGAACATGTCTAGGGGTGTAACGCTTCACACAATTCACACTTCAGTATGGTTCGATACATCACAGTGGTGTCATGCTTCAGTATGTTTTTGAAACAATAAAAAACTGTCAAAAATGCTACAGTAAAAATCTGTAACCTGGTTAATATATATAACAATATACGGTGAATAACTGTAACCTGACTTGGATGACACTTCACTTTTTATGCTTTTTGTTGACATTACTATGGTTCTTCTTAGGTTTTTTCCCATCAGTGATGTTGGTGTTTTAAGTTACATCTAATGTTGATAAATGATGTTTATTCCATTACATTAGTTGTATGTGTGTTCCATGATGGTGTTTAGTAGTTGTGTCAAAGACACTGAGCACCTTCTACATATTAGCATGTTACTCTGCTTGTGGGAAAAGTTCCTTGATATGAGTTTGGTTCATTATATTTTCTCATCACCATATGCTTATTGTTGTGTTTTTATCTGTGTAACAAATGATTTGATGTGTAGATGTTAGTACTTCAAAACATTGGTGTATTAACACTATAAAATAATGAAAAACAGTAGTTAACTGTAACAATTTTGAACTGTATTTTTAACGGTAAAATACTGGCATCCACAGTTAACATTTTCATATATTAAAGGGGACCTATTATGCAAAAATCACTTTTATAAGGGGTTTAAACATAGTTGTGTGGCAACAATGTGTAAATATAGCCAACCTCTAATGGTATAAATGAATTAATAAACATTCTCCCTATATACATGTCATCAGAGGGGGAAAGCCCCGCCCATTAGTGACACTCTCTCCCTCATTAGCATAAACAACCCTGAGTGAGAAGCAGTCGTCTGCCATTACCATGCCTGCCAAAAATAATGTCAGTGACTAAGTTTTAGAATGTACAAATGAACACCGTAGTTTCCCTAGAGTACCTTCTTCTGAGCGTCGTCTTTTGACATTTAAATTTTTTTTACAGAAATAATGTTAGTTCTGCTTTGAATCTGCCGCTATGCTGATGCATAGGTGTTTGTACCTCCGCCCTCTTTTGTAAAAAGCTCAATCTTATTTGAATTTAAAGCAACGTTCACCAAAAGCCTAAAAGGGTCAGTTTCAAAAAAATTGTAAAAAAAATATTTGAGTGACATTTTGAGCTGAAACGTGACACAAACTTTATTAATTTATACTTTTATGTCTAATGTGTGTGGCAGGTCCGTTGCACACCCTAGCCTAACACGAATGCATAAAAAACTAATTGTATTGGAAGTAGTAGTAAAAAATAGTGTAATGGGGATCGATAAATCTATACAGTGAATAATCCCAAATACTTACATTTACATTACATTTAGACACTTTTACACTTTTATCCAAAGCGACGTACAAACGAGGAGAATAGAAGCACTTCAGGTCACCAGAGAGCAGTGATATATAAATACCATGAAAGGTGTAAGTTGGTTTAGCTTTTTTTTTTGTTCTCAATCATATAATTTATCACATCTCATGTGATTTCATATGAAGTGCTAATTATGGGAATGGCAGTAAGGGAATGAGCTAAATCCAGCACTGCAGAAGCTCTCACAGCTGAGCGTTTCTGGAAGAGTGCTCATGTTTTCAGCTGTGCAAAAAAACACTTCTGTTGACACGTGCACTTAGCATGTTCTTATGTTTTGTTATGTTCTAAAGTCATTCATTCATTCATTCATTTTCCTTTGGCTTACTCCCTTTATTCATCAGGAGTCGCCACAGTGGAATGAACTGGCAACTTATCAAGCATATGTTTTACACAGCGGATGCCCTTCCAGCTGCAACCCAGTACTGGGAAACATCCATACACACTCATTCACACACATACACTACAGCCAACTTAGTTTATTCAATTCACCTATAGCGCATGTATTTGGACTGTGGGGGAAACTGGAGCACCTGGAGGAAATCCACGCCAACATCGGGAGAACATGCGAACTCCACACAGAAATGCCAACTGACCCAGCCGGGACTCGAACCAGCGACCTTCTTGCTGTGAGGCAACAATGCTAACCACTGAGGCACCATGTCGCCCATCACATTAAATATCCATCATATGCCTGACTGCGATGTGTTTTACTGAGGACATTCTATTTCATACACCTTGGGCTCTTTATTTTACAAACATTTATTTTCCAAATAACCACAGTGAATCATTTAAAGTGAAGTGAAGTGAAGTGAAGTGTAGTGTGGCCAAGTATGGTGTCCCATACTTGGAATTTGTATCACATCTCATGATTGATTTGCATACCGAACCAAAAGCCTTGTACTGAACACTTCAATACAAATTGTGAATATAGAGAATGAAAAGATATTGTTGCACCCCTAATCATGTCCCAAATTAGTTCAATATGCTTTAATCCATCACATTATTTAAAACAAAATCACAATTATAAGAACTAAAAGCAAATGAAACACAATATGCCCTGAAAACTGCAGAGTTTAATGTGTCTTTGATGCAGCATTACATTTACAGAGGAGCCAATATTAACACTAGAGGGAACTGAACAATGAATTTGTTTCAGCTAACAGTTCTTGAATTATTGCACTCCAACTTACCAGCCAGAATGCACAGACTGACTGCTTTTGTGTTAGGGTTCACCAATGTATGGAGATACAATTCCTACACTCAAAAAATGTATTTTGCTGCTTGTTCAAACTACTTATTTAAAATGAGTTAAAACAACACAAATCCTAAGGTTTTTTTAGGGACAACTTAATTGTTTTATGTTCAATCCACATAAATTTGTAAAAGCAATAGTTAACTCGATTTGTGTTGTGTGTTAAATCAATTTGTGTTGGGACAACATAAAGGAATTGTGGGGAACCCAGCATTTTTTAAAGTGTACATGCAGTGATTAAAATAAATCATGATTCCCTGTGTTGTTATTTAGAAACTAGAAATGCATGTTTTAAAAAGGTCAATGTGGTATTTAAGAAATAGAATACAACAGCAGATATTTGTGCTTGCCCTGATTGAACTATGCTAAACAATATCTCTCACGTTAAATGAACAGTTTAATGAGAATATAAATATTGTTTGAGTAAAAGGCCTCACTGGTTGCTGGAAGCTTCTCTCGGCCTGGTCTTTTGTATTACAGATGGCTGAGAATGGAGATCTGTTTAAATGTCACCGGCATCAGCTACATTATCGCCACAAATGTCTCCCACAAACACCCGAGAGCTGGGAATGACTCCAATTCATCCAGCCGCTGTCAACTGCTCCATACAAACACCAGCCTTCAATTTATACTGGGTTACAGCTATCTAGATTTACAGTGTTGAGTGTGTCATCTCATCCAGTTACATCACCCTGACAAATGACAGGCTGAGCGTGAAAGATGACAATGATGAGGCATGTATTAATGGATATGAGTGAGCAGGCAATATTAAAACATGCCACATGCTAAACATGATTAACCAATGAGACAACTGGATCATGACGTACGTAAGTGGAAAACATGGAGGAATGAATAGTCTGGTAAACAAAAATAAACAGCACACTATTTACATAGCTATTAGTTGCTTCTAACATTGCCAACAGTACATGTAATGGCCTATTCACACCACATAGACCAGTGTTTCCCAACCCTGTTCCTGAAGGCACACCGACAATACACATTTTCAACCTATCCCTAATCAAACACACCTGAATCAACTCATCAGAACATAAGAAGAGACTCCAAAACCTGAAGTTAATGGGTCAGATAAGGGAGACATCCATAAAAATGTACTGTTGGTGTGCCTTCAGGAACAGGGTTGGGAAACACTGACATAGACACCAACAAGCATTGATTTAGCATGTTCAATCTGTGAAAATGAGCTCCAACCTTGGCTTGGGCGATATCTTAGTGTTTGCAATATACTGATTTAAATGCTCTCCACAATAAGAATGACACCATATCCCAACAACATGCAAAGCCATAATAAAGCCAACAATAATAAAGAAGTTGTCTTTCTGCATCAAACGCACACAATACATTAGAAACTTTTAAATCCCACAGACATTCAGAAACACAGAATAGTATGCAGTCTTAACCAAATAAACAGCTAGGTTTATAATCTAATTAATAAATATTTAATACTACAAAAGTACATGCTGAGTACATGCCTGGTGTTATTGGTTTGCTAGCATTCATGTTTAAACTGTATGTTTGCTAGTTATTTTGAGGTAAAAAATCTGCTAGCACTTTCAGTATGGCTATACATGACACATGAAATGATATTCAAATTTTTGTTTATTAATGTTTAGGTTAGGGATAAAGTACAT
>CAIGQV010016663.1:5760383-5786852 GCA_903798115.1 Danio jaintianensis | reverse complement strand
ATAAGCATTACAGATCACAAGCAAACACCTAATGAAAACCATCCTTAGGCCATATTCTGCAAATAAAACAGAACACTAGTGAGTGTGCTGTCAAGACCACATGGGGGAATCATCAGTCCCGCATCCCAGATGTCACAGGCAGAGAAATGTGGAGCTCAGCAGATATGTGCAGGTGTGAAAGTATCCTTCACAGCATGTCTGCAGCTGTATTTGTGTCACTGATGGATGAAGATGCTGCACAACTGCATCATAATCTCTTTACAATCACAAGCTGTATCTCTGTGTGGGTGCGCAGTATATGGAGATGTGAAGCTGTGGAAGCCATTAAAGCATAATTCAGAGGTTTTATCCATCACTTTCTCCAATTCTGAAGCCAGTGTGAGATAAACCTCAGAGTATTCCTGTGGCTTATAAAAATCCATAGTATTTTTGGTTATGTAGTGGTTAGTCTCTTGGGAATAATTCAGCTACTAAGCACAACATCTGTTCTCACAGCATAGTAAGTGACTTCAGCCTTCTAACCAAGGGGGACAACACATAAATGCCCCCTCATTTTGTGTTATCTGGCAGCGACTCTTTCTCTGAGGGAAAGGAATGAGATATGGACTGCTGGAATAAAACCCTCATATGGCCTCTCTTATTAAACATGCCTCTGGCATGAGCTGGTCTTGTAGTCTTTTCCTGAATACATTAGACCAACAGCATATAAAGTCTCAATTGCCACAAACTAAAGTTTTCTTACTATGTTCATATAAAATTTCTACCAGACTTACAGCAGCTAAAGTTTCAATAGCACTGATTGTGATGTTATTGGGATTATAGTTCAGGGGTGCAAACATATCAGTGGTGAAAAAAGGTGACAAACTAAACTTGCACACTTTTAGGTCAAACAGTTTTTAAATCGACTTCATGTCATAGTAAGAGCTTACTCATATGCGAGACAAATATTAAGGGCAAGACTGGGGATCAATTTGCAAAGTTAGCAATCTAATGTAGTGATAACGTTACTTACAATCCTTATAGCTATCATAGCAGCCTCAAAACTAAACTAAACTAAATTAAATTAACTGGAAAACCATAATTTACAGCAGATACAAATGCATTTTATCCTGCTCTACAGCAAACTTAATTTAGCTACAAAAGGCTAATCTAACCATCAACATTAGCCATTGTTGCTTCTAGTTTTGCACAACCTCTGGAAATATGGACAGCTGTCTGCATCAGACTAGTTCACACTACATGACACTACATGACTACACGAAAAATACAATACATGTATGCAGATATGATGCCGATGGCTAAACCTCTACACCTAAATTTTTTAACAAATCTACAGTTTTTCTCATGGTCATTAAAAAAAGATTTAGTCATGCAAACCAACAATACAGCAAAAACTACTTCTCATTATTTAAATATAGCGTGTTTGGTGTCTTATGTCGCAAATCCAATGACTCTGATAGTGACAATTTGAACCAAATTCGGACAAATCAGACCAATCTGTGATAAGTCTCTCGCTTGTAACCTCACCTGAAGTGGTACTAAAAAAAGTACCAGGTTCTAGGTATTGAATACAGTAGAATAACCCCTAAAAGTGATCCTTACCAAACTGAACCATGCCAGGGAAAAGAGACTTTAGTATAATCAATGATATGCCAAGACAAGTCTTGTCTAAATAAAAAGCATAACTCATCACTGCTGAGACGTCTGGAGCCCTTGCTCTGTAAATTGGTCGAGGAGAGACGAATTGAACTCAAAATATCAATAACATTCTGGAACAGACTTTGTACAGACCATTTGTTCCTTTCAGAGGAATACCCCATAGGTTTCAAATGTCTGGTGTAATATTATTCTGACTACTCATGAGACAAGATCTCTAATGCCTGGACTTTGCCTCTATTAGTCTGAATGTCTTAGCCAAGCAATGGTGGCCGTGCCAACAAAGATAATCAATATCTGCTTTTATATCAGTAAGGAATAAGGTGAGTTAGATAAAAGAAGTACACCTGAGTAAGGGCAAGATGGGGAATCTAAAAATTGGACGAGAATCAAGAACAACAGCTTGCACTGCACATTTCCTGCAATGTGAATAAATCTGCCAAATCATACTTGTATTATTTCCAGAAATGAGCATGGTGTGCATCAGCCCACAATAGAATTACTTAGGTCAACTAATGTTTGAAGCCGGAATGGCCTTTTATCAATTCAAGGAGGGTATAATTTCTGCTGGGAAGACTTAGATTATGTGAAACAGACTCTGATCTGACAGAGGAGTAAAGGTTGCGCATGCTACATTTGACACCAATGATTTGTTAAGCAGCTCCATCCATGATTTCTGAAAGGTAAATGTTGATGTCACAAATGTAAGTTAGCTTGCCATTGCTTCTTCATTTTCTCAGAGGATACAATTCTGGTGGATGCCAGCAGTCTGTACACATTTTTGGAGAACCACAACCATTATGGGCCAAAATGGGGAGATGCTAATGGACAAGCTTGGTCAGGATGCCAGGGACACACCCCTAGTATTTTTGAAGGACATCCTGCGATTTTTAAGAACCACAGAGAGTCAGAACTTTGGTTAAACATCTCATCTAAAGAACAGTGCTCACTGACAGTATAGAGCAGTGGTTCTTAATCCTGGTTCTAGCAGTCTCTTTTGTTTAACACACCTGATTTAGGTAACCAGTTCATTGGAAGAGAGCTTCAAGAAGGAACTGTGTTGAGATTTTCCCCACATAATGTTCACTGCTCTCTATCTCCTGCACACGGCAAATTGGCTACAACGGCTAAACCGTAATCATGTGATTTAACTGTAACTATGTGTTTAGCATAAACATCAGGTCTTGTGCACATTACCTTTTGAACTGAACACACTTTCAAACTGTAATCATGGCAGAATATCCTGTGATGTCCACTTCACAGGGCACTTACTCTGAAGAGGTAAGAGAAACATACACAATATGCAAAGCATAGGGCCACAAGAAACTGGGTTGAGAACCATTGGTACAAAGTGCCCATTACTATACTGGGGCACGAATACCCACACGGACCACAAGGTAAGCACCCCCTGCTTGCCTCACTAATGCCTCTTCCTAAAGCAACCTAGTTTTCTCATGTGGTCTTCCATCCAGGTACTGGTTGACACGCCATGGCCTAATGGTTAAAGAGTTGGGCTTGGCATCCTAAGGTCGCAGGTACGAGTCAGAGTGAATATCTACTTCAACACCACAGCTGAGGTGATTCCCTTGAGCAATGCTTCCCAGGCAGCCCATTGCTCCGCGTGTGTGTTCATGGGTGTAAGTCGGTTTGGATAAATCCATCTGCTAAATGCATAAATGTAAACGTTGCAGCAAAATTCTAAGCAGGATAGAATATTTAGCTTAAATAAATAATTTCCAGCATTGTGTTAACAAGTTCAAGTATAGCAACTAACTAAAAGACAGCAGACCAAACTGGAATATTACATTACACTGAGATTAACACCACTCAATCTAAGCAATGGGATGAAGTTGTGAGAAACTGTGTCTATTATTTTTCTTAATTTTTCATGCTGTATGCAGGGCATTCACTGGACAACATAGCACTGCGACCCACCACTTAGACCAGTATTAAGCATCTTAAACCAACCAAGACTGGAATGGAAATAGTTGTTTTTTTTCAGCAAGGATAACAGATTCTGTATTTGCTAGAGAAAGCAAAGACTTGGCAGATGGTGCTTCATCAGGTGTCTTCTAATTAATCAATATAAGCTTTGTTTTCTCTGCTGAACCAGGTAAAAGCCTGCAGATAAACAGACCCATTACACAAAGAGGCTTACAGCACAACACAGCTAAATCTATCAAACACTCAGCTCAGTCTATCAGAGGCTTTAATGCTTGGATGAGCTGGAGTTAATCATACTCAGGTACAAGCCTTCGGGTTACTTTTAATGGCATTACACTGTGTCATAGTCCAGCCATATACATATAAACACACAAATTACGGATACCATATATGATACTAATAATGACAATCAACCCCTGAGTACTGTAGTATAAAGGCTGAAAACAACAACACACTGTGGAAAGATTCACCTGTTCAAAAAGAGACTGATGAATGACAAATAGGAATAAACAGAACAAAAAGGGAACTGTTTTTAAAGAGATAGCAAGACATATAATGTAGAACAGCTACAGTAAAGAATTAAAGTACCTGAAACACTTATGGTGACAACAAATAGCAACCCAGGCTCATTCTGAAAATGTACCGCTATATACATTTCTAAAGAGCTCCAAATACGTCCAAGGAGGTATGTTTTTTGCAGTTTTAGTTTTCGCAAATCCACCAGAGACCGCTGTGTACGCGTTTTGAGATCTCAAATTTCTCTTGGGAGTGCTATTCGTGCCTGCTGTTCTCGCGTAAATCCACCAGAAGCCGCTGTCGACTGGCTGACTGACTAACTGACTGAACGAGTGACTGACCCACCCTCCTCCTTCACTAAACCCAACCAATAGTGTTTTCAAAAGCACTGATTTCAAAAGCACCCGCCCACCCACTTACTTAAACCTTTTATTTTTTGGCTTCTGTTTTTATCTTAACCTCTTTCTGGAACCGTTCTTCGCCAGATTCAAACCCCGTCGTTGTGGTCAACTCCTCTCTGCGTCTAAAGTCCGCCGACGTACATGGCGAGCTACTGGACAAACTGGTAACAGCGGAAAAGCTATCCATACAGAGGTAATCAGTCAGCTGGTAAGCGTGAAAAGGAACGGCGTCATACCACCCCGTAGCATTCGTTTTAAAGACGAAATGCAGCCGTACGTACTTCTGGCTACATAATTCGTGATCTTCAGAAATGTATATAGGGCTACGTTTTCAGAATAAGCCTGTGTTGACAAATAGGAACATTTATTTATTTTTGTTAAATAGACATTTTGAGATTGGGCTGCATGGTGGCGCAGTGGGTAGCACAATCGCCTCACAGCAAGAAGGCCGCGCCTCGGCTGGGTCAGTTGGCGTTTCTGTGTGGAGTTTGCATGTTCTCCCCGTGTTCTCGTGGGTTTCCTCCGGGTGCTCCGGTTTCCCCCACAAGTCCAAATACATGTGGTATAGGTGAATTGGGTAGGCTAAATTGTCCATAGTGTATATGTGTGATTGAGTGTGTATGGATGTTTCCCAGTGATGGGTTGCAGCTGGAAGGGCATCCGCTGCGTAAAACATATGCTGGATAAGTTGGCGGTTCATTCCGCTGAGGCGATCCCAGATTAATAAAGGGATTAAGCCGAAAAGAAAATGAATGAATGAATGAAACATTTTTTATTTTTCAATGAGTTGCAATGTCCTAAATCAATTCTTATGCAATCATATTACTTTATTATTGCAGAAGACTTTTATACTGAAGTCTTAAATGACAGATGAGGCTTAAATGAACCAAATTAGAACCTTCACAAGGTCTGACCTTTACTTAAAGCAAAAGGCTAAAAACACAAAAGAAATGATTACTTAACTCCAAATTACAATAGGTTCTGATGTTTTAAAAAATCCAGACAAGTGTACCCTTAGGACAAAATTAAATGAATGAATGAATGAATGCATTTGAAATAATTCATTCATTCATTTTCCTTCGGTTTAGTCTCTGATTCATCAGAGGTCGCCACAGCGGAATGAATCGCTAACTATTCCAGCATATATTTTACGCAGCGGATGCCCTTCCAGCTGCAAACCAGTACTGGGAAACACCCATACACTCTCACATTCACACACGCACTCATACACTACGGCCAATTTAGTTTATGCAATTCACTTCTGGTGCATGTCTTTGGACTGTGGGGGAAACCGGAGCACCCAGAGGAAACCCTTCGCGAACACAGGGAGAACATGCAAACTCCACACAGAAATGCCAACTGGCCCAGCCGGGACTTAAACCAGCTACCTTCTTGCTGTGAGGTAACAGTGCTAACCACTGAGCCACCGTGTCGCCCACTTTTTACTTTTCCCACAGGAAAAAAAACCCCACGAGTGTCACATGAGCTTCATGTGTTAAAATCATGTGGGGAAACTTGGTTCTGGAAGAATTTATTGTGGAGCAAAACACAAAAAACCATGTGTGTTTCACATGGGTTTGCATATAGTTGCTGCATACATACTAAAATAACCTTTAATATACAAATGCCAATGATGCCAAAAAAAATTGGCCTACATATGTACAGTAGTTCACTATATTTTGGAATATAGCAAAAGAAAAAGACATACAGTCAATGTATGTAACGTTCTGCCATTACATTACATGACAAGAACACTACACTAACTTTACATACTGTACACACACACATTGAGAGAGAGAGAGGCTAAGGTTACTGCTTTCTCTTATACAACACTCATGCACACAGTCTGTCCGACAACAACAGGCACACGAGTCGCACTCCATTTCTGTGTGTCAAATTCTTCTCAAACTTTCATGGGGCCCGAAGAACAGTCCTGTGATCGTCTGGCATTGAGAAACCGACACGCTCTGTTGTTTACACATCCTGCCGTCACTTGATCTCCGTGTAACTACACTGTCATGGCAACCGACTGGCAGGCTACCCGCGCGTCTATAAGCAGCCGACTCTTCACCGCTGGGCCTGCAGGTCTCTTTTGTTCCTGATTGACTGATTATTTGGCAGGAGACGGAAGGAGATGCCACGCCTGAGCTCAAATGAGCAGTGAAAGCTATCAGAGAGAACTGATAGTCTTATGTAGAGGCACACACACACAGGCTTGGCCCCAAACCATAAAAAATGAATGATTTGGAAACTCATAAGATGACTGAACTGAACAATTACATACAGTATGTGACCCTGGACAACCAAACCAGTCAAACGTGTATGTTTTGGGAGATTGAAATCGATGCATTATCTGAAAGCTGAGTAAATAATATTTCTATTGATGTATGGTTTGGTTTGTTAACAGGACAATATTTGGCAGAGATGCAACTATTGAACATCTGGAATCTGAGGGTGTAATATTAAGAAAATCTCCTTAAAGTTGTCCAAATGAAGTGCTTAGTGGTGTACATTACTACTAAAAAAATTGAGTTTTCATTTAATTACAGTAGGACATTTACAAAATGTCTTCATGGAACATGATCTTTACTTAATATTCAAACGTCTTAATATTCATAATCCTTAATTAATGTGTAATGTCTAAATATTTTAATCCTTAATGTCTAGGAGGATTTTGAAAAAAAGTGGGTTTTCAACCCAATTCAAGATGGCATACAGGATGTTTAGTCAATTAAGGCATAATTAGTATCAATGTTCTCTACATAATCCAATGAATCTATCACGACTAGTCTCATGACAATAGGCAAAATTATTACAAAGATATTAGCATTTTTTATTAATTTCCTGTGACCACAAGGTGTCAAGGGTTGAGGTTGGGCAAAAGGAAGACTCAAATGCAAGACAAAAGCATGGGTTTTTTATAAAATAAAACAAAAAGACAACAAAAACTACCCCTAGGGGGAAAACATTAACAAAACAAATAAGCAAACAAAACTTGACTGGGCAGGCTGGCAGGGATCAGGGCTGGAACAAGACTAGACACGACAGTGCAAGGCGATAAACGACAACGAACTGGCACAGGACAGCAGACATGAGGAGACTATAAAGGAGAAAGAATTAATTAACAGACAGGATTAACTAACAATGGGTTAACAAGAAGGATGGGACTAGACAATAGACAGGAGAGCACATGACACAAAGAAACAACACAAGCCATGTGCTCACGTAAAACGGGACTAGAACACGCAGCCAGTGAGAGAACTCATTAACCGCATATTCACATGAAACACAACACTAAAGCACGTGGCCACAATGTAAACACCGAGCCACGTGCTTTGACAACACCAACACAAACAGAACTCAAGACATGGCCAAGATGGTGCTCATACAAAAGACGAAGACAGACAAGAACAGGATAAGAGTGCTCGACCTGAGAAAACTGGTTGTCATGGTTGTCATAACACAGCAAGTTCGGTGTCAATATGTTTATATATTGCCTCATGTCCAGTTTTGAAAGCTCATTGTCAAATTTGCATGTTATTCGAAAATGGTTTGACTTATCAACTTCTTTGTACAGTTTTTGATCAGCATGGTCTAAAGGTCATGTAATTTAATTTTGGTGAAAATTGGACAGACTATCCAAGGACAAACTCAATCAAAGAGGTTTTACAAACAATTAAAACATAGAAAAAAAAACTAAACCTTACGATTTTTATATTTCAGTGTTCATTGAACTCCTTAGCCAAGAAATCTAAGGTAATTTTTCCATGTGAGCCTTATGATTCAAACGTTATTAGCATAAACATGAGGTTGACTCTAAATTAGTTGTGGTTAATGTAGAGCAGGGGTTCTCAATCTCAGTCCTGGAGGTCCGGTGTCCTGCAGATTTTAGCTCCAACCACAATCAGACACACCTGGGCTAGCTAATCAAGCTCTTACTAGGCTTTCTAGAAACATCCATGCAGGTGTGTTGAGGCAAGTTGGAGCTAAAATCTGCAGGACACCGGCCCTCCAGGACCGAGTTTGAGAACCCCTGATGTAGAGCCTGTACTCTGTCAGTGTGCTTAATTTCTAAACTTTCCTGCAAACAATTCTATGGGCTGCCATAAACTTCCAGAGTGTTTCATTTATTGCATATAGTTTGTATATAATTGTTGATATTTGGATTCCTTTCACTTCTGTAATTAGTTAACTTTATATTTGGCATAACTTTGTTATAGTTTTGGTCTCTTTCCACCAGCCTTCACAAAATGAGTCACAAACTAAATGCTTAGTCATAACACTGAACTTATCTTGACAAACTATTCTGTATATACCAGATATTGATCATATATAATTTGATCAAGTATGAAATCACAAAGTCGGGGTGACAGTTAGGAGGTTAATTTGATTTAAAACCATGCTTTAGTAATCTTATCTCAGACTTTAACAAATACCTTGCTCGTGCTTCATTATTTGAATACAAATAATATAATGTAGAGGGCGACATGGTGGCTCAGTGGTTAGCACTGTTGCCTCACAGCAAGAAGGTCACTGGTTCAAGTCTCGGCTTGACCAGTTGGCATTTCTGTTTGGAGTTTGCATGTTCTCCCCGTGTTGGCGTGGGTTTCCTCCAGGTGCTCCGGTTTACCCCACAGTCCAAAGACATGTGGTATAGGTGAATTGGATAAACTAAATTGGCCATAGTGTATGTGTGTGAATGAGAGTGTATGGGTGTTTCCTAGTACTGGGTTGCAGCTGAAAGGGCATCCGCTGTGTAAAAACATATGCTGGATAAGTTTCCACTGTGGTGACCCCTGATGAATAAAGGGAGCAAGCCAAAGGAAAATGAATGAATAATATAATGTAGATATATTATATTTTAACATAAACATGTGTAACTACATACAAACGTTCCAGTTTACATTGTCCAGTTGATGGATTTTGCAGCATTATTTGTTGTTTTTTCTGTTTATTACCGTATAGTCACAGCCTCAGACATCACGCCCAGCATCACCCACGGACCTGTAGCTAAACTGAAAGTGAAGTTAAAGTGAAAGTTGTGACGTAGCCAAGTATGGTGACCCATACTTGGAATTTGAGCTCTGCATTTAACCCATCCAAGTGCACACACACAGCAGTGAATAAACAACCGGACCAGTGAGCAGCCATTGCTGCGGCAACCAGGGTGCCGTTGGGGGATCGGTTCCTTGCTCAAGGGACTCACCTCAGCCGTGGTATCGAGGGTGGTGAGAGCGCTAGTTATTCACTTTTACCACCAAAAATCCCTGCCGGAGCCGGAACTCGAACCTGCAACCTTCTGATCCAACCCAGGCTCATTCTGAAAATGTAGCCCTATATACATTTTTGGAGAGCGCCAAATACGTCCAAGGAGGTAAGTTTTTTTGCAGTTTTTGTTTTCGCTAATCCACCAGAGGCCGTTGTGTACACTTTTTGAGATCTCAGATTTGTCTTGCGAGTGCTATTTGTGCCTGCTGTTCTCACGTAAATCCACCAGAGGCTGCGACCGACCGACCGAACCACACACACACACACGCACACACACACACACACACACGCCCATCCACTCCCTTCCCTAAATCCAACCGATATTGTTTTAAAAAGCACCGATTGACAAGTGAAGTCAGCTCTTCTTTGCGTCTCAAGTCCGCCGACATACGCTGCAAGCCACTGGAGAAACTGGTAACAGCGGGAAAGCCGTCCATATGGAGGTAAGCAGTCAGCTGCTAGCACGAAAAGGAACGGCATCATACCGCCCCGTAGCGTTCGTTTTAAAGATGAAATGCAGCCATATCTACTTCTGGCTACATAATTTGCGACCTCCAGAAATGTATATAGGGCTATATTTTCAGAATGAGCCTATGTTGTTTTGATCACAACTCCAACTCTCTAACCACTGATGCATATGGCAAACTTTTTCTGGAAACAGATCCTCAGTCGTCCTCTGTCGAGTGTGCAGCAATCTTAACCAGCCTGCCTAGAAACAAGTCTGCCATGTTTATGAGGGGTGCAACAATACAGACTTCAAACGCTTCAGTTCGTTTTTTGTCACAGTTTTAGTATGGTTTGGTGTAAAAAAGCACTTTTCATGTTTTTCCATGTAGCTAACAGTAGTTTTCTTAGTAGAGTCTTAACAGTTCAATATTATACTAAGGATTATATTAAGGATGAGTATTGAGGCATCCTTAATTTTTTATATCCGCATTTTTTATATCCGTCTGCGTCTATATACATACTGATTTCCTTTATGTTTTGCTAGCAGATCATGGATATCGATGGGCTTTAAAAACTACTATTTTGTGGACATTTCCACACTTCTATACATGACGTCAATATGGTCCTGACACCTATGGTCCTGTCTAGTTAGGTAGCTTACTAAAGTGGGTTTCAATATGTTCAAGTACATCAATCATTTCAAAAACTGTAAAAACTGTATCACAGCAGCAAGACAAGCAAACTGGAAACATAACAGGCTTGTGAATGTTGGCAAACAATCCTGACAGAAACAATGCAATGAAATGCCTAGTACTGTGCTAATCAGCAGGAAATGATGCATGTGATGTCAGCAAAGACACTGTCTCTGGGGAGCCTCTGCCTCTGTTCATTTACTCACAGTGCTTGCTGGCCCTTCTGTGTGTGTGTGTCCTGCTTCTTGCGTGGGTGAATTTTGCCACTGCCTTTCTCAAGGCGGCCCAGTGATACCCTGCTGTCACCAAGGCAACCAAGCAGATCATCTCTGCATCTCCTCCAGCAAGTCAGCATCTCTACGTTTTTCCTGATCATTTAGAATAGATTTTAAAGTTTACAGACAATAGTGTGGAAGTGATTGGTCAGTGTTCATCATAATAAAGGCTGTGTCCGAAATTGCATACTTCCATACTATATTCATTCATTCATTTTCTTTTCGGCTTAGTCCCTTTATTAATCTGGGGTCGCCACAGCGGGATGAACCGCCAACTTATCCAGCATATGTTTTACGCAGCGGATGCCCTTCCAGCTGCAACCCATCACTGGGAAACATTCATACACACTCATACACACACATACACTACGGACAATTTTAGCTTACCCAATTCACCTATACCGCATGTATTTGGACTTGTGGGGGAAACCGGAGCACCCGGAGGAAACCCACGCGAACACGGGGAGAACATGCAAACTCCACACAGAAATGCCAACTGACCCAGCCGAGGCTCGAACCAGCGACCTTCTTGCTGTGAGGCGAACGTGCTACCCACTGCGCCACTGCGTCGCCCTCCATACTATATAGTACACTAAAATCAGTATGCGAGCCGAGTAGTTTGTCCGTATTCATAGAATTCGGAAAACAGCATGCGAGAAGTGCCCGGATGACCTACTACTTCCGGCAAGATTCTGAAGTGTGCATCTGATGCACGCTATGCTATCCTATAATGCCATGTGAGAGAATTCATGAATGGGAGTGAAGCGACGCAACTGACGCGGATAGGTCATGTGATCATGACAAAATGGCAGATATAGTACGTCCGAGTTCCATTCATACTGCTCACATTCATACTGTATTGAATGTACTTTTCTAATGGTCGAGTAGTAAATTTTAATTCAAATGCAGTACCTACTGAGTAGTAGGTGATATCGGACGCAGCCAAAGTCTTGTCCAAATCTATTCAATATAGAAGCTTTCTCTTGGCACAGAATAAATAAAAAAAAAAGGAAATTGTGACTTTTTATACCATAATTCGTAGTTTCTTTCATGGAATTCAGAGTTTATATGAAAAAAAATGAAAAAACTTGATGTAAAGAAAGAAATTGCAGTAAATAAAGTCTAAATCAATAAAAAAGTGGTCATACTTTATTTTAACAAACCACATATTATGCATTTTAGCTCAATAAACTCTTATAAGTTAGGTTTAGGTATTAGATCTTAATAATAGGCATGTAATAAGCCACTAGTGAGAATTGATATTTACTAAGGCATTATCAAAAATAAACGTGAAACGTAAACTCAGAATTGCAAGGTATAAACGAAGAATTACAAGCTGTAAACTCAGTAATGTGAGAAATTAAGATGATCTCTTGAATATATTGAGCCCTTTTCTCAAAATGTGAGGTAAATTCGGAAAAGTATGTAAAACTAATCAACTCAAGTCATCTTTATTGCAAAATGTGGATTGTGCCAATCATAAGAAATCAGGTATGAAGATTCATCATTGTGAATCAAGTTCAATACATCAGACACATTCGGTTCAGCAGAGGGCTGGTTTTGCTCTGGTTATTTCCATAATTCAGTTCAGATTATGGGTAGAACGATTCATTAAAAAAGGTCAATTGTCTTTTCATGGTTTAATGTAATGTAATGTGTGTATTTATATAGCGCATTTATCGTGTATGGCCATACACCCGAAGGGCTTCACAATCATGAGGGAGGTCTCTCCACACCACCACCAGTGTGCAGCATCCACTTGGATGATGCGACGGCAGCCACAGGACAATGGCACCAGTGCGCTCACCACACACCAGCTATCGGTGAAGTGGAGAGACAGTGATAGAGCCAATTCGGTGGACGGGGATGATTGGGAGGCCATGATGGGTAAGGCCTGATGAAGGGAACTTGGCCAGGACACCAGGTTTACACCCCTACTCTTTACGAGAAGTGCCATGGGATTTTTAATGACCCCAGAGAGTCAGGACCTCGATTTAACGTCTCATCCGAAAGACGGCGCTCACTGACAGTATAATGTCCCCTTCACTTTACTGGGGCATTAGGACTCACACAGAGTGCAGGTTGACCACCTGACCAGGCTCAGCCCTGCTTAGCTTCAGTGAATAACCGGTCTTGGGCTGCAGGGTGATATGGCTGTGGTTCAAGCCATTTGTCTATTGTTTGGGTCATGTGGCCTAACACAGCAAACCTTTTTTTTTTTAAATCTTTGGCACGGTAGTTAGTGTTTCTATCTGACTGGAATGTGTGCCCTACTAACCAATAAGGCTCGATTTGCACTTCCTTACCTGTATATTCCCTGCTGTGTGTTCATAAGCTGAGCATAAGCATAAGCTCAAATACAAAACAAAGTGTGTGACAAATTTTAAGTCACACGCTTAAGACTCTTCAGTTTAAAGACATGGCAGAATGTAATACTCGCTTGTGCATGTTTCTCTCTCAGCTCACGAATACAGTTTTTAAAATTATTTTACATACAGGCAGGAAGCATTTAAAATAACGTCAAAATATCCATCTAAAGGTTTAAAGTGAAAGTAAACATTCATGGAAGATTATTTTAAAATGACAGTTGCCTAGATTAGTGTGCAGTCATTATTACCGTTAATCATCAACAAAATACAAAAATGTAAACTCTAAGGGCACGCATCCACTGAAGCATTTTTGCGCTGCAGAAACGGCGGCTGAACGTTGTTGTTTTTTTCTGTTTTTGTCAATGGAAGCACTGTATTTTTAAAATGCTTGCTGCATAGCTGTGTACATTTTCCACTCAACATGAGGGCTCTGCATTTTTTAATGCTTTAGTTGGAGAAGCACTCGCAGCTGATTGTTTTAGAACAGTGCTCACATTTCTGTAGTGCAAAAAACAATTCAGTGGACACGTGCCATAATCCTAAAATTGGAATAAAGAACTGAAGATTGAAATTTATTTTGAGTGCTACATGCAGAATTTGTTAGAATGTTACATGGTTCAAAAACAAATGTTTATATTATTTTCATACCTGTCAACATTGGGATGTGAAAATAAGGGATTTATTTTGGGCACCTCCCCCCCCAAAAAACCCAAATTACTAAATATGTTAATCGGGAGCTGTTTCATTATAAATAAACATTTGAAACGGTCAGTGATATGTTTTTATTATTATTATTATTATTATTATTATTATTATTTACAAAGGATAGAATAAATAGCATAGATTAGAAAAATCTGCAAATAAATTAGCAAACAGTTTAGTCTATTAAAATTAATAGCTATTATAAAGAAATTGAATCAAGTTATCAAATCTCATTGACTTTTTCTTCACTGTATAATTGAATAAAGAGCAGCGAATGAATCTCTCATTTAGATTTTTCGTTTGATTACATTAAATCAAGTCACTTTAAAAACGCACACGTCTATACTGAAAGCATTCGATTGCTTTCCTAACTTTTTATGCTCATTTAAGACAAAATTTGTTGTGTTTAAAAGAAAACCCACCAAGATCAACATGTTTAGATATTATTATTATGTGTATATGTCTGTTCAAGCACGCACCCAAAACCCAGAGTGTCCACTTTCGCTCCGCTTCAAATCGTGTGTACAGAATCAGTTTGGGAAACAGCGTCCATTAATTACTATGGAGCACGCACCGCTACATGAACTGACTGTTTTAAGGATTGTATAGGAGGGGCGACGGCGCCTGTAATGAAAAGGAAGGGAATCCCACCGTTTTTATATTTATTTCAAAGTGTTTTCAGGTCTAAATAAAATGAAAGCACAGAACAGATTCACATTTAAGAGCAAGGGGCATCCCCTGGTGGTTTGGCGGTATGGGTTGCGTATAGGGAGGATCGGCTCTTTAAATTTTTATTGCCACTCTTCATAGAAAGACTAAAATACGGGAGAAATACGGAAAAAACGGGAGGGTTGACAGGTATGATTATTTTACTCCTTCTGTTGCGAATGGAAGATGTGCAGACAGGGGTAGTTCCAAATGCAGGTTTATTTAGAATGGTCAGGCAGGCAGGGGTTGAAAACCAGCATAAACAGTGTAGAAGATGATCCAAAAGCGTAATCCAAAGACAGGTAAAACTTCAGAGCAGGCGGCAAAGAATCAAAAAACACAATAAACAGTCCTAAGGTCAAAAAACGGGAACACAAGAAAACCTCTTATGTAACGAATGCAACAGCTTATACAATACTCAGCAGAGTGTGTGTGAAACTAGGGGGTTTAAATAGTCCAGGTAATCAATGATGATGGGTTTCAGCTGTGTGTGTGTGTCCAAATGACTGTCAGCTGAGGCAGGAGTGATTGGTGCAATGACTTATGGGATTTGTAGTTCAGTAGGAAGTAATCTCCAACAGAGAAAACACCGCTGGCGATTACAACAGACTACAGCAAGTAATCTCCAATGAAGACAACACCGCTGGTGATCACAACACCTTCACTGATTTGTCATTATGATTACTATAAAAAAATGTGTGGTGTGTGACTAAATTGTAAGTTAGTAAGTAACAAGTTACTTATAAGTGTCACGTTCGCCAGCGATCTATGCCTGGAAAGATCACAGGTGAACTACAAATCAGTGACGAACTACAAATCCCTACATGCCGCTATACACACACCGGTGTCCACTTTCCACTAATCACACACACGCAGCTGAAACCTGTCATCAACGATTGTTTGGACTATATATACACCCTGATTAGTGGGAAGTGGACACCGGTGTGTGTATGGCGGCATGTAGGGATTTGTAGTTCATCACTGATTTGTAATTCACCAGCAATATTTCCAGGCGTAGAACGCTGGCGAATGTGACAATAAGCTAATAATTCTGAAGCTAGCAAGCTAATACGTTTTTATAGCAAAATATCTGCAGCCTTATGCTTATCTTATTATATTTGACAATACGTTTCTTTTTGTTGTTGTTGTTTTTGCTACAATCAGCTACAATCTGTTTAAAGCTAACAGTTGTAAACATTTTTACAAATAAATGAACAGAGTTTTCTATCTTGTCGCATATGAATCTCACAGATTTATAACAATGTGTCTATTAGGATCAAGCTGCATCATTCTTTCAGTTTTTCGATTACATGACCTTAAGACCTTTTTTCTATACTGTAAATAGTAGATTTTAAGCCTATGTATATTATGCAGATGTATGGTATTACTAAGTGTTACAACACTCTAGAAAATGCTGGGTTATTTCTGGGTGTAATAGGGACTAACCCAACTCCTAGGTTACTTTTTTTAGAAATAAGTTAATAGGACCAAATTAAGCCCAACGTTTGGGTTAGTCCATCTTTAAATAAACTGCCAGTTTTTAGAATGAATAGGCAACCTTTTTTTTTTTTTTTATTATTATATATATTTTTTTACAATGTATACAGAGAGCGTCACGGTGGCGCAGTGGGTAGCACGATCGCCTCACAGCAAGAAGGTCGCTGGTTTGAGCCTTGGCTGGGTCAGTTGGCATTTCTGTGTGGAGTTTCCATGTTCTCCCCATGTTCGCGTGGGTGTGAATGAGTGTGCATGGATGTTTCCCAGTGATGGGTTGCAGCTGGAAGGGCATCCGCTGCATAAAACATATGCTGGATAAGTAGGCGGTTCATTCCGCTGTGGTGACCCCAGATTAATAAAGGGACTAAGCCGAAAAGAAAATGAATGAATGAATGAATGTATACAGAATCAAACCAAAGACCATAACCACAGAACCGTGATGCAAACTGAACCGAGGATTTTGTGAACCATTCCAACCCTATATCAGTTCAATACAAATGTAATTGTTAAAGGATGTGACTCACTGTAGAGGAGTTCTACCAACCCAAACTAAGCAAGTTAAAGGCGACATTGGCAAATAACTCAATAGAACTCAACTTCAGAACTTAAACTCCTCCAATTGACAAAACGGAAAGGAAAAAAATAATTTTCTCAATTGGGAAACCAGGCCAAAAAAATTATGAAAAGGAAATAATTTATCTCAAGAAAATAGAATAATCTCCATTGGTATACCACTCAAGAAAGTCTGCCCTGATATGAAGTGTCATATCGCTGGATCAGGCAGACGAGTGTCCTGAGGAGAAGCTGTGAATGAAATGCAGTGAGCAGTTTTGCGCGTGTGTGAAGGGCTAAACATAGACATGACTGCTCTTGAGTGAGCATCTCCTCCTGGGCCTGTAATGACCATGTGCTGACTCTACAGGGCACAGAAAGACACACTCTGGAGGGTAATTTGACGGTAAACGCCAGTGCTGTTTCTGGGCCGTAATTCTAGAGAAGAACAAGTGAGTCACATCCCAGTGGGGGGGAAAGTGCCAGAAGCTGTGTTTTTTTGTGAGGAATGACCAAACAGATCTCTTCAGGTTCTGATGGACCATGTGTTAAGAAGTGCTATTAATTAGCCATGGTTTAAAACTCTCTTTAACATGCTGTTTCATGGCAAAACTTAACCTTATCAAAAAGTAAGTGGAAAACTACAGAAAGTGGCGTCAGAAGTTTCCCAATTAAATTAAAGCCAAATGTCCAATCAAGTCAATAACATTCTAACACTATTACCTTCACCTAATCTCTTTTCAGCAACCCGGTACTTAGAACAAAAAACAACGGGAAACAAGACAACATTCCTAAAACCCTCCATCACTTTAAGAAACCAGTGAGTGCAAGACAAGGTATCCACCAAAATATTTTCCTTCCTGTGGTCTCTGTGGTCAGTCTATTTTTCCACTGTATTCCACTCTGTTCAACTTAGGGAATGAAATCAACCCTGTGACGTCAGACATAGCAATATTCCAAGATGGCGGTGCCCTAGCTCAAGAATCTATAGTAAAACATGCCTTTTTTCTTCAAAATGGTTACATTAATCGAGTTTGTTACATATATTTTCATTAAAGTGGAAATCAATTTACAAAATAATATATTGACTGACTGCTTCACTTCCACTTTAATGTGGCCAACCTTCAAGTTATAAGGCTGCAAAAATAACGACCAGCGCATCAGGCGTTGGCTGGTATTATGAAGGGTTGTCAAAAACGTCAAAGGGTTGTGATCACAATATATCACCACAGGCAAATCCTCCCCTCCCACATAAACGTCAAAATGCTGAAGCGCCCTAATTAGTGCTAACACATCTTTTTTTCTACAACAGTGTAGTTCAACTGATAAGGCAGAAATTTCCTTGAAAAAAACATCCCGGACGAGCCCCCACTTCGAATAAATTCCTACAAATAAGAAAATGAGTGCATTTGCCCCAATAAACATGTCCCAATATATGAATCAAGCCATAGAGATGTTACAAGACTCCTTTCGATTATTGCAACTTTCACTGCTGAAATTGAAGTTGGTTTTAAATGCAAAAAAAAGCTAAACATATGGTTTTTAATTGCAGTCGTACAAAAATGAAGGTTTCACCAATCTTAACCCTGGAGGGGGACTGTATTGAAAGAGTAAACAGTTATAAATATTTGGGCATATGGCTTGATGAACGGTTGGGTTTTAATATTCATATTGAAAATCTCATAAAGAAGCTCAGGTCTAATATGGGTTTTCTTTTTCGTATTAAGAAAGGCCTTCCTTTCGAAGCAAGAAAAATAATTATCCAAAGCTGTATCCTTTCAGTGATAGATTATGGAGATGTAGTTTATATGCATGCAAACCTGACATTATTAAAAAAGCTGGACAGTATATATCATGCTGCAATACGATTTGTGACGAATGCATCTTCACATACCCATCATTGTATTTTGTGCAAAATGGTTGGATGGTTTTCCCTGACCAAAGGAGAAAAATGCATATGCTTCTATTCACCGCTAGGGCATTATTGTGTAAATTGCCATCTTATATTTGTAACCTTTTATCATATATAGTACACGAAATTCTCATAAACTACATTTAACTGTTCCTAGAGTGTGTAAGGAGTTTGGTAAAACAGCGTTTTCCTCCTTTGGCCCTACTTTATGGAATGAAATGCAGAGTGTTATCATGTTAGAAACAATTCCATCTCTAAATATTTTTTAAAATTCGTTTGAAGTCTTACCTGGAAAAATTATGTGAATGTTTTGTGTAAATTTTAATTTGTAATATTTTATGTATGTGTATTTTTGTATCTGAAACTTTTTGTGCTGCCATTTTGGCCAGGGCCCTCTGGAGATGCAATCTCAATAAGAAATTCCTGGTAAAATAAAGGATAAATAAAAAACACAAAAGGACAGGGCTCAAAAAATTGAGAATCTGGCAAAGGCTCTGACTGCTCCAGGCAGTGAAAGAACCACTCCACCAAATCATGATGCTTACATAGGAAAGAGTGTCACATACACCAGTGTTCCCAATCACAACACATAAATCAACTGGGCCTGCAAAGACACAACACAACATACACACACCCACAAGTGGGAAACGATTAAAGGTGTCGTCACATCACCCTTTGGCCAATGAAATCTGTGATGGTCTTCCATCAATCTGACTATTTTTATTTTTAAATGAGTAAATCCATTGTCTTAAAAATATTAAGCAGATGAAGTATGTGCATAATTGTACAAATTAAGTTAACAGTTGCTAGTTACAAAGGGTTTACTCACTTTTTAAACACTTGTGTACTGTTCAAATTGACTACCATTTTGTTATGTTCGTGGCTGTTTTTGCCCCATTGACTTCCATTATAATCACATTTTTTATTGCAAAGCCATGGCACCATATAATCATGCATTCTTGATTGTTGGTGGTTTTCCCTGTTGGGAAGAGGTAAAATGTGCATTTTTTTACTGTTGATCATCAGTTGGCATCATTAACCCTTTAGATAGGCCTGTGCAAAAAAAAATCTGGTTTTATATTGAGTTCTATGGAGTAAAACATCAGATTTAGTAAACTTTTTACATTTTCAAAGCATTTTGCCAAAATATTTGTCAAAATAAGATTTGGCACCCAAAATCATTCCGTTTTCTGAAACACAGAGAAAGTTGTGGTCAAATTAAGACTCAAAATCACCCCAGAGTGGATGAAAACATCCCCAATAGCACACAGGTGTTAAGTGAAGTCAACATGCCGCTTTTAAGGCAACAGGTTTGCTCTTATTGCTTTTATTAAGTCAACTAACTACTTTTTTACGGTAAGGGGACTAAGACAAGGCTGCAACAGTTTGTTTGAAAATAAGTCTAAACTTCAAAATGACATGAGTGGTGAATGAACTCTTGCGAGTGACCACAAGACATTGCTTGCCCAAGCATATTGTGCGGTTAAAATGCCACTTGGACTAGAACTTGACTGAATACATGCTGTAGTGTAATGGCAGGATATGACATCTCATTTCTTCCGGTGAGTTTGAATTCAGGTGCGTTTAAGGATCACAGCCTGCTGATGTGATTGGTGGTGTGGGATTGAGTGGGACAGAAAGTTGACAGAGCGGGATAATCCAAAAGAGTGGAATGATGTCCCTCCATTGAGCGCTGCATCAGGATGCGTGATAATCCGACACATGAGAAGCAGGACAGACGTGTATCATCACAGACACCGCACGGTCACACCTGCATGACAAAACATGACCGCCAGGCTCAGATTCAGAAAGACAGGTAAAAGCACTGCTGTTTACTGCCTTATGAGCTACATGCACCTCTGTTGTCTATTCAACTTAGATAATTAATATGAGTTTACAGACTGCTACTAAAAAAAAACCTTTCAGCAAATAAAATTATAGCAGTTAGTTGAGGTTTTGAATTTCACTTGATGATAAAACATTTGGAAAACTTAGTGTATATTTCAAACACTTTTTTGTTACTTATTAGGGGTCCAAATGTGAAGCACTGAAAACCTATTTTTATTTGTTTGGATATTTATTTTTTTATTATTAATATGGCCTATAAAGGCAGCGCAGTGGCTCAGTGGGTAGCACTGTCGCATCACAGCAAGAAGGTCACTGGTTCGAGCCCCGGCTGGGTCAGTTGGCGTTTCTGTGTGGAGTTTGCATGTTCTCCCCGTGTTCGCGTGGGTTTCCTCCACAGTCCAAAAACATGCGCTATACGTGAATTGAAGAAGCTAAATTGGCCGTAGTGTATGAGTGTGAATGTGACAGCGCTACCCTCTGCGCCACCGCACCGCCCTTGAGTGTTACAATGTTATTACTGTGGTTATCAAACCAAAGTTTTTTTTAAACAACATACAAGTTTTTGCTTTCTTCCCTGAGAGTGGGCCAGGAAAATCCCACATCTAATTAGGCGATGCGCAGTAAACATTTAATAGCTCGGAGTTGAAAATATAAAGTGCAACTCCTAACAGAGAGCAAACTTAAAGTAAAATCCACGTGGGTGAGAACACGTCCCCAGTGAACATATTAATCATGACAACAGAATCAGACTGAATGAATCCTCCAGTGGTCTCTTATCATTTCGTAACTCATCTGCATGGTCATTCCCTCTCTAATTGGCTCATTCTGTCATGTCACATTAGGGTGGGAGTGGGTGGCTTGCATTTCCAGCTGTGGGTGCTCTTTCGTTCTCTGTCTTTCTCTCTCTCTCGTGGGCAACAAACATTAACCATTTTAATGCATTGTGAGTAAATCTTTCCCTGACCTATTTTCTGTCCACAGCCAGAGCTGCAGGGTCTCCTCACAAATCACACACTCACATACACACACACACACACACACACACACAGACATGACATCAGCACTCCTGCACATTAAACACACGCAGACCTGCTGCCTATTACATAATGTCACACAACCTGGCACTTTTTCATAACTGGCTCACAATTATTTGACGTGACTGCATGTACTGCACACTGTTACATTTCACTACACTGAGTATAAATATAAAAACATAGTATACATTACTTGTAAATGTAAGGGAACCTCAAATAAAGTTAACATTACTTAACAAATAATGTCACTTTGGCATAATGTAAGCAAATTCGACACAACTCCATATATTATATCTATGTTAAAAAGACAAAGCAACATTATTTGTTAATTTTAACTTCATTTGAGGTTTCCTTACACTGTAAAAAATGCTGGGTTCTAGAGCTTAGACTGGGCCCAAAAAATGAAACCCGACCCTACCCGAGCCCGTGCACCTTGTGTCCGAGCCTGACCCGGTCCAACACATTAACTGTAATTATGAGCCTGATTTAAACCCGACTATTTTTTTATATTTGGGTCGTTATAACAGACGTTCTCAACTACAATTCTAAGTTGTTTGAAGTACAGAAATTTGTTTAGATTTATCTTAATGAATAATGCAAAAAGGACGAAGCATGTAAACTGCATTGTTTGTTTATTCAGAATGGATCGTAACAAAAGAGGACATTGAAGGCTGACTATCATCCTTTCTGCCATGGCAAGCCTGCCTCATGTGTCTGTTCATCGTGGAAGTCCCTGTTTTTTTGCTATCAACTCTTTCAAACCACACGCGCGAGCAGAGCGTGAGCAGCGCTTGTTTTTCGGCGTCCATGTTTACATATTAGAACTTTCATATCGCACGCAGAAGCAGCGCGTCAGTGCGGAGCATGAGCAGAGCTGAAGCAGCAGTGGAAGATAACATCGTATTGTGAGTTCAGTATTGAGATATGTATCAATTCGTGACTTGAGTGTATCGTTAAACCCCTAACTGACAGTTTTTTCTTGCTTAATAATGTTAAGTTGTAGAAAATCTAGAAAGCCAAATTGGTGAGGCTGTTCACTATATGATCAGATGCTTTCTTAACATCTCTTTTAATTTTTCTGCTTTTTTCTCATGTGTTTATTTCGTTAGCAATACGAAGACACATACAGTATTTATACTAATCACAGCTCTCAGAAGGAGAATTTTACCCCTTATGAATGTGATGTGCACTTGAAACGCTTGTGTTTCTGCACTGCTGCATGCTTAATCAGTGTGCTTTCTTTAACAGCTCCCGCACAGCAGCTGCACAGACATATTGCTTTTTATTTTTTAGAATATTAATTCAATATATTTACAGTGGTGTGAAAAAAGTGTTTGCCCCTTACTGATTTTTTTTATTTTTTTGCATGCTTGTCACACTTTAATGTTACAGATCATCAAACACATTTAAATATTAGTCAAAGATAAGAAGATATGAAGGTTTTTATTATTAAGGGGAAACTAAATACAAAACTGCATAACCCTGTGTAAAAAAATTGTTTGCCCCCTAAACCTAACAACTGGTTGGGCCAATCATTCTTTTTAATAACTTGCAATGAGTCTGTTACAGCGCTGTGGAGGAATTTGGGCCCACTCATCTTTGCAGAATCATTGTAATTCAGCCATATTGGAGGGTTTTTGCGCATGAAGCACCTTTTTTAAGGTCATGCCAAAAGCATTTCAATTGGATTTAGGTCAGGACTTTGACTAGGTCACTCCAAAGTTTTCATTTTGTTTTTCTTCAGCCATTCAGAAGTTCATTTGTTCCTTCTACTCTTTGTTTGTTCTGTTGTTTAGTGTTGCTTCATATTGATACAAACAAAGTACATTTAGTCTAGTCGTTTTTTTTATATCGCTTTAATTCACATAAGGAAGATATGATGCATGAGGGCCGGCACGGTTAGTACCGCTGCCTCCCAACAAGAAGGTCGCTGGTTCGAGTCCCGGCTGGGCCAGTTGGCATTCTGTGTTTGCATGTTCTCCTGAGTTTGCATGTTCTCCCCTTGTTCATGTGGGTTTCCTCCAGGTGCCCCCACAGTCCCAACACATGCGCTATAAGTGAATTGGATTAACTAAACTGGCCGTTGTGTGCGAGTGTGTGTGAATGAGTTCCCAGTACTGGGTTGTGGCGGGAAAGTCATCCGCTGCGTAAAACAGATGTGCATGCCATTAATGTAAATACTTATATGACTTGTAATGTCATTTGACATCTGTAGCAGTACACTATAAATAAATGAAATGGCAGAAAGAAATATAGTCTGAATTACTTTATGAATCAAATCCCAGTAAAATAGTTTAAATGTTATGAGTAAACAGAAGGGATTTCTCATAGGGAGTGTATTCTTTCTCTTACATAAGTTGCCCACGCCTTTCGGTCTCTCCATGGCCCTGCCCTATTGAATACCCACCAGGTGGCACAGCGCGCTGCATCATTATGAGTCTGAGCCACCCAAGCCACCCTCAACCTCCCCCCTTCACTGAGCTTAGCTGCAAAAATCACTCGTAACATATCCAGATGATGGCTTCAGGGATAGAGGATCAGTCTTAATACACACTGACGCTTTATTAAAGAGCACACACACAGATTACAGCTACACACACACACCACAGGAGATGACAGTTTCGCACAGCATATTGCTACAGCATTAACATACAACATGTTTTACAGAAAGTAGATAATTTAGTGTCATTGGCGTAAGTATTTTTAGTCTGTTGTTATGTGTTTTTAAGGGCTTTAAACCCGCTGAGCTTTTCTAAGCGGTTGCCAGTGTGTTGCTATAGTGTTTTTAGTCGTAACCAATGCATTTCTAAGATATTCTGTATAAATGTCTTTGTTATAAGTGTTGTTTGCTTGGTTCTATGATTGGAAATTGCTAGAGTGTTGTTAGGACATTTATACAATCATTGTACAATATATTTGTTTCTTTGGCAGAAATATTTCACGTTGCTGTGTGTTTTCTGTGGTTACTGCACTTTAAAAAATGAGGGGATCAAAAACACAGGAGAAACATACATAAAAATGTACTAACACCATATTTGATGTGCTCCACATATAATACTTGTATGTGAGGTTCTTGTGGCTTGTCTGTAAGGGATTCTATTCAATATATATGGCTGTGGAATAGAGGTTGGTCTGTCCTTTTTATTTAAACCTGTTGTGCATTTGCAATTTGTTGTTACTAACCCGTTACTATCAGCAAGAGTGGGCAATCATCATTAATAATGACTGCATATGCTGATCTGAAGGCAAAGGAATTGGTGATGGCAAAATGTGCGTGAGTAAGAGAGAGAGAAGTATCTGTTCTTGTTACTAAACCTAGAAGGGATTTACTCAATATTCTTCAGCAAGAGCCCACATTTACTGTCCTTAGTATGCTCTTAGGAAGAGAGCAGTGTGTTTCTGCCTGCGAACATGATCTTATATTACTGATCCACTGTTATATTAATGTTCCACTGATATTTTTAATAAACTGTTATACAACTGGTTCACTGTTATATTACTAATTCACTGTTATAACATAGATTCATTGTATATTACTGCTTCACCGTTAGATTACCTGTCCACTGATGTTTTTCTGATTCACTGTTATATTAACTATCCACTGTTATATTTCCTATCCACTGTTACATTACTGATTCACTGTTATTTTACTGATTCACAGTTATTTTACTGATCCACTGTTATATTACAGATTCATAGTTATTTTACTGATCCACTGTTTTATTATTGATTCACTGTTATATTACTGATTCACTGTTATATTACCTATCCACTGTTACATTGCTGATTCACTGTTATATTACTGACTCATTGTTATTTTACTGATCCACTGTTATATTACTGATTCACTATTACGTTACTGATTCACTGTTTTATTACTGATTCACTGTTCTATTACTGATTCATTGTTATAATACTGATTCACTGTTACAATGTTGATTCACTGTTATTTTACTGATTCACTGTTATATTACTGATTCACTGTTATATTAACTATCCACTGTTATATTACATATCCACTGTTACATTGCCGATTCACTGTTATATTACTGACTCACTGTTATTTTACTGAGCCACTGTTATATTACGCATTCACTGTTACAATGTTGATTCATTGTTATTTTACTGATTTACTGTTATATTACTGATTCACTGTTATTTTACTGATTCTATGTTATTACCGATTCAATGTTATATTACTGACTCCCTGTTATAATACTGTAATATTTACTTTAATATTATTAATCTACTGTTACATTACTGTCACACTGTTATATTACTGATTCCCTTTTACTTTTCTGATTTACTCTTATAATAATGATTCATGGTTATATTGCTGTTTTACTGTTATATTACCTATCCATTGTTATATTACTGATTTACTGTTATATTACTTTTCCCAGTGATGGGTTGCAGCTGGAAGGGCATCCGCTGCGTAAAACATATGCTGGATAAGTTGGCGGTTCATCCCGCTGTGGCGACCCCAGATTAATAAAGGGACTAAGCCGAAAAGAAAATGAATGAATGAATGAATGTTATATTACTGATTCACAGTTACATTACTGATTCACTGTTCTATTACTGATTCGCTGTTACATTATTGATTCACTGTTATATTACTGATTCACTGTTATATTAACTATCCACT
>CAIGQV010016663.1:5729413-5748594 GCA_903798115.1 Danio jaintianensis | reverse complement strand
GGTCTACTGACAATGCAATGATAAAGGTAATGCCAGTAATGACAATATATGTTTTTAACTAATTTAATTGAGTGTTTTTATTATATGTTAAAAGGACATGGAACGTGAAGATTGCCATAAGTTGTTTTGGTAAGTTTGCCATGTTATTTTTGTCATAAGTTTGTTATTTCTGCCAAAATGGATCAACAATTTTTTGACATCATACTTCAGTTTCTCATTAAATCATCTGACCAATCAAATGTCTATAGTATCTGACATGTCCCGCCCCCTTCAAGACGCTTCTCATTTGCTTTTTATTTGATAATCTCGGGCTCAGCCACTCTCACTGGCAGAGCTATGATTAAAACAAAACGCTATTGGTTGTTTTTATAAAGGGGAGGGGCTACTATATGTCCCACCTGTCTTCATATTTCAGTAGAGATTACGTTAAATTTCGAATAAAAAAATACACATTTAAAAGCACTTCACAGGACCTTTAAGGTCAATATTATTAGCCCCATTTAAAAATAGTTTGTTTTCGATTGGCTATAGAACAAACCACTGTTGTCCAATAACTTGCCTAATTGACAACCCAGACTCATTCTGAAAACGTACCTCTATATACATTTCTGGAGAGTGCCAAATACATCCCAGGAGCTACGTTTTTTTTGCAGTTTTAGTTTTCGCGAATCCACCAGAGGCCGCTGTGTACGCTTTTTCAGATCTCAAATTTCTCTCACGAGTGCCATTCGGGCCTGCTCTTCTCGCGGAAATCCACCAGAGGCCGACTGACTGTTTGACTGACTGACTGACTGACCAATCAACTGGCCCACCTTCCTCCTTCACTAAGGTGTTATTTACTTGTTTATTTTATTTTTTTGGATTCTGTTCCAACTCCTCTCTCCATCTCAAGTCCACCGACGAAATAAGCTAATTTCGAGAGGATCAAATGCTTATGATTGACCACGGCTGGTCCCGCATTAGCGATCATATGATTTACCAATCAGACGAATCCAAACACACATAAATAACCAGATTTTCTTACCTTAGTGATCTTCGCCTCAAATAATCCCCCCCATCCACCCCTACTCCTCCCCCTCTTTGCTAGATTAATCCAGGACAGGGCGGCATGGTGGCTCAGTGGTTACCACTGTCGCCTCACAGCAAGAAGGTCGCTGATTCGAGTCCTGGCTGGGGTGCTCTCCTCGTGCTCGCGTGGGTTTCCCCCGGGTACTCCGGTTTCCTTCCACAGTCCAGGGACATGCAGTATAAGTGAATTGAATAAAACAAATTGGCACAGTATATAAGTGTTTTAGTACTGGGCATTCACCGCATAGCCATATGCTGGTATAGTTGGTGGTTCATTCCACCGTGGCAACCCCTAATAATCAAGGTATAGGCTGAGTGAACGAATTCGGGGGAGCTCTCGAGACCTACCTGAGGCTCTCTCCCGGGACAGCATAAAAAACACACTTTATTATCAATCATCAGCTAAGTGTGAACTCTTGAAAACATATGTTGGCAGGAGTGGTTATGCAAGAGTGGTTATTATGGAGATAATATTCATTCATTCATTCATTTTCTTTTCGGCTTATCCCTGTATTAATCAGGGGTCACCACAGCAGAATGAACCACCAACTTATCCAGCATATGTTTTACGCAGCGGATGCCCTTCCAGCTGCAACCCATCACTGGGAAACATCCATACACACTCATTCACACACATACACTACGGACAATTTAGCTTACCAAATTCACCTATAGTGCATGTCTTTGGACTTGTGGGGGAAATCGGAGCACCCGAAGGAAACCCACGCGAACACGGGGAGAACATGCAAACTCCACACAGAAATGCCAACTGACCCAGCCGAGGCTCGAACCAGCGACCTTCTTGCTGTGAGGCAACAGCGCTACCCACTGCATCACCGCGTCGCACTGGAGATAATATACTTAAGTGTAAAATGTAAATTGTAATGTATTCAAATGTTTAACAGCATGTTGTTTACAACTTCGTTTGAGCAGAACATTATTCAAATGAAAAGAAAACAAGAACAACACAGCTGCTAGCAATAAGAGGCCAGAAAGTGATCCAGCAGGACCTCACAGCAGAAAAAGAGATGCAGCGATCTCCAGAGATTTAATCACTGTCAGTCAGTGTGGAATCAGATTCAGGCCTGTTGTTAAAAAAAAAAAAAACAAGTAATGCATTTGCTGATAGAGTGTTAGCTTGTAATACAAATGGTGTGCGATGTCTCTCAGCAGTGACGGGTCAGTGTGGGATAACGGTTAAACAGATAGGAGACTCATGTGCAGTCATTGAATACATCATGATACTATGATGTAAAAAAAATGCTCACACACCATTTACTGTATAACATCATCACACATTTGTACTTACATTTACTTGTCCACAATGATACCTCAAAGATACTGTACATATTAGTACCGAAAAAGTTCCTATGTGGTATCAATATGGACTCTTTAGGTACAAATGTGTACACAGTGACAACTCTTATTCTTGTTTTAGTTGTCGTAATGTGATTATTTATCCCTTTATAGGACAATTTATACAGCATTTTACTTCAGTTTACAAATGTGACCCTGGACCACAAAACCAGTGTTATATTGCACAGACATAATTGTAGAAATAGCCAATACGCGTTGTATGGGTATATAAAATAAAATAATACAAAACTATATTTTTAGATTTTATGCCCAAAATCATTACACTTAATTTTTGATTAGGGCTGCACGGTGGCGCAGTGGGTAGCACGTTCGCCTCACAGCAAGAAGGTCGCTGGTTCGAGCCTCGGCTGGGTCAGTTGGCATTTCTGTGTGGAGTTTGCATGTTCTCCCTGTGTTGGCGTGGGTTTCCTCTGGGTGCTCCGGTTTCCCCTACAGTCCAAAGACATGTGGTATAGGTGAATTGGGAAGGCTAAATTGTCCATAGTGTATGTGTGTGAATGAGTGTGTATGGATGTTTCCCAGTGATGGGTTGCAGCTGGAAGGGCATCTGTTGCGTAAAACATATGCTGGATAAGTAGGCGGTTCATTCCGCTGTGGCGACCCCAGAATAATAAAGGGACTAAGCCGAAAAGAAAATTTATGAATTTTTGATTAGTAATGTGTAGGGGTGTCAAAATTTATTGTTTCTTCCGTGCACCGCGATGCAGACGAGGACAATTCGGTATTGGTTCAGTAATAATCATAACCGGTTATTGTGTACTGACGTCATTTATCTCATATGCGCTATGTCGCGGTAGCTTACTATGGTGAGGGAGGCGAGGGCGAGTATTTAAAACGCTCCAACTAACGTTACTTAAAAACGCAGAAACTCTGCACAATTCACTGCGTGTGTGTTTGCTGGGCAGTCTTTCACTGACACTGAAGTTACAGCAGAAGCCCTGTTTCACTGTTATGGAGAAACTGAAAGTAAACTCCATTTCTCTCTCTCGCTCTCTCGCTGTGGACCTTTGACCTGCTGTCGTGAGGTAAAGTTTCTTCTCCTCTTAGCTGTTACAGCGATACTTCTGGATAGAGACATGAGCTTGTCTGAATAGCGAGTTTTCTCCTCCCCGTCTATCATGGATCAGCTGCGATCGCCGCTGCTGTTTATCGGTGTCACTCATCGGTGAACAGCGCCAGATCATTAGAGCCAATCGCAGCCCTTTCTGTTGAGTGCGTGACCAGTCATAGGGGTGTAGGAAAGAACTCGCTAGACAAGGCTCAGAAAGTGAGCGGGAAATTTATATTTCTTTATTTGCTATAAATGCTCATGTTGTTCTGTGCATGTACTTGAGTTTTTAAAGGTACAGTTTATATATCTGACTGTTTGTATTCATTCATTCATTCATTTTCTTTTCAGCTTAGTCCCTTTATTCATCTGGGGTCACCACAGCGGAATGAACCGCCAACTTATCCAGCATATGTTTTATGCAGCGGATGCCCTTCCAGCCGCAACCCATCACTGGGAAACATCCATACACACTCATTCACAAACATACACTACGGACAATTTAGCTTACCCAATTCACCTATAGCGCATGTCTTTGGACTTGTGGGGGAAACCGGAGCACCCGGAGGAAACCCACGCGAACACGGGGAGAACATGCAAACTCCACACAGAAATGCCAACTGACCCAGCCGAGGCTCGAACCAGCGACCTTCTTGCTGTGAGGCGATTGTGCTACCCACTGCGCCACCGCGAGGACACTGTTTGTATTAAAGGACAAAATTGTATTACAAATAGTATATAAATATAAATATATTTATAAATTTTAATACAAGAATTGCTGTGCTGTGAAGAAAATATAAAACTGTGAATGGAAAGCATCGTCAATGCACTGTCGAATGTCAATGCAGATATCGAATTGAGCCGAATTGATGGCATGATAATCGTAACCGAACTGAACCGTGAGACCAGTGTAGGTTCACACCTTTAGTAATATGCATTACTAAGTACTCAATTTAGACAATTTTATAGGCAATTTCCTCATTATTTAGATTTTTGTGAACCCTGAAGCTAACCCTAACTTCCAAATATTCAAATAGTATGTATTTCTTTCCTATCCTAACAAACTATACATCAAACGATCATGTATAAATTGAGATCTTGTTTAAAGGGCACCTAGTTTACCCCTTTTTCCAGATTTAATATAAGTCTTTTGTGTCTCCAGAATGTGTCTGTAAAGTTTCAGCTCAAAACACCCATCAGATTATTTATTATACCTTTCAGAAGTTTGTAATTTTTAGCTCTGAGCATCTTGTAGCTGTTTTTGTGGACTGTGCCTTTAATGCTAGTCCTTCCCGCCCACGGTTCCCACGTGCCTGTCAGTGTGCCTCAATCTAAACATGGGAAACATCCATACACACTCATTCACACTCATTCACTACGGCCAATTTAGTTTATTCAATTCACCTATAGCACAGACTCTTTGGACTGTGGGGGAAACTGGAGCACCCGGAGGAAACCCACGCCAACACAGGAAGAACATGTAAACTCGACCAGCGACCTTCTTGCTGTGAGGCGACAGTGCAAACCACTGAGCCACCATGTCACTCCATTCAATGTATAACAGACTCAAATATATTTTTAGTAGGATAGATTATTTAATTTTATGTTCGTCTGTTGTATTTAACCTACTGTTTTTATTTTGGATTTGTTTTCATTGAATTACTGACTTTCAGCTGCTGTTTGTTGACAGTGAAGCTCTTCTAACAAAACAGACTAAAGGGTTGTGGGTCATTTTGTTTTTTTTTATTAATGTACTGACCTTGTGCTGAAAATGTTTTGCTCTAGGGCTCCAACAGTGGAGGACTGGCTCTCCACATGCTGGAGTTCACATGTTTACAGTTGCCAAGCAACAGCACACCTTCTACATATTCCAAATGACGTGCTGTTAAATGTGTCACTATGCAATGGCTTTAAACATATCTCATCCAATAGGAACTTACAGTTTAATTTGAGATAACAGCACTTGTTACATAATGAGAAGCTGCTTTTGCATGTGGCAGACATTAATCAAATCTGTTTTATTTTTTAGGGCCCTATTAGCATGTGCAATATATATTGTTTTAGCATTGATAACACAATGTGCACTTCTGCAATAGTCACATCACAGGATGATCAATGTTCAGTCAGGATTATAGTTGACCAGGAGCCACAGCTCAGAAAAGGTTTGTTATTTGCATGTGCTTTAGGGTCTGTGGTTGTGTGAGCATTTCAAGAGAATCTGTAGGTTTAACAAAGTAAAATTGCATTTAATTATTTATACCATAAAAAAAACTAAAGTGTTGTTTTACACTTGATTCTTCCCACAAAACCATAAATTGATAAAAACCAGGAATTTGCCTTAATTACATCTTCTGTGTTTGGTGTGAACCCAGCTGTGTTGGCCAATCAGAAAGGATAAAACTGTTAAAACTGTAAAAAGTGCATACAAGACAAAATCTCTGGTTGTAGTGTCCACATGATCACATTGCATAGAGCTTTCAGAAAGTTTAGGTTTTAGTCATCTGATACTATATTTTGTGTGGAAAAATAACTGTGTTCGTGTGGACAGGGCCAATAGGCTAGTTTATACTTCTGTGTCGAGTGATCTGCGTGACCCACGGTGCCTGCCTTACATGTAGACATGCATTCTGTGTGCTGTTTGTGTTGCTCTGCAATAACACTTCCGAAACGCTATAGCTGGCAGTAGGTTTTTATGTTCCTCTGTGTCAAGTTTCCTCGTGGTTGTTTTATTTTTTCTGAATGCTACAAGTACCTAAAACTTGCTCATTCAGAGGCGGGAACCAGCGGACGTGCAACAACCTTAATCATAAGGTAAACACAAAACAAAAGTTTCCATCTGGAGCTCCTTCACTGGACTCGACACTTCTAAACACTCGCTCCATCGGGCCCTCGGCTCTCAGCACCGTCCACACTCGTCACCGCTACCAAACTGACCAATCACAGAGCTTGCGCTACGCGTCGTTGCAACATGTAGTTACGTTTTTGAGAGGTGCGCGTTAGCGTCAGCCACGACGAGGGCTATGCGACCACACAAAGCTTGCGCCGGACCATATGCATGTGCTTGATGCAGAAGTATAAATCAGCCTTTAATCAGAAACCAAGTTTGCCATTTAAATCTAAAGGTTTGGTAATGTTAAATTGTGAAAATCTAGAGTTTTTGTTAAGAAGCGTATCCGTGGTGGACTGACAAAGGTATTTGTAAGTTCAGCTCGCAGCTTTAATATTGCTTGTAATTACTATGTAATCTATACCACATACTGTCATAGCGCCGATGACTAACTGGACTTACGTCAGTATGCACAGATGTGAGGACAGACCTTCTGTTCAGCTAATTGGTGTCTGTGAACCCGACGGCCATAGCAATACTGCTAATAAGACATGTTTCCTCTGTTGTCAAAGGCATACCCAGTGCTCAGAAAAAAAAGCCCAGAAATACACTGACTGTGTCTCCAGGAAGAGCTGCACACTTCACTTCACATGCCAGATTTACGGCGTGATATTTTCGCTCTGTTTTCTCTTCCTCCACAGTACCGCTTTTTATTCTCATTTCAGCTACAACTCATCCAATGACACATTAGCACCAATTTATTATGTGTTTTGTTTTTTGGGGGGTTGTATTGTTCATCTGTGTGTGGTCTGTCTGTATGTCTTTTTTTTCCACCCATTCTTCCTCTCTTGCAAACTGCAAATTTTCCTATTTGATATTTTTTTGCCCCCACCCACACTCTTTCCTGTCTCGTTCTCTCTTTCACTGAAAAACAACACTTATATGATACTGATCATGCTGACTAACTAATGTTTTCTCATTTAACTGGACTGTCGACTATAATATTTGGTCATAAAATCATTCAATTAAACTGAACACTGCGAACAAATTAATTTCTTACTTAGAGTTTTTGTCTTGTTTCTAGTCCAAATATCTAAAACTTCTTAAATCAAGAAGCATTGTCTAGAGAAGCAGAAAATATTGTCTTGTTTTCAGAAATAATAAATCAAAATTAAGTGAGTTTTTCCTTAAAATAGGCAAAATAATCTGCCAAAGGGTTAGGAAAAAGAGTCTTGTTTTTGCTTTCCTATAAGATATTTTTCTTACCCCATTGGCAGATTATTTTGCTTGTTTTAGGGAAAAACTCACTTAATTTTGACATGATGTTTCTAAAAACAGGACTATATTTTTTATTTGTCTAGAAAATGCTTCTTGACTTAAGAATTTATAGATATTTGGACTAGAAACAAGACAAAAACTATAAATAAGAAAAGTATTTATTGCAGTGAACACCAAATCATACATTTACTTTATACTACATTTTTTAAAGAATGAGGGATTGACAAGGCTGTCAGTAGATTTTGGAAGTGATAGTAGACATAAAAAAAACACCAAATAAGAACCTGTCCAGCTATTACTTTACACTGTACATAAGAAATACGCATAACCAGACATAATTTTTCCATCTTCAAAATGCTTTTTGATGAGACATAATTAGTCAGGCACACTGTAAAACACAATAAGTTAAACCATTGGAGGAAACTGGTTGGCTTAAACAATTTAAGTTCAAAAACTAATATTTATGAGTCCATTTGAGTACACAAAACCAGTTGAGCACTGTAAAACCCAATAAGTTAAAGGAACTCAAACCATGATCAGAAAGTGACATTATTTACATACTTGTACTACTATTATTGTGTAATTTAAATCCTTAATATTGAGAAATGAACATTTTTGTCAACAAACACTTATAGTACACTGTAAAACCCAACAGTCAACTTTATCAAATGAAATGAGTGTAGTTAACTCAAAATTTACTGAAAGTTAATTCTACTCATTTGAAAAGAGTTTTGAACTCAGTGTTGAAGGTAATGAATTAATTAAATACCTCATTACTTCAACTTATATGGAGTAAGTTCACAGTACTCATATAGATTAGTTTTATAACTCAAATGGATTGTAGCAATCGGTTTCCTCAAACGGATCGAGTTGCCTTAACTTATTAGGTTTTACAGTACTCAGTTGGTTTGAGTCCTCATCATTTATTGGGTTTTACTGTGTTTTACTCTACAAATTGCTTCATGTACTCAAATGGATTAAGTTCACAGTTCTCATTAGGATTAGTTTTTGAACTTAAATGGTTTGTTGCAATCGGTTTCCTCAAATGGTTTGAGTTACCTTAACTTATTGGGTTTTACAGTGTAGGACAATATACACTGACATAAATAGTAAGGCCTAAATTTCTAAATGTAAGTTTTATGAATTTGAATTCCCAACCCAGGCTCATTATGGATATGTACCCCTATAAACTTTTCTGGATATCGTGAAATATGTCCCAGTAGGTACGTTTTTTTTGCAGTTTTTGTTTTTGCGAATCCACCAGAGGCAGCTGTGTGCGCTTTTTCAAATCTCAAATTTCTCTCGCGAGCGCCATTCACGCCTGCTGTTCTCACGTAAATCCGCTGTCCACTGATTGACTGACTGACTGTCGGACTGACCGACCGGTTCCCTCACCCACCGCCTTCCCTAAACCCAACCAAAAGTGTTTTCAAAAGCAATCCAGAAAATGTAAAGCCCTCGCGGTCGCCTGATATGCACCGCGTTTTCAGATTTTAACACATTCTGTTATGTACTTGATTATTAAATTTTTTTCCTTTTGTTTTTGTTTTACATGCCTTTTGTAACCGTTCTTTGCCCTACTCTAACCCTGTCATCGCGGCCAACTTATCTCTGCGTCTCAAGTCCGCCGACATACACGGCGAGCTACTGGGCAAACTAGTAACAGCGGAAAAGCCGTCCACACGAAGGTAAGCGGTCAGCTGGTACCACGAAAAGAAACAGAAGCTGCCGGCGACATCATACCGCCCCGTAGCATTCACTTTAAAGACGAAATGCAGCCATACGTACCTTTGGCTACATAATTCTTGCTCTCCAGAAATGTATACGGGAGTACGTTTTCACAATGAGCCTGTGCTACAGTTTTAACATAAACTAAACTTTATTAAATGCACATTTGTCAGTTATGCACAATTGGAAAGGATAAGAAATAGGTAAGATTATTAATAGCTCTAAGACTGCTGTGTTTAATGTTAGTTTATGTTAAAATCGTAACAAGCATGAACAGTGAATTTGCCCACCCATGACTTAAAATCGGTAATATTAGTGATACATCGATCTTGACTCTTCATGGCCTTTTTAAAATATAAAATGAAAGTATGTGAACAAAATGGATATTTGCTTGATCACAGGCTGTGACATAAAACACACCAGCACAAAACTAAAAGGGTTGACATACAGTACCGGATAAAAATGCTAATTCACTCCCTTCCAGCAGGTGGCACTAATGGGAATTGTGACATTTCTTTGGTTATTGGTGTAGTGATGGGAAGTTCGAATCATCTTACTAACTCTGACCTTTGAGTCTTGTTCAGTGAGATGAACAGATCTTCGGCTTAGTCTCTTATTTATCAGGGAATGAACCACCAATTATTCCAGCATATGTTTTATGCAGCGAATGCCCTTCCAGCCGCAACCCAGTACTGGGAAACACCCATACACTCTTGCATTCACGCACACACTCATACACTACAGCCAATTTTGTTTACCCAACTCATCTATAGCACATGTCTTTGGACTGTGGGGGAAACCGGAGCACCCGGAGGAAACCCACGCCAACACGTGGAGAACATGCAAACTCCACACAGAAATGACAACTCGAACCAGCGACCTTCTTGCTGTGAAGCGATAATGCAAACCACTGAGCCACCGTGCGCTGCTGAGTCACAGTAAAGATTCAAATCGTTCAAGAACAACCTATCACTAGCAATGGGTGCTAAACAAATAATCTAAGAAATACCATCCACAATTTTTACAAAGACAGTAGATTCCGCTCTGTTTTTTTTTCCTCCACTTTTCATTTACCAGATGAGCAGATCGTCCAAATGACTAAACATCTCCACAAAGCTACATTAAATCCTGAACCTGGTCGCTGGTATAAAGCAGATTTATCTCCATAAGTGCTGCACCTGTGGGACACCTCACAATGTGGCCAGGGCATTATTTGCCTTGTTATTGCGCTCTATTAACTGGGTCCCATGATTCAACTGGCTGGTTTCAGATTAGCTCTTCACACCGAACATTATAATTACGGGCTTAATATAATAACTGGCCACGGCCCAGAGAGAAACCCATGACACATTTGTTAGTATTGCAGGAGACTTCGGTAATATAATATTTTATGAGCACGGCTGAAACAGTCCATATGGTGCTGCCCACACATGGCAGGGTCTCACGGCAGCACCCAATGCTCTAATTGGTATTTGCGAAGGCTGAACGGAGGCCCATTTGTTGTGCTGTCCTATTAAATAAACTGAGAACAGCCTGCGCGAACGAGGAGTCTATGATGGATAGCCTTCGATTCCTGCATGGGGGAAACTAAATGTTCCTTCAGCCAAATATAAAAAGTGCATGATATCCAAGGCCAGCAGCATATTAGCGTTTCAACATTACACTAACATGGCAACATTAAAGCGATATTCACCCAAAAAATGACAATTTCACACCCTTTACTTGTTCCAAACCTGAGTTTCTTTCTTCTGTTGAACACAAAAGAAGGTATTTTGAAAAAAACACGGATACCTGTAATCATTGACTTCCATTCATTCATTTTCTTTTCGGCTTAGTCCCTTTATTAATTTGGGGTTGCCACAGCGGAATGAACCGCCAACTTATCCAGCATATGTTTTGCGCAGCGGATGCCCTTCCAGCTCCAACCCATCACTGGGAAACATCCATACACACTTATTCAAACACATACACTACAGTCAATTTAGCTTACCCAATTCCCCTATACCGCATGTCTTTGGACTGTGGGGGAAACCGGAGCACTCGGAGGAAACCCACGCAGGGGAGAACATGCAAACTCCACACAGAAATACCAACTGACCCAGCCGAGTCTCGAACCAGCGACCTTCTTGCTGTGAGGTGATTGTGCTACCCACTGTGCCACTGTGACGCCCCATTGACTTCCATTGTATTTGTTTCTTTTTTTTTTTTTTTTTTAAATCCATCTACTATGGAAGTCAATGACTACAGGTTTTCAGCTTTCTTCAAAATATCTTCTTTTGTGTACAAACTCATAAACGTTTGTACCTCATAAACAGTTGAACCTCTTGAGCGGGGGTAAATAGTGGATAAATGTTCATATTTGGGTGAAATGTTCCTTTAAGAATGAAATGAGTCTGATTGCAATGCAGGATATGTTTAATGTAATTTATAATTGGGAAAATACTGCAAGTAAATTACATGTGCTATATGTGCTAGTGTTTTCAGCATGTTAGCATTTACACACCTGATATCATGAGCTAAAAATGAACTAAAAAATAACTTAAGATTGTGGTCCAAAAAATTGTACAACCAAATTCATGTTATACGTGTTGTGATCACCAGCGGTGTTTTCTCAGCTGGAGATTACTTCCGGTTTTTATAACGAACTACAACTCCCAGAACTCTTTGCACCCATCAACTCCTGCAACAGCTGACAATAATCCGGACATTCACACAGACACAGCTGTGGCTCACTTCACTGATTACATGGACTATATATACACCCCACTTTCACATTCACATGGCTGAGTCTTGTTTCTTCCATGAACATTATGAAGCGATTTTCTCTGTTTGTTTTTGTCGTGTTTTTGATTCTTGTCTAGTTCACCGTTTTGATTCTTTGCCACCTAGCCTGACCTTTCACTTGTATTGTGACTACATTTATTGGATTACCCTTTTGCTCCTGTTTTGACCATTGCCTGTCTGACTATTCTTATAGTGAACATATACAATTTATTTGCAATTTTGTAATTTTGTAATTATTTGCAATTTTGCAATACATTTGAATTTAAATGTATTATATTTCTATTCCTAATGGCGTTATGTAATAAAACACTTATTTTAATTAAATAATTGTTTAATAAAACAGTTTTGTTTAGGGTTATGGTTATACACTGAAAAAAAAAAAACATGATTCATTGGATTTACATAAAGGATTTGGATTTAAGGTAAGTGGTTGCAAAAAAATTGTATGGGTTGAATTTAAACAAATTAAGTTTTATAGTTTAATTTGTTTAAATTCAGCCCAAATAAATTGTTTGCAACCACTTACATAAAAAAAAAATTGTTGTAAGAATCATTTTTTTCAGTGTACATATATAGAGCTGAACCACCCTCTCCAATCAATACTTTGTTGTGAAAGTAAATAACACATCCTACATTTAATATTCTCTTTCTTTTGGAAGTACCTCACAATACTTGAATCGCATTAGGAAGTTTTTTCTCACTTCCCAAATGAGGTGGTAACTGAACATGAAAGCTTTTTGGTTTTATATCAGTATGAATATTAGCTGATTATTATGGGGTGTTTACAGCAGACGTGGCATGCGCGAAAAAATCATGCTATTCGCTCGAAAATAGACGCGTGAACATTTTGAGTTTACTCATTTCATTCGTGGTTCAAATTTGCTTCATTCGCATGCCAAAATCACTTCACAATAGATCCGGATTCGCGTCATGGGCGGGGCTTCTGTCTGCCCTGTGACTCTAGCTTTGTTGCTAAATGGCTAACATGGATTTTATTGAGAGAGTAGCTATGCTTTATGTGGTTTAGGAAGGCTGAAAAACAGCGTAAATTCGTTCGGTGCCGTGTCTGAGTCCACCAGATCCTTTCAGAGGTGCACCCAGCTCTGTGAGTTCATCAACTCCTCCAGAAACTATACCTGGATGATGGAAGCTTTCAGCGGTACTTCATACTGAGCCGAGCCCAGTTTGATGAACTGTTCTCTGGTGTTGGCAGCAGGATTTCCCCTCGGGACACCAACAACAGGCGCAACGTCATAATCACGCCCCTACAAGAGCAAGCTCCTGATTGGTTAACGTAGCCTGAATGTCAGCTAAAGTTCAGATTTTCCAACATGAGCGAATCGCGCCATTCAGCGATGCAGGATGTCTATTTGCGTTTTTGCATTGACTTAACATGTAAATCACTCGCTCTTGACGCTTCATCCGTGTCTGGTGTGAACGCACAGTTAGGCTGCTTCTACAGTATAGCTACACTGTTAGACATTTTATTGTATTTTTTGTGGTAACTTACTGGCAGCACTTACCTGTAAATGTGTTTTACAGTAGCAGGGCTCTACCACAACTTCATTTTACAGTAAAATAGCCTTACCGCAACTTCTTTTAACTGAAAAATACCCTTTATCACATTTTAATTTTATAGTATGACAATTTTTACAGTACCTTTACTGTCATTTATTTACATTTTACACTGGCAGTACAAAACCTTTTAGTATTTACTATTGAATTTTATAAATTCCAAACAAGTAACGAGATCATGTACAACAGTATTTATATTATTCATTGCTATACTGTCATATTTTTGTCTAACTACAGTAGTACTTGATTACATTGATTACAGTAGAATACCGCAAATTCCTAATACACAGTAGGTTACTTTAAAAGTTTTAAAATTGCCCACTAAGTACTAAACTGTAAAGAATGTATGTGGTTTTTAACTGGGTGTTTTTGCAGTAAATAACTGTAAAATTGCAGCAAAGTGTAATGAAGACACTGAAAAAGAAAGCCAAATGTGGAGACTGGGACACGCTGCGGTCTGTGCTCATTTCCCTCTGATGAATTCTTCAGCAGGCGGAGGAACAGACATATATATGGATGACTCTCGCTCAGAAGAACATTGTGTTTGTCTGAGCTGTGGGAGAGGGGATTTAATTAAAGGAAGATTGTGGGAAGAGCGGACAGACACATGCAAAGCCACATAAACAGCAGCAAAGCCCCACCTTATGCAACAGCGAGCATCTAAAGATCGCATTTCCAGGAAAAAAAAAGAACAATAAAGGAACCAAAACATCCGCTTACCAGAGAATGTTCTCAGTATGTGAGGAGAATTTAACAAAGCAGATTCGCAACGTTTAAATGTGCAGAAACTCTACAGTGTAAAAACTGCTGGGTTCCACACAATCGATTTGTGTTGTGACAACACAAAGGAATTGTTAACTTATCAGTTTTTACAAATTTAAGTGGATTGAACATAAAACATTTAAGTTGTCCCCCCAAAAAAACTCAATAATTGTGTTGTTTCAGCTTTTATTGAATAAGTAGTTTAAACAAACAGCAAGCATTTGTGTCTGACTTCAAAACATCTACAGCATGAATGCACATAAATGTTGTCTAGACGTTCGCTTAAGGGATTTTGAGTGAACATTGTAGCTCTGTTTCCAAACATTAACTTGTTTTCCTTCCTTCTGTACTTTCTCAGAGAGTTTCTTAGTCAACATGTTCAGTCAAAACCACCCACTCTTATAGGCAATAATACATCTTCACACCATTGACATGCTTAGATTTTGAGTAAAATTTTGGCATAATTATATAAGACCAAATAATGATGTTTTTTTATGACGTCAGCTTTTTCTATAAAAATATCTTAAAATATATTGCACAAACTTATAAGTGACACAGATAAACTACACCCCAAAGCTTGCTGCTTTCCAAACAATTTTTTTAAAATGAGCTGGGGAGGGGGGCGTGGGGAACTAAATTATTTTATGTTTAATTCACTTAAATTTGTAAAACGATCAACTCAACTTAAGGTTGGTTTATACTTCCCACCGTGACCCACGGTGCCTGCTTTGCCCGTAGTCGTGCTTTTTCTGTGTGCTGTTTGTGTTGCTCTGCAATAACACTTCCGAAACGCTAGCTGGCAGTAGGTGTTTTGTTTTTTTCTAAACGCTACCTTAATGTACAAGTAGCTAAAACTCGCTCATTCAGAGGCGGGAACCGTCGGACGTGCAACAACTTTAATCTGAAGGTAAACACAAAACAAAAGTTTCCATCTGGAGCTCTTTCACAGGACTCCACACTTGTAAATACTCACTTCATCGGGCTTACGGCTCTCAGCACTGCCCACACTCGTCACTGCTGCCAAGCCGACCAATCACAGAGCTTGCGCTACACGTCGTTGCGGCATATAGTCACATTTTTTGAGAGGTGCGTGTCGGCGTTAGCTATGCGGCCACGCAAACGCTGCACCGGACCATACGCGTGCGCTTGACGAAGAAGTATAAACCAGCCTTTAATCAATTTGTGTTGGGACAACATGAAGGAATTGTGTGGAACTTAGCATTTTTTACAGTGTATCTCGAGCAGTGTTGGGTGTAATTAGTTACAAAGTAACTAGTTACTGTATTTAAATGACTCCTCTGATGAAAAAGTAATGGATTGCTTTTCATATTTAGGTAATTGAATTGAAGTTACTATTACTTCTCTAAAATAACGTATATAAAATAAACCAATTCACAGAAGAAGGGTAAATATGTTATATACAGTATAGTTATAATGTATTTTGCAGAATGATTCTATTTTTCAACTGAAGAAGGCTAAATGTATCAAGACTATTGCACATGGTCAAGAAAAATAAATAAATAAATGACAGTATGGTATGTATGAAATATGGTGACAGTAATATGAACTGTCTCATGTTTTGATATATAACATCACTGTCAAAAATGCTGGGTTCCACACAATCGATTTGTGTTGCGACAACATGAAGAAATTAAGTTAACTTATTAGTTTCTACAAATCTAAGTGGATTGAACATAAAACAATTAAGTTGTCCCCCCAAAAAACCCAAGAATTGTGTTGTTTCAGCTCATTTTAAATAAGAAGTTTGAACAAGCAACAACAAAAACAAACGAGTGATGTTTAAAACTTCTTAAGTGTGTTTGCTAAAAGTAAAAGGTCATGAGTTTTTATTTGTTATTATTTCTATTGTCCTTTCTACATTTCTGTTGCATATGCATTAACATTTATAAGGATTGTATGTGGTACTGAGTCAATTAATTAAATTACTTGAATAAATAAAATACTTTTCAGATAAAGTCATTTAAAAACAATTCAAATGATGTAATTAGTAATTAATTACTTTTTTGAAGTAACTTACCCAACATTGACCATATATATGACATGCATTCATTTTTGTTTTATGTTTATTGAGATTTCATTTTATTTTTTATAGTTTGTGTTATTGTTTTTATTTAAATTTAAACAACAAAACACACTGAAAAAAATACTGTAATTAGTTATTTTTTCTCTCAAAGTATAATTCAACTTTGGTTCAAACTTTTTTTTATTATTCTGGTCAAGAAAAACATTACATTCAAATAAGTAAAAATATTGTTTAATATAGAGACTTATTACTCCAGCATGTTTTTTAACCTTACACTGTAAACCCTAATAAGTTGAGACTACTCAAATGGTTTGAGGAAAGTGATTCTCTCAGTTTGTTTGAGTAATGGAAAAACGACAACTGAATTAATTGAGTTGACCAAACGTCGTCAACTCAATTCATTTAATTAAATGTTTAAGTACAGATAACTTAAAATAGCTTATAGACTAAACTTCCAAATTCTTCAGCTTTCATATTCTTCACTTACTTACTCCCAGGGCTGTTTATATCGAAGTTGATATTTAGCCGCACTATGTTGGTGTTTCGTAACATCAAATCTTTACGAGGTGGGTCGTTAGCCCAATGCTCAACCCCCAACCTGGAGTGCCAGGACATACACTACGGACAATTTAGCTTACCCAATTCACCTATAGCGCATGTCTTTGGACTTGTGGGGGAAACCGGACCACTTGGAGGAAACCCACACCAACATGGGGAGAACATGCAAACTCCACAGCGAAATGCCAACTGACCCAGCCGGGACTCAAACCAGCGACCTTCTTGCTGTGAGGTGACAGCGCTACCCACTGTGCCACTGTGTCGCCTCTGCGTGTATATCAATTAAGTAATTACATAAATTAAATGTATATAAGCATTTAAATATCTACTTACTAATTTAACTTTTCTCTTTCGTCAGATGGGTTCAGTTAGTGCCTTTGTCCTGCTGCGCTTCAGCAAAATTCAGCATCACAAGCAAATGACCACCTTGTGCCATATAACATATATCGACCAATTAGCGCGGTTGTCAAGGCAGAATTTCAAGCACAACCAATAATTTTAAACAGAAACCTGGTTAAAATATTAAATAAAACTTTTTTGCTGCCTACTGAGTAAGTTAAACACACCTGTTTAATTTTTGATGCCAAAACTTTTTTTTAAGTAATGTCAAGTTATATTAACTTAATATCTTTAGTAATGACAACAGCGGGGTTTACAGTGTAGATCGGAGTATATTCTTGCTTTGGACCAACCTATGAAATTACTGTAATTTGTCACAAAATATGTATTCTGCCCAAGGAAAAAAAATACATTGACTCAAATATAAAATATTGTTTTATAGACAAATTAATTAAATTACTTTGGTTTGAATTAAAATCAAAATCCAAGTAAAATTGTACTTTAAACTAAACTACAATAAATAATGTTAGTCCATGCTTTTGCTAGTTTGTTGTATGTTCAGTAATGAAGTAAACTATCTGCTTGTGCTTTCAGTATGGCCATAAATGGCATGCAAGGTGGTGATCAAACTCATATTTGAAATACATAAAAACTGAAAGCACATAAACAGTACCAGTAAGGTCACATGACAAGAAAACTACTGGTTTCTCAACGTTACTTTGAGAAAAAACAAATGTTTTTAGGTTTACCATGGGGGTTTAGTTTTTTATTTGTATTTTTTTGCTTTAAGGGAAATTGAATAAAAAAACGGTTATAATCAGAAACCATTTTTTTTTTTACTTTACCCAATATAAAAATGTACTTTGAATGAAAGACACATTAGTTTCACCTTTTTTTCAGTGTGGTTTGGTTTGCCTATATTTGACCCAGAATTGTGTCAAACTCAGCATTTTTAAAGTGTATTATGGGTGGGGGAAAGATTACATATACATACATATAGTCATATATTACAATATGACTCAACCCCATCCCACTTAGTCTGTCTTCATTACCAAAATGCAAAATAGCAAATATGAACACAATATGCAAACAGCTTTATCACATGTATCAGATCTGGCAGTGAGAGAGACTGAGCTGCTGAAGTCCATGTGTTCAGATTTCACATCGGTCATTAAGCACAAGTCTGTGGCTCTAATCTGACAGATTTGCAGCTGGATAAGGACATGCTGGGATTTCAATCCACCGACAAGTTCACACTCCATTAAGACAGCTTTAGGGCTCAGAGACGCTCGGTTAACATGTCAAATCCACATCTCACACTCACAACATCTCACAACAAAATGTGCTACTAAACATAGCTTTCAAAAGTGTGGAATTTCACTGTTAGAGTTGAAAGTGAAAACAAATTTACAGCAAGTAAAAAAAACAATAAATATATATACATATCTTTTTTTTTTTTTTTTTTTTTTTTTTTTAATGACACAATGGACTACTATATGTTACTATGAATGTTTCCAAAAAATTATATATATAGTTAAGAGAAAACCTAAAAATAGTTTTTTTATATGGAATCCCTTTGTCAGATTTCTGAGATGAATCTTCTGTCCATATAACTTCCATGTAATATTGTATGTACATGTATTTATTTATTTGAATACTTGTAATTGTAATTTTTATTATTGTTTTGTTTAGTTTTCTTTAGTAAATGTTAAAAGTTCTTTAAAATTATAAAGACAGTAAAAAAAATAAAATAAAAAAAGATATATATATATATATATATATATATATATATA
>CAIGQV010016663.1:5648930-5678426 GCA_903798115.1 Danio jaintianensis | reverse complement strand
TCGTCCATTTTGTTAGGAAGAGAGCGGAGATTCGCCAGATGGATGCTAGGCAGCGCCGTTCTGAAGCCGCGCTGTCTGAGCCTGACGAGTGCGCCGGCTCGCTTCCCACGCCTGCGCGTCTTGTAGCGTTTCCCCAGTGCAGCTACTCCGCCGACGACAATGTTCAGCAAAACGCCAGAGAAATCAAAAACCGGTTGGTGATTAATTGGAGTGTACTGCTGAATGTTCAGCAGCTCGTCCCTGCTATAACTGATCGCGTATGATAAACATAAAACAGGACAAACGAACAAAAACTGGAGAGCTCCACACCGAGGCGGCCATCCGCGGCGCCATCTTGGAATCATCCAATCATCCATTCATTGGAATTAGTAGGTTAATCCAACATTTATAACAATCACAGAGAGATCGCCTCCTTCGTCATTCAAATCACGTGTATGAAAGCATTTTGGCTTCCCTGTAAAATATAATGATGACGGAAAAAGTTGTGGTGAGACCTAAATGCTTTCTTAGGCTGTTAATTAAAGGTGTAATTAAAGGTCTGTCACTGTTTGTTTAACCTGCACTAATGCATTCAATTTAAGCTGCACAATGAAACGTTAAAAGATTGTGATCTCAATTCAAACCCGCACAACAAATGATAAATGATAATGATTTGCATATTTTATTTAATCCTTCTAAGCACTGCATTTAAATCTGCATTTGATCGAGAGAGTGTCCGTTTTTACACTTTTTTTTTGTTCGTTACAAACAATTAAATAACACAGAAGTACTGGGATAACAGTATATAGTTGAGATATAAACACTGATGTTTATGGTAAAGATTAAAATCACTGTTTAATGGAACTTGACTCAGGCGAATTTTACATTGTGTAACCAACAGGTGGCGACAAACAACCATCAAAATGATGTCACTGAATAGGTTTTCCAAAATGATCCACCTATAATGAAACATGAAGTTTTGTGTGCGAATTGTTGAATCATTCATTGAAAATAAATATAATATTTTGTAAAAGATGTTAGATTTCTATATTTAGCATTATCAGCAACAGTAGCAAAGATCATATTGAATATTTTCCTTTTATTCAGCTGGTTCTTTCTTGATTTTTATTTTTATTAAAATTACAGATTCTAAGTTCTGTTTGTTAAAACCAATGGTTTTTGCAGAAATATTTTTGTATAAATGAAAAGCGAACGACATTTGTCTCCTCCCTTTTTTACAGGTACAGGACGACAGATAGTTAGTTAGATTTTGGCTGCTATCATTTAAAAATGTGTACTTTCACTTTACTTTACTTATTTTTTTACTTACTTTCATTCAGACTTAGCCGACTGTTAAATATGGGTATTTATACTGATGATAATTGGTTAAAGACACTCAAAAAGTGAAATGTTTTACAGGATCTCAAATATCCTACACCAACCAGAGTGTCCAATGGCTCTCCTGATTCCATCAACGCTTCAAGTGTCAACATTACAATGGAAAACACTGCACAGCATACATTATAAGAGAGGTAGATTGACATGGACATGCTACAGGATGTGGAATGCCTGTTTATTGTGGAATTTAATCACACAATGACTTTTATTCAAAAATATGTATAAAAATGGATGTCGCCATGACACAAGAACACCAATACATGTATTGTACAAAAAATGTACAGTGAACTTGTTGAAACTGTAGGGCTATTTAATAGCTGTTTTAATTGTTCATGTATTTTTACCTGCATTATGGTTCGTTCTTCCTCATTTCAGATATGTGAAGTTTAAGTACTGTATTTGTAAACAAGCTTATGAATCTTTATTAAAAAGTGAAATCATTCAAATTTAATTTGAATGTAATTAAACATTGTAAATGTGAAATGGTTAGTTTTTCTATTTAATTTATGGTGTATGGAAAGGTGCATTTTTAAATATGATTGTAAAAACATTTTTGTATATCTGAATAAATGTAAAAAAAAATAATTTTCTGGATTCGCTATATTCATCTAACTTGAATTCATACCATTTAGGGCTCTATTTAATGAACCTATTAAACTTGGTTCTATATATCACCTTAAAAGATTGGTGCTATATAGCACCAAAAAGGTTCCCCTGATTACGAGCCAAAGCACCACTTTTGGTGCTATTTAGCATCACTTATGGCTCTATTTAGTGGTTCTATTTAGCACCCTTTTATGGTTTTATATAGCACTTATAGTTCTATATAGCACCTTAAAAGATTGGTGCTATATAGCACTAAAAAAGGTTCCCCTATGATTACGAGCCAAAGAACCAGTTTTGGTGCTATTTAGCACCTTTTTTTTTAGAGTGTAAAGTCCAGCGCAGAGCGCGACAGCGCCTCGCTTACACATTGCTTAAAACACGCAGGATGTACTGCAATACAGAAATATCTTTACAAATGAAAAAGGATTAAAATATTACAAAATTTTTTACTTTCTACATAAATATAAAAACCACTGCCTCCATGCCTTATGTCAGGGGGCTTTTTTAGTTTATTCATGACAACTTGCTTTTGTATAATGTTATTATTATTATTAGTAGTAGTATTATTTATTATATGCATATTTATATTTGTTTTATTAAAAACAAGCCTAGATTTGTCCACCTGTCAGGTTTTGGACCATATGGGGCATAGCTCATGTGTTTTTGGATATAACTGTTTTTTGACCACACTTCGTTATTATTATTCATTTATTAGTTTGCTGGAAATTAGAACTGAATTTAGAAATAGTTTTGAAACAAATCTTTGCGCTTAACAAACAAAAATAATTATGTAGACTAATGGATGTCTGTGCGTACAACACCGTTTCCTTATCCAAGAGAGAAAGTGAAAGTAAAGGCTGATTGGAGGACGCTCATTCTTTATCCTCTTGCTGCAGATGCTCTGTTTAACTGTTTTCTGCCAGTGAAGCGTTCAGTTTTTTCACTTACAAAGTCTGCCATGTAAATAGCAAATGTGCCATGGTGCAACTCAACTGACTCTTAAAGGGAATGGAAGATGAGACTCTGATTGGTTTAAGTTTTAAGTGTTTCCAAATTACATTTGATCTGTAATTTTGGCTTTTGCTGATCAATATAAATGTCTGTCATGTATGCATTTTTTGTCATTTCTGATTGTGGGTTAAATAACATACTGTATATGAGACACAAATGATAAAATAAAATGTAAAGTCAACAAAGCTGGCAGAAAAAAAAAACCATCACAGAAGATTCTGGTTTCCACATTTAAATAATTACAAGCCTAAATTTAAAACCATTAAAATTAGCACAAGTTACTAGAAGTTTCCATTAAAAGCATTATAATTTCAAGTATGACCATTAACCATTGTGTGCTGTTGGGGATGTTTTCATCCACTCTGGGGTTAATTTTGCCACAACTTTCTGTGTTTCAGCAAATGGAATGATTTTTGGTGACAAATCATATTTTGACACATACAACCCCAAATCAGTAAAAGTTGGAAGAGGATGGAAAACAAATAAAAAAAGAAAGTAGTGATTTCTAAATTTACTTTGACTTGCAGACAATACAACAAACGTTATTTAATGTGTTCCTTGTGATTTGTATTGGGTTTTTCAAAAATAAACACATATTCTAATTTTGGTTCTTGCAAAAATTTGCACAAAAAAAAAGTTGGAACAGTAAAACATTTACCACTTTGTAATGTTGCCATTCCTTTTCACAACACTTAAAAGATGTTTAGGGACTGAAGACACCAAGTAATGAAGTGTTTCATGTGTAATTTTGTCCCATTCTTCCTGCAAACAAGTCTTATGGTAGGCAACAGTACGGTGTCTTTGTTGCCGCATTTTGCGCTTCAAAATGCACCACGCATTCTCTATTGGAGAACATGGCATCCATTTCTCCCAAAAAATACTGATTCATCTGACCACAGTACACGTTTTCACTGTGTGATGGTCCATCCCAGATGCCTCCAACCCCAGAGAAGTTGACGGCGCTTCTGGACACTGTTAACATAGGGCTTCCTTTGGGCGCAGTACAGTTTTAACTGACATTTGTGGATGTAACTACATATTGTGGTACTTGACAAAGGTTTGCCAATTTAGTCCTGAGCCCAAATGGTAATATTGATTATAGATGAATGAGGATTCTTGATGCAGTGCCGCATGAAGGATCGGAGATCACGGTTGTTCAGCTTAGGCTTGTGCCCTTGTCCTTTACACACTGAAATTCCTCCAGATTCCTTGAATCTTTTAATGATGTTATGCATTGTTGAAGGTGAAATATCCAAATGTCTTCCTATCTTTCTTTGAGGAACATTGTTTTTAAACAATTCGATACTTTTCTCACGTATTTGTTGGCAAACTGGCGGTCCTCTGCCCATCTTTGCTCCTAAAGGACTAGACCTTTCTTGGGTGCTGCTTTTGTACCAAATCATAATTATAATCACCTGTTGACATCACCTGTTTCAAATCACATCATTATTTAACCAATTTACCTGATTATTTACCTGATTACTAGCCCCAAATTGCTCCTGTCCCAACACTTCTTCAAATGTGTTGCAAGAACCAAAATTGGAATACGTGTTTATTTAGAAAAAAAACAAAAAACGAAACAATAATAAAATTCACGAGACACACATCAAACAATGTTTGTTGTTTTGTCTGCCATAAAATACAAGTCAAAGTAAATTTAGAAATCACTAATTTCTTTTTTTATTTGCGTTTTCCATACTCTCCCAACCTTTTCTGATTTGGGCTTGTATTTTGTGAAAATGCTTTGAATTTTTTTTTTAACTCAACAACACACTCTGGGAAAATTTACTACCCTTTTCTTATGTTGGTGGCTGTTTTTGCCCCATAGACTTCCATTATAACAACATTTTTTGATTGCAAAGTCATTACAAAATATAATCATGCATTCTTGATTGTTGGTGGCTTGGTTGGAAACTTTTTGCACAGGCCTATCTAAAGGGTTAATGGTGTCAACTGATGATCAACAGTAAAAACAGGGTTCATACAGTCATGGAAAACCTGGAAAAGTCATATAATTTTGACATGGCATTTTCCAGGCCTGGAAATGTTTTGGAAAATCATAAAAACCCACAAAGTTTTGAAAAAAGTTATGGAAAACAGATATCTGTATACTTGAAGATAGGTTAGTTGTCTTTACTACTTTTCTGTCCTTGGCCAATGACATACTCTCACATTATTAGTGCGGTGTAAGCATTATCTAAATCAATTTTACATAGATATAAATATAAGCTGAAACTAAATAGATTGTTGCATGTTTTACGATATGCTGTGATAAATTTTAACATGTATTGTTTTTTACCACGCATATGTAGACATTGCATGAAACATTAGGTCATGGAACAAAATCATGGAAAAGTCATGGAATTTTAGTTGTAAAAATGCGTATGATCCCTGTAAAAATGTCAAATTTCACCTGTTCTCAACAGGGAAAGCCACCAATAATCAAGAATGCATGATTATATAGTGTCATTGCTGTGCATTAAAATGTTGTAATAAAATTCAATGGGGCAAAACCAGTAACATAACAAAAGAGTAGTCAATTTGAACATTACACAAGGGTTAAAACCAAGAATTTAAGAACTTTAGGCCTAAATGAAGAAATGAATAATTCATGAGATGGTTTCTGCTTAAGAAATATTCATTGAAGGTATATGCAGGTACAATCAGGACTGTGGTGTTGTTTGTCCACGATGTGGCGCTGCACTCGCGTGTTTTGGTGTCGAGCAGACAGGCGTGATGGAGAGTGTTGACGTCAGTGTAAAGCGAGAGAAGCGCACAGCAGAACCAGGAGAGACGCAGCTGAGCGCGTGCAGTAACGCGTCGCGCAGCGGAGGAGAAACGCACACACTCACACACACACTCACTCACACACACACCTGAGGAATAGCGGCGCGATGGCTGATCATCTGATACAGATCAATGACTCGTCCGCCGGAGTCAATCGATTCGCGCGGAAAGGAGCTCTGCGACAGAAGAACGTGCACGAAGTTAAAAACCACAAATTTATCGCTCGGTTCTTCAAGCAGCCCACCTTCTGCAGCCACTGCACCGACTTTATCTGGTAAAAGACTCTGCGCTCGACACTCATGCATTACATGGCAAAGTTTGAGAAAATTGCACTTTTTAAATGTTTGCTCTGACAGCTGTCAATCATCTCTTTACTGTATAGCGGCAGGCGTAATTCAGTGTTTCTCAGTAATTCATATTTTACTTTCAGAGGAAATTAAGGAGCATATATTAATAAATTAGCATGGCAATGAATTTTGCATTTCCAGTCTGTTCTTGAAGACTTTAAAGTTATATATATATATAAGTTTATTTACCATAGTACCAACAAATTTGTCATTTATATTAACCAGTATTATTATTATTATTAACATTTGTAAAAAAAAAAATAAATAAATAAATACATCAGGAGATCATGTAGTATTAAAACAACAACTGTAATAATAATATTAATAATAATATTAATAATAATACCAAAAACAAATAATAATTAAAATTAATAATAATAAACCAAAAAATACAGATAATCTGGAAATTTGTAAATCATCTAAATGTGTTTAAAATGTTTAATTTCAACTAAAGACAAGCAGTAACAGATAATGAAAATGAGCAATTAATGCACATTCTGAAGACGATGTATATATATATATATATATATATATAATTTAAAAAAAAAAGTTTATTAGGTTTATTTACCATAGTTTATTTACCATAGTACCAACAAAATTGTCATTTATATTAACCAGTATTATAAAATTATTATTATTATTATTATTATTAACATTTGTAAAAAAATAAAACATCAAGAGATATCATGTAGTATTAAAACAACAACTGTAATAATAAAAATAATAACAATATTAATAATAACATTAATAATATTAATAATAATATTAATAATAATAATAATAATACCAACAATAAATAATAATACAATTTTTTAATAATAAACCAAAAAATACAGATAATCGAGAAATGTATAAATCATCTAAATGTGCTTAAAATGTTTAATTTCAACTAAAGACAGGCAGTAACAGATAATGAAAATGAGCAATTAATGCACATTCTGAAGACCATGTTATGACCAAACCGGATTTGCTGAACAGATGTTTGGTATTTTTCAGGCATTTTAATACCTAAATCCTGTTTTAAAACCCGTCAACCTTTCAGAGTCGTTAAGGTTAAAGTGTTTGCTTCGCACAGTTCACCTCTTTAAAAATCCAATACAGTTTTGGGTGTGTGTTTTTTATAAACAATGAAACTATGCTTTGTTACTAAAATGCATTGTTTTTCTTTCTTTCTATTGAATGCAAATCTACAGGGGATTCGGCAAGCAAGGCTTCCAGTGCCAAGGTACTGTATGTGTGCGTGCGTGTGTGCGTGTGTGTGTGTGTGTGTGTGCAGTATAGTGAGAGGATGTGGTTTAGTGTCACTGATTCTCGGCTCTGATGAATGTGCTCATGTATGGAGCTTTACCAGGGTTTATTCCTCTGCTACTCTGCATCATGGCAGATGAGGATGTTCAGCACAGTCATCTTCAGTTTATTTTATCATTAAAGGATCGCCTTGTCTGGATAATGTGGAAAGTGGGGTCTTTGCCAGAGCTCTGGCACTTTTCGAATGGTTTTCGACAGTTTGTTTGAATCATGACACAGCCAAGCCATTGTTGACTTTTCATAACTGGCACGTTGGAGATCTGAAAGTGAACACTAAATGTCCAGTGCCATTCTGGAGAATTATGCGTTTATAGTTTTGTAGCAACATTTTGATTTCAAAATCTCACACAGCATAGCCGCTCCTTTGAACTTTTTAAAGGGTTAGTTCACCCAAAAATTTAAATTCGGTTACTCACCCTTATGTCATTCAAATCTCCTCCGTTTGAGACAGATGTTAGGATACTTTGGATGAAATCTGAGAGCTCCCTCATCCTCCTAGACTTGTTCAAAGTTCAAAACTGCTCTTCAGTGCATCGTCCTTCAACAGTGACATTTGTAATAAACTGAACTGAATCAGATTTAATATAACTAGTACTACATCAGCAATGTGTTACTACTGTCCTGTCTGCCTGATTTGCTGGAATGTTCCACTAAATTAAATATTTTTATGGCTTTTTATACTATTTTCTTATCTATTTTAATCTGTTTTGGTACAATCTACATTGTAAAAGTGATATAACGATGAATTGAACTGAATTGAAAGGCCCAGAACAAAAAAAAAAAATCCTCAATTTCCTCAAAATAGTGAAATGACTTGAAACATACAGAAACTTCACTGTAGATGCAGGGTTCCACACAATTCATTCATATTGTCCCAACACAAATTGAGTAAAGGTTATTGCACACTGAATCCGAAATTTTCGTCTGTAATTTTCGCACGTAAAAAAAAAAATTCGACCTCACGTTGTGTCAATCGTATTGACACACTTTCGTCCATCATAAAAAAAAATCAAACTGGGTTCTATTTTTTCTGTTTTTCACATCCGAAAAAGTGCTTTGAGAGGTGTTTTTATCAGTTCAGAGCCACCCTATAAGCGAATAGATAAATACAGAATGCCGTCATTTGAGCTACACATAACTTTATGACAAACACAGTGCATAATACAAGACAGAATGTGGCGGACAGTTGAGAACCCCTATATGCTGGATCCTGTGACTGGCACACCTCTGCCCTGCTGCTGTTTGGGGTGTGTGTGTGTCTATACATTTGACGTACTACCCATAGACATAATCGCCTCATGGTCCACTTCTTTCCATTGCTCTGATACATCAAACCAGTCGCCATTTATTATAATGTCTTTAGGTACTGCCAGTCTCTGTTCTGGATTTGTTTACGTATGTAAACTTGTGAAGTATCACAAGCAATGTATCAAAATTCCACTGATTTCCTGAAATAAACTTTGCGTTTGGGGATAATCCAGCGCAGCTCTTTGATAATGAGCTGAACACCTTCCTCTCTATGTAGGCTAGTATTGGTTGAACACAATATATAGCCTATTCCTCTTCTTTTTTACTTTAGAGAAGAGAGGAGAACAAAGTATCACTGCTTGAATTGACTCTGAAATGTTTTGCGTTTTTTCGTAATGAATTAATTAATACGCATCGGACTACGCAATTTTACGCAAATGATTACGAAAAAAACACATACAAACACAAAATTTCAGTGTGCAAAGACCTTAAATTAACTTTACAGATGTAACTAATTTAAGTTGATTGAACATAAAAAATAAGTTGCCCCAATGAAATCTTAATAATTGTGTTGTTTCAGCTCATTTTTAAAATTGAGTGTTGACAGTTTTGCTGCGCCATTAAGTTCAATATAGCAATAACTGATTATAGCAAAAATGTATGTTTTTGTCTCGACTTTTGTTAACAATAATGCGCTGCTCTTTCATTAGATGACCAGATACAGAGTGCGCACATTCATAGATTTCAGTGCATTTACACTGACGTATTCCTCTGATGAGCATGTGCTTTGTTTAATTGTGGCATGTGGCATCCATCCTATACTGACACTGAGGAGAAGAAACTGTTAAATAAAGTCGTTAAATGTGCGCACCAAAGTATTTCCGTAGCTTGATAATAGTCTGATTGAACCACTGAAGGCATATGGTTTGTTTTGAGGATGTTTGTTTGTTATTTTTTTGGACTTTGACCAGGTCTTGGGACCATTGCTGTCAATAGAGGATGAGGGAGCTCTCCAATTTCACCTACAATATCTTAATTTGTGTTCAGAAGATGAGCGAAGGTCTCAGGGAATTGGAATAACACGAGTAATGAATATTGTTTGGGTGAACTGACCCTTTAATGATGCTGTTACACTGTTTTCAGATTGATATGAAGTGCAGTTTTACTTCCTGTAGATTGACGTGACTTTACAGAAAGTGCTAGAAAAATGAATTGGTGTAGACTCATTCCAATAGGTAAAAAAAAATAATAAAACAAATAAAAATCAAAAATAAGCCAAGGTAAGCAGTCTTAATTCTCAGGTTGCCTGGACTATTAGACCGTGTCCTAACCAGATGTGACGACTCAAGTAATTTGTCTCAGCACACTGAAAGTGAAATGCTGTGTAATGTGACAGCCAATCAAATCGCATTTGATGTTTGATGTGTGCACAGTGAACGTTCACTCGCTGGGCAGGGCTTACTCAGTGTATTCATCTAGGCGTAAAACTAACATTGCTTGTCAGTTACTTTCTCTATACTGACAGTTCTGCTAAATGTATTAAATTCCCTCAATTCCCAAACTACTTCAAAATATTACAGTGGGTACAATCTTGCAACAGCAAAGTGACACGTCAGAGCTGTGCTGCAGCAAAAGCACATGGTCAGTAGAATAATAGCCATGTTGAACCATTTTGTTTCCCAATTCAGCATTTAAAAGGGATAGTTCACCCAAAAATGAATATTTACGCATTATTTACTCAAGTGATTACAAACCTGAACCATCAGAAACCAGTAACCATTGAACAGCAAATACTTAAGAAGCCAGTGGTTACCAGTTTACAGGTTTCTTCAAAATATGTGCTTTTGTTTTCAACAGAACATTCATTCATTCATTTTCTTTTCAGCTTAGTCCCTTTATTAATCTGGGGTCGCCACAACCCATCACTGGGAAACATCCATACACACTCATTCACACACATACACTACGGACAATTTAGCCTACCCAATTCACCTATAGCACATGTCTTTGGACTTTTGGGGGAAACCGGAGCACCTGGAGGAAACCCATGCCAACACGGGGAGAACATGCAAACTCCACAAAGAAACGCCAACTGACCCAGCCGAGGCTCGAACCAGCGACCTTCTTGCTGTGAGGCGAACGTGCTACCCACTGGGCCACCGTGCAGCCCTTTCAACAGAACAAAGAAACTCAAACATATGTGGAACAAGTGAACAATTTTCAGTTGTGGGTGAACAGCCCTTTAAAGAGGACCTATTTGTGCCCCTTCTTACAAGATCTAAAACAAGTCCTAGAGTCTGTATGTGAAGTTTTAGCTCAAAATACTCAACAAATAATGTTTTATAACACTTTGAAACTGCCCCGTTTAGGCTTTGATCCTAAATGTGCCATTTTGGTGACTGTCGCTTTAAATTCAAATGAGATTGTGCTCTTTTCAAAAGTAGGCAGAGCTACAAATGCCTATGTGTCAGCATAGTGGCAGATTCAAAAGCGTATATCCTAATATCCTAAGACTAATATCCTATGCTAATGAGGGAGAGATCGTCACCGATGGGCGGGGCTTTCCCCCTCTGATGACACGTACAACGGGAGAATGTCAGTCAAAGTGTTTCTGCAGACTGTTTTTATAAAGTGTGATTATAAAAAAAGAAATTAATACATTTCTACAATTATTAGCTGGTTGTTTTCACAGACTGCTGCCACACAACTGTGTTTAAACCCCTTATTGAAGTGATTTTTGCATAATAGGTCCCCTTTAAATCCACGTTTGAGTTGATAGCATTATTTGAGACATGGGAATTGTTGAGCAGAAATGTAGGATGATGCGAGAGTTGGCAGACTCTGATGGGCACAGATGGCAAAGGTACCTCATGTATCATGTTTGTGTATCTCTCTGTCAACTGGACATTTGCCATGGAAGATGGTCAAGTCTTTGAGGATGTGTTTGTTAGTGTATAGATCTGTGAATATACAGCAAAAGACCTCTGCAGTGCTGGACCAGAAATCCGCTTTTCAGGAGTACACAAATGTGCATGGTTGCTCAACACACATGCTAGCATGGAGTCCTGCTTTGTAATCTGGACTTTATGGACTTTGTAAAAATGGTATTTTTAAGACCCTTTTTACTAAAAGTACTCAAACATTGGCAAAAAGTGTTAAGCATACAGTTGAAGTCAAAAATGAATAGCCCTCCTGTGAAATTATTTTCTCAAATATTTCCCAAGTGCTGTTTTAATTGAGCAAGGAAATGTTTCACTGCATTTCCTATTATAGTTTTCTTCTGGAGAAAGACGTATTTATTTTAGTTGGTCTGAAATTAAAAGAAAAAAGTAAATATTACTTAGGTCAATATTATTAATCTTCTTAAGATTTTTTTTTCCGATTGGCTTCAGAAAAAAAACACAGTTTTCCAGTAATTGCCCAATTAACCCAACTTAATTAGTTAAAGGTCCTGTATGTAAGTTTTTGAATCTTCTAAAGCATAAAAATACCAATACAAAATACAAATATGTTTGCAGATATTTAAGAAACATGCTAAGTGAACATACTTGTTTATCTGAAAAACAATGCTGAAGTCAGATATTCTCCTTTGAAAATATGAGTTACGTGCCAGAATGTCTGTCTTTGTTTTGGTCATTTAACCAACCCAATGCCAGTTTAGACAATTATATTTCAGCACCCCGGGTTGCCTTGGTGGAAAACCACATATTTCATTCATCCAGCCAGGATTGGAAGGCTCTCAAAGTATGCTTCCATGACTGAAATGCGACCTCCAGTGGACAGTAGCAGCCTCCGAAATGAAACGTAGATTCAGAGTTCCATATGAGGTGGTCATTAATTAGCAAATAACATAAATATTAGGAACGTAAACATTAGGTGAGCAGGTTACATTGTAACCCTGTGTTCTAACAACATGAGATTTGCAGTGATAAGCAATTTGGCTGTTTGCACCAGACGAAACACGACAGAAATTTAAATACAGCCATTCAGAAGCACAGAATAGTGCACTTACTGCACTCTAATAAAATTGTAAGGTTTCTAATCTAATTTATACATATTAAACCTCTTTAACATTATTAATTGTACATGCTGAATCACTGATATTTGTTGGCTTGCACTGAGTCACCGTTCTAAAGTTCAATTTCTAACGATTTATTTTATTTTCAAGATCTGAGGTGAACTATCTGCTTCTGCTTTCAGTAGTATGGCAATAAATGTCATGTAAAATGGCAATCACATTATTAGCATTTGACACTGAATAAAGCACATGAGGTGTACCTGAGGTGATCATTGTCAGTTTTCTGTCGTTCAGCTGCAAGAACTAGAAGCCGTTTCTAAAATATATATTTCAAGTGTTGGTTAGAACAAAAACTCCTTTTAATATGGAAAACATTCCTTCTATCGTGTGCCGTTGCTTTTATTTAGAACACGACTTAAATCAGGCTTGAGGCTGGATAGTCAGGCACACTGCTGTCGGTGTTGTCAATCTGGCAACCTGCACTTGAGTGTGTTTTGAACCAGGTGTGCAATACCTAGTTCAACCACTGGGAGTCAAACTTACATACTGCACCTTTAACTTAGTTAAACCTTTAAATTGCACTTTAAGCTGAATACAAATATCCTACACAAAACTAGTAAAATATTATGTACTGTCATCATGGCAGAGACAAAGAAATTAGTTATTAGAAATTAGATTATGTTTAAAAATGTGTTGAAATATATATTCTCTTCATTAAACGGTACTTGGGAAATATTTTTATATAATTAAAATTTCACAGGAGGGCTAAAAGTGCATATTGAACAATGTCTGCTAATATTGCAATTCCTCCTCATACTAACATATTTTTTTGTGGATAACCGAGACAAAGGACAAGCTTCTGCAAATAATGTAGCATTGGGTTGAACTTGCAGGAATTGTTGTGATTGTAAAAACACTAGAGTATCTGGAATGCTTGATTTATTGTGGTTGAAACAAACTTAAGTATGCAAAAACGGAACTGCATGTGTTGTCAATCAGGGATCTGGCTGTGAATGTCTTACTGTCTATGCTGCTAACTGTACTAACTATAGTCTACTGTTGTCTGTTGCATTGCTGAAAGAGACAACTCTGTAAAAAAGCAATTTAAACTGCTACATGCTATAACAGATCACAAATATTTTAAAGCAAATGTATTATTTATTTATTTTATTTGTTTGTATGTATGTATGTTTGTTTGTTTTTGTGTTTATTTGTTTGTTTGTTTGTTATTTTTGTTAGATTTTTGCTGCTTGTTCAAACTACTTTTGCTGAGTTTTTTGGGGGTACAACTTAACTGTTTTATGTTCAATCCATGTAAAATTTGCAAAAACAATTAAGCTAACTTAATCAGATTGTGTTGGGACAACATAAAGAAATTGTGTGGAACCCAGCATTTTTTTACAGTGATGTTAGTTTGTTTGGATCATTGCATTTCATAAAACCAAATCCAAGAAAGCACTGCATTGTGGGTATTGCTCCAAGGGATGCTGCAGCAAGCATCAGTATAAACTTTTCTATTTACCCCAACAGTAATACAATAATACAAAAAACAAAAAAACAAAACTGTATATCATTTACATTTAGTTTACCATTTGTAGTTTATCATTTACTATCACTCATGTTGATCCAAATCTATAATACTTTAATTTTCATTTCTGTTCCTCCATTGAAAGCCTATTGAACAAAAACTCTAAAGAACAGTTGTATAGATATTAAACAAACAAACAAACAAAAATAATAAATAAATAAAAATAATAAATAAATAAATAAATAAAATGTAAATCATAAATAAATAAGTAAATAAATAAAAATAATACATAATTAAATAAAAAAAATGTAAAACATAAATAAATAAATTAATAAATAAATAAAATGTAAAACATAAATAAATAAATAAAATGTAAAACATAGATAAATAAATAAAATGTAAAACATAAATAAATAAATAAATAAATAAATAAATAAATAAATAAATAAATAAATAATAAGCGTCACGGTGGCGCAGTGAGTAGCACAATCGCCTTACAGCAAGAATGTCGCTGGTTCAAGCCTCGGCTGAGTCAGATGGCATGTCTGTGTGGAGTTTGCATGTTCTCCCGTGTTCGCGTGGGTTTCCCCCACAAGTCCAACGACATGTGCTATAGGTGAATTGGGTAAGCTAAATTGTCTGTAGTGTATGTGTGTGAATGAGAATGTATAGATGTTTCCCAGTGATGGGTTGCAGCTGGAAGGGCATCCTCTGCGTAAAACATGTGCTGGATAAGTTGGCGGTTCATTCCGCTGTGGCGACCCCAGATTAATAAAGGGACTAAGCCGAAAAGAAAATGAATGAATAAATAAATAAATAAATAAATAAACAAACAAACATATGAGTCAAGCTGTTTAAATCAGGTCATCTCAAGAGAAACAACTGATTTATAAGATTTGTAAGATATATATTTTAATTTTGGACAGGTCAAATATACCCGTTAACTCTAAAACAAACCTCATTGGTTCTTAGAGAAGCTCAAACGTGTTGTGAGCCATGCAAGAATGAATCTCATTGGTTGTCATACATCAATCCAAAATGAGAGATTCGAATGCTGTAAACACTGTTCTTTGATCAAAGTTTATAAAAGCTCAAAATAAATCTGTTCATCCTATAAAGCGATCATTCTTTCTGAAGTTTTGGATAAAATGCACAATTAGAGATCTGCATTTTTAATGAATGTTTTTATGAATATTTTCATTAAAAACTTTAATTTATTACTTAAAGGGCACCTAGTTTACCCCTTTTTCCAGATTTAATATAAGTCTTTTGTGTCTCCAGAATGTGTCTGTAAAGTTTAAGCTCAAAACACCCATCAGATTATTTATTATACCTTTCAGAAGTTTGTAATTTTTAGCTCTGAGCATCTTGTAGCTGTTTTTGTGGACTGTGCCTTTAATGCTAGTCCTCCCCGCCCACCGTTCCCACGTGCCTGTCAGTGTGCCTCAATCTCCGCCCTCGGCTGCCTCAGATAACAGACAGACATGAAGGAAGCAGATCTCACGTAACGTTTGTGAGAAATATTACAGTAAGAACTTTCCCAATGATTATTTGATGTATTTGTTGTGGAGTTGCAACGATGAGTCACACACAATGTCGTTACAAACTTTACGCACACACACACACACACACACGCACACGCACACACACACACACACACACACACACACACACACACACACACACACACACACACAGACAGCGCGCGTTTAGCTTTGCACTGTTTTTGCACGGCAAATATGACAGGATACACACTAATATCCACTGCTGTATGGATATCCGTTATGTTAATGTACAAAATAAAGCTGATTTAACGTCCACAAACCAGGATTAAAGCGTCTTCTTTTATAATTGTACTGACACACGGCTGTGGTGATAAAGTAAAGCTGAAGTAAATCGCTGTAATTCATTACAAACATGCACTGTTTTAAAAACGTGTTAAACTTGTAAAACTCACTCTTGATCACATTTGATGATGATTGATGATCACAGCGAACTGAACAGATCTTTTATTCACGGTTGCTTTGCACACGTCCTGTCTTGTTGATATGATTATACGCGTTACTATGGAGACATGTTAATACGCAGCTGTCAATCAATTTGTGGGCGGGGAAACCGCACTCCTACGTCAAGTTGCGGTCGGCCTCAAAATGGAAGGGATTTGGATCCTATTTTAACGTCAGGAAATTTAAAAAAAGAGACTTATTGTCTTTATATCACCCCAATATGACTGTGGACACACTATACCTACACACAGTTCTGTCCAAACAGCTTAAAAAAGATGATTTTCATCATAGGTGCCCTTTAATTTGTGATCTGAAGATAAACAAAGCTTGTGAAAACAAAGCATATATGTTAATGGTTTTATGTTTCATGCAACATTTCTGCAGTGTTTGAGTGCTTTTCCTGTTAAAAACTGTAAAAGTATTAATTAAAAAATTTAAAAATAACTTTCGCAAAATGTAATTTCTGAAGCCAAATATAATTTTATAGACAACAGATTTACATGTCATTGTATGATAATAGCATATCTAATTTGTAAATGAGATTAAGCTACGTGTAATTGTGGGTGTTTTATTATTATTATTTTTTATAATAGAATAGAATTCGGAAGGTTCTCAGTAATGTTAAAGATAAAGGAAAGAAAGGCAGACCAAGACAAGGAAACAAGATAATTGTTTCAAGATAATTGAACAATTAAAACTGTATATATACAGTTGAAGTCAGAATTATTCGCCCTTCTGTTAAATTTTTATTCTTTTATATTTTCCCCAATTTCTGTTTAACAATGAGAAGATTTTTTTTCAACACATTTATAGTTTTAATAACTAATTTCTAATAAATGATTTTTTGCCATGATAACAGTACATAATATTTTGCTCTATATTTTTCAAGATGCTAGTACTCAGCTTAAAGTGACATTTAAAGGCTTAACCAGGTTAATTAGGTTAATTGGGCAAGTTAGGACACTTAGGCAAGTCATTGTATAACGATGGTTAGTTCTGTGGCCAGTTGAAAAAATGGGGGCTAATAATATTGACCCTAAAATGTTCTTTTAAAAAATTAAAAAATACTTTTATTCTAGCCGAAATAAAACAAAGAAGACTTTCTCCAGAAGAAAAAATATTATAGGAAATACTGGGAAAAAATTCTGTGCTCTGTTAAACATCATTTGGGTAATATTTTATATATATGTTGTATTGTGTATTTTATCTCAAGTTGTACAGCCTGTTAAAGAGCATCATTATGCATTTGATCAATCGTGGTTCAAACGATAGATGTGCGACAGAGTTTGGGAACCACTTGTCACTACATTGTTTATTTTCTCTATGATGCCTTGTACTATGGCAGTTCAGCGATGTTTGAGAAAAGCACACCCCAGGCTTTGGCGTTCCATATGTCAGAGTGTTCGGCAGATATGTTTCTCCCTAATACGCTCCTGTCAAAACTGCTCTCTGTTTCTTAACCCTTACCACAGGGTTGCATATAGTCTGAGTGCTTAATGAAGTGTCATGCAGTCAGCGTGTGTGGCTGTGGCCTCGCTTTCATGGAGTAACCTGCCTGTCCGCCTGTACTTCTTGCATGCAGAAAGTGCGGACAGCGCGAGGACATGAAGAAAGCGTGCTAGCGTGGCCTGGACCGGCTGTTGAGGAGTTCACAGATGGCTCTGCTGATGGAGCTGGATGGTGTGTGTGGTGGAGTGGGAAGCGAACATGAGGGCCGGGCCAGAGAGTGCATGTTCTTGGAAGCATTGGTTGGAGATGTATAATGCTGCGTAACAATGACGAGGACTTCTGATACCAGACCATGAGCCTTTGAGACTCGCGATGAGACACATAAGAGCATGCTGTTCCAGATCTGCTCCTTAGGGGTGTTAGGTTTAATGTGAATCTTGTTTAGAAAGAACACTTTTTTTAAAGGGATAGTTCACCCTAAAAATTATTTTTATATCATCATTTACTTAGCCGTTACATGTGGCAAAGCTTTACAAGTTTCTTTCTTCTGTTAAACACACAAGGAAGATATTTTGAGAATTTTTATTTTTAAACATGACCATTGACCTCCATTTGTTTTCCCTACTATGGAAAGTCAACGGTTAGTCAGGTTTGCGGCTTTCTTCTAAATATCTTCCTTTGTTTTTTTCGACCAAAAAAAGGTTTATAATCACTTGAGGAAAAATAAATGGTGAGTAAATGTTCATTTTTGGGTGAACTATCCCTTTAAGTTATATCATTAGAGGTCTTTTTTTCTCGACAACACAGCATAATTTGAGTGTGGCATTCATATAATAGGGTCAGTGGAGGTCATATTGAGATAAAAAAACATGCAAGTCATAATTATACTGTAAAAATACTTGTTTTAAATCCCAATTTTGGGTCAAATAAGAACAAACCCAACCCAAAGACCCTTTTTTTGGTTCTTAACGAAGAAAATGTCAGACATTGGTGTTTGTTTATTGCTGAAGACTCAAATGAAATGCTTCCAAAGCCATCTGGGATTATCGTAATAATTATAACATCCATACTTTTTTAATCTGGTGTCTTAAATAGCTTAAATAGTTCATTTTAAAGTTTTAAATAAATAGTTCATAAAATAAAAGTGCCAGTCTCAGCTTTTCAAATTTAGCAGAAGGTAGCATTATTCACAATCATGGCTGACCATTGTTTACATTATCAGTCATTCATTCATTTTCCTTCGGCTTAGTCCCTTTATTCATCAGGGGTTGCCACAGCGGAATGAACCGCCAACTTATCCAGCATATGTTTCTCACAGAGGATGCTCTTGCAGCTGCAACCCAGTACTGGGAAACACCCATACACTCTCACCAGAGCACCCAGAGAAAACCCATGCCAACACGGGAAGAACATGCAAACTCCACACAGAAATGCCAACTGACCCAGCCGGGGCTCGAACTAGTGACCTTCTTGCTGTGAGGTGACAGTGCTAACCACTGAGCCACAGTGTCGCTCCTACATTATGAGTCATTGGTGTGAATTAATTTGTATTATATGTAGGTATTCATTTGGAAGTAACCCAATAATTTATTAAAGATCCTTGCTTTAAGGCTTTACGTTGGAGGTTATACTATCTTTTTTTTTCAAGAATATGGGAGTTAAATCTTAAGAACAGTTGGGGGAGGGGGGGGAGGTAGAAAACAATTAAGTATCTTTGGAAATAAAAACAATATTTTTAAGCTAAATATTCTCAAGTGACATTCTAATGACTTAAATGCTTTATAGAATGAAGAATGAATTGCTGTGGATGATTTGTCTGTACAATGAGAGATCTGAATCTGACCTGCGATTTCACAGAATGACAAAACCTGTCTAGTTTGTCTAGGCTGTCAGCTGATTTTGTCAGAGTCTCTGTTTTTCAGATAGGCGACACGGTGGCTTAGTGCTTAGCACTGTCATCTCACAGCAAGAAGGTCACTGGTTTGAGTCCCGGCTGGGTCAGTTGGCATTTCTGTGTGGAGTTTGCATGTTCTCCCCGTGTTCGCGTGGGTTTCCTTCAGGTGAAGACATGCGCTGTAGGTGAATTGAATAAACTAAATTGGCCGTGGTGTATGTGGGTGAATGAGTGTGTATGGATGTTTCCCAGTACTGGGTTGCAGCTGGAAGGGCATCTGCTGTGTAAAACATATGCTGGATAAGTTGGCGGTTCACTTCGGGTGTCGACCCCTAATGAATAAAGGGACTAAGCCGAAGGAAAATGAATGAATGAATGAATGATTTCAGATAGCAGCTGATCTACACCTTCATTCCGCCCACAGTGAGAGTGAGTGATCTCTAGCTAGTGTTTACTGCTCATAGGTGATGTGCTGAAGAGAATCTCTTGTTTAACCTCAGCACTCCCTGGAAATAACAAAAGTCAATGCTAATTCTCTGTGGTCGTTTCTGTGTACAGACTATTTTTTTATGTTTTGTCCTTCGCTGTCTTCCACTTTCTCCTGAAATATTGTTCAATAGCTGCTGTGGAGTCAATTTTTGCTACATTGTGGTATTATTTTAACGGTAATATGTCTGTGGATGTGCCATTCTGCACTATAATTGTTGACATTTTTGCACTGACCATTTGAGCCATGTTAACCATAGCTGAATGTTGTAGGCGGATAAAGTTTACATGAGTAATTTGCTTTATATTTTATTTATAACTTGGGATTTTTTAAATACATTGCCTGTGTCTGAAATCGCCTACTACTCGAGTAGGTACTACATTTGAATTTGAATTTACTACACAAACGTTAGAAAAGTATGTGCTATATAGTATGAATGTGAGCAGTATGAATGGAACTCGGACGTAGTACATCCGCCATTAGTCGTTACCATGTGACTTACCCCCGTCAGTTGCGTTGCTTCACTGTCATTCATAAATTCTCTCGCGTGGCATCATGGGATAGCGTAGCATCCATCGAATGCGCACTTCAGAATCTCACCGGAAGTAATAGGTCATCCGGGTGTTTTTCGCATACTGTTTTTCGAATACTATGATTTCGGACATACTACTCGGCTTGGATACTGTTTTTAACGTACTATATAGTATGGAAGTATGCGATTTCGGACGCAGCCATTGTATACAATTGTAATTGTCACGAATATTAGCTGGAGCACCGACCAGACTCACTACACTCACCAGCTATATGTACACTACACCAGCCATTCACACGGACTACACATCCCATCATGAATTACACCGATTACCATCTACAGCTGTTATCAATCTAGACACTGACACACACACAGCGCTGATTACACACACTACATATAAGCGACACATTCTTACTCGACCATTGCTCAGTCTTGTATGTCTAAAAGTGCATTTCCAAGTGTTTTCCCAATTGTTTTATATTTTTGTGGATTGCTTCTTGTTTGCCGCCTGCCCTGGCTTTTCCCTGTTTACTGGACTATTTTTGTGGAGTACCTCTTTTTTTTTTACAGTTTTTCTCCTGATTTGACCCTGCCTATGAGACCATCCCTTGTTTAATAAAGCTGCATTTGGAGCTTTAACTTCATTGTCGCACTCATTGTTAAAATAATGGTAGAAATCAAACCATATATTTCAATGTGCTTACACTGTAAAACCACATTAATTTACAGTTTGCAATTTGTGTTTTTAATTGATTTATGCTTTCGATTTACATTATTGGTTCTTTATCTTTGCACTGACAGTTTGGGATGTTGAAAAGGGGATTTTATTGAGATTTGAGCTGTCAAAACAATATATTTTTCTGGGTTTTCCATTTAAATTATGGTATAGAAACTGGTAATAAGTTGCCTATACTTTATTTCTTTCTATATACTTAGGCCATACTATATAGCCCACAGAGGACTGGTCAAACACTGTACACAAACTTATTTGGCTTTGTGGTTTTTCTCTTTCAAGACCTATACACTCTCAGAAATAAAGGTACAAAAGCTGTCACTACACTTTTGTACCTTCAAGATTCACTTTTGTACCTTTGAAGTACTATGACATACAGATTTGTACTCTATTAGGTATTAACATGTACCTTTAAGGACCTGTTAGGAACAAAAAAAGTACCTTTTGAAAAGTACCGCCCCAGTGACAGATTTTGTACCTTTATTTCTGAGAGTGTAGGCATACTGAAATTAAATCGTAATCTTAATCTTAATTCTGATTGGCTGATTGGAAAGTTGTTCCAGGATCAACATAGATGTTGATTCAGGAACATGTTTTACTTGGTGAAATCACAATAACAGCTAAAACATTAGCACCAACATGCATTAAAATGTCTACACAGACGTACAATTGACATTTAAACATTGTAAAAATGGTTACTTTCATCTACATCAGTGAAAACATTTCAATGATGTTACATCTAAGCAACAGTTTTGTTGTTACAACTGATCCAGAGTATTGTAGCCATGAATTTGCTCACCTTACAGCTAACAGCTAAAACATTAGCACCGACAACATGCATTAAAGTATGAAGAGTTTAGATGCAAAACCCTCTATATCCATTACACCTCTTTTCTTGTAAATGAGCATTTTCTATCATGATTAGGTTCAGCAGTTTCATTTTATATGTAATGATAAGGTTATTAGCTGGTAAATAAAATAGCTTTTGTTTCATAAATGTCACTTTAGACAATTCTTTGGTTTTTAACAAGGTCGATTTTCTTTTGCGTCAAAACCAGCTAAATCCACCTATTGGGAGACATTGTAATTAGTTGAAAAATCACTTAAGATGCAATTAGAAATTATTTTACCAAACATAAAACACACTACACAAACCACCTAAAATAAAAAATACATAAATCTGTCAAGCATTCTGCTGTGGTAACCCCTAATAAACCAGGGACAAAGCAGAAGGAAAATGAATGAATGAAATCTGTCAAGTAAGTGCATTAGGTCAATAACATTAAAATTGACATTAATAAAATCTTAACGATCTATTGTCATTTCTGATATTTGGGATGTAGATTTAATGTAAGTAGAACAATTTAAACATTGCAAACGTTGTAAACTAAGCTTGTTTGATTCAAACAATGTAGTGTAAAATGTACAGTGCAAAACATTGGGATAAAAAACTTTTCGAAGTTTGTAAACAGTAAAATAAAGTGAATAAAAACATATTCCCCATGCCCACAGCTATCATAACATTCATTCATTCATTCATTTTATTTTCGGCTTAGTCCCTTTATTAATCTGGGGTCGCCACAGCAGGATGAACTGCCAACTTATCCAGCATATGTTTTACACAGCGGATGCCCTTCCAGCTGCAACCCATCACTGGGAAACATTCATACACACTCATTCACTACGGACAATTTTAGCTTACCCAATTCACCTATACCGCATGTCTTTGGACTTGTGGGGGAAACCGGAGCACCCGTAGGAAACCCACGCAAACATGGGGAGAACATGCAAACTCCATACAGAAATGCCAACTGACCCAGCCGAGGCTCGAACCAGCGACCTTCTTGCTGTGAGGCGAACGTGCTACCCACTGCGCCACCGCATCGCCCGCTACCATAACATGCTACGTGCAAAATGCAAATACTATAAAAATATTATCGATTCAATTATTTTAGTGTACTGCAAGTACAACAGAGCAAAACATTGAGAAACATTAATATCTGTGCACTGTCTATATATATAAAAATCTTATCAGACATATAGTATAAAGTAATATAAATAATGTATAGTTTTATACATTATATTTATCTTTCAAAAAATTGTTTACATAAGCAAATAAAATACAAAGTAGGCTACTGTGCAAAAAAAAGCATGTCTCTCAGACACTGTTAGAAGCTGTCATTCATTCATCCTCACCATACTCTTACCATCGTAACTAGATTGTAACATCTCTTTTTCGTCTCTTCTGTCTATTGTCATGTCATAGCATCCGTGGGATAAAAGAACAGCATCTTGTTTAACTTCATCTTTTGTGAAATGGAGTTGCTGTTAAATGTAGCTATAGTAAATCGGACTTATTCAAAGTAGCGTCGCTGTGCAAAAAAAACGTTATGAATGCATGTTACACTTCCGGCTGTACAATATGTTTTCTTTTTTCTTATAATGCATAGAGTTTTGAGGTAAAATTTTCATTTGCCATTCAGTGACAGTCGGACAGGCTCATGCAGTTCATCGAACTCCATCTTTTAAAATTTCAATCTGAAATGGAATAAAACAGTCTCTTCATAAAAGCCGGCTTGTCAGCACGCTGCTACATTGAAAACATATGATTCGATTCGAGAATTCTGATTGGTTCTCGGAACATGGCGGCTTTTGCTGTCAAAGGCAAGTGGCGTTTAGAGGCTTTTGCCAACAAACTGTTATTTCTGAATGGGATGACGCTGGGATTTAGATGATTTGAAGCAAAACTATTTGTTGAACATGTACTACGTGCCTAAAGCTTTTGCTAATTGTCAGTAGCTCATTTTTGGCGGAAGTGGCGGCTTTTGCATCTGAACTCCTCGTATCTACACAGACACACATAATTTAACTTAATTTAACTACAAATCAGGCATGAAAAATATTACTTTCTTAGCTCAAATGTAGTTTTTTCCACTCTAACATCTGCTGTGTTTGCCACAGATTTCAATTTTTTTTCTATGTGGAATGAGGTCTAATCTGAGCATGTGTGAAGTGAATCAACTGATTTGTAACTAATTCCTGATTATAGAGATTAAAACCTGTCCCCTGTCTCCCAAATAAACTTGCTTTTCTCACTTAATACTCTGCCTTGCTCGGAAGCAAAGTGAGTTGCGAGGAGCTTTAATGGAAAGATCGAGGCAGTTCAGTAAAACCTTCTCTGTACAAATTTGGCTTTGTGTTTGGTCTGGGTTTCTCTTTAGCATCAGCGCTAGCAGGTCTGTCATCACCGCTGCTCTGTTAATAACGCAGCTCTGCTTCTGCCCTCTTCAGCCCTGGCACAGAATAAATCAGATGTTCTGCTCGTCTCCCCAGGCCTTTTGAAGTCAGGTGCCACTTTATGTGGAAAGCAGTGAAGAGAGGAGGCTGGAGAAAGGAACGTAAACAGTCTGACAGCTGACGGCGAGTGCGCTGGAAACAGAAGTGGATGTTTAGGTGACAGAGAGCGAGCGCTAGCAGTCCTTCAGTTGCCCGCGGTGTGTGCTGACAGAGTAACAGTTGCTGTTTCTGAGGCTCTGGAAGATTTCCCTCTGTTTTAGTTGGCCTTTCGCGGAAATGTTGAAATAAAGATTAGACCTCAGATAAGAGCACGTGTTCCCAAATGTCAGACACACAGCAATTCTTTCGATAGTGACTCACTCGTCTCAACTGTTCTGTTGCTTGTTATTGTGCTGTTTCTGAAGTTCATTATTAGCATTTGTTGCTCCTACACTGTAAAAATATATCTGTTTCCATATTCACAAGTGTTTTCTGTTCATTTGCGGTTGTGAATTGCTTTATGGGACTTTAATTTCTGCTTTGTCGGCTTTTGATGTTGAAAATTCAACTCTGCAGTTTAGCAAAGTGACCTTTTAATGACATTTTAGTAGTTTGAAATAATATAATGTATAAGATTATATGTATACAAGGGTTTTGTACCATAATATACAACACCAACCCGGACAATATAGCACTTTAAACTATTAAAAATGTTAATAAAAGTCAATTTTTTTGAACTTTTCAAGGTTGAAATTTGTTGGAAGAAAGATTAAGGCCGCATAATACAATTCAAAAGTATAAATAAATGGGGAAAATAAAAACATGAATCACAAAATGTGGAAAATGCTAATTCATGGATATTTTTTACAGTATAGGTAGGTTTAGTGAACTGATAAAACCTTGGTGAAGTAATCAGACTTTGTATTTGACATGTTAGCCAATTAAACATGCAAAAACATCCAGTAGACTTGTGGTAAAAATAAAAAAGGTGGCAGAGCTCAGCCAAGTGTGACCAGAGTAAGACATTGGTCCTGATTATAGTGTCAGGACTCTGCCACTTCATTCTTGTTAATTCTGGTTTTTGTGGCAGAGTATGGGCACTAGTCATGTCTTGTCAGTTTTTATGTCCCTTGTCGTTGTTCTTGTTTTTGTAGCGAGCGTGTGCGCTCCCGAGAAGGCTCGTTTCGCATGTGCTCTCTTGTCCTTGTGTTTGTTGTTTTGTTCGCGGCATGGTGTTTCGTTCTTAGAACTCCAGTCTAGTTGGTTTCGGTTGGCGCTGGGATCGCAACATGCATATCACATGTGTTAGTGCACGGTAAGTGTTTTGTTTATCGTGTACTTGTGTCTTACGCTCTGTCTGTGTCGCTGTTGTTTGTTGCACAATGCCTGTGTCTACACTTGGCCACGTGCTATTGTGTTTCATGTGAACACGTGGTTAATGGGTTCTCTCATTGGCTGCGTGTTCTAGTCCTGTTTTATGTGAGCACATGGCTTGTGCTGTTTCTTTGTGTCATATGCTCTCCTGTCTATTGTCTAGTCCCACCCTACTTGCTATCCAATTATTAGTTTATTCTGTTCACCTGTTCGTTTGTTAATTTGTTCTCCTTATAGCTCCCTCTTGTCTGCTGTCCTGTGCCAGTTCGTTGTCGTATATCGTAGTTTCCAGTCTTGTCCAGCCCTGCCTTTCCCCGCCAGCCCAGTCAAGTTTGTTTTCGTCGTTCATGGTAATGTTTTCCCCCTCGGGGTTGTTTTTGTTGTCTTTTTGTTTTATTTCTTTGGTTAATAAACCCATGCTTTTGTCCTGCGATTGAGTCCTCGTCCTTTCCCTAGCCACCAACCGTGACATACCTGTCAGGGTTGGGGGTTGAAGGAGATGAGGCAAGGACCCAATTGCAGGAAATGAAAGCGATTTTATTTAACGAAAGGAAAACAAAACAACTTAAACCTCCCCATGGGGGAAAAACATGACAAATTACACACTTTATGATACTAGACAGGACTTGGCATTACAAATTTCACAGCGTCCTCAATGACAGCACATGAGCACTGAATTAATGACGACGGACCAGCACAGGACAGAACACACAAGGAGAATAAATAGAGAAGGCAAACCAATGAACATACAAGCGGACAGGTGAACATGAAGATTGAAAACAGGATAACAAGGTGGGTGGGGTAACACGATAGACAAAAGAGCACATGGTACAAACAACACAAGCCATGTGCTCACATACAAACAGGACTAGAGCATGCAGCCCATGAGAGAGCTCATTGACCGCGTGCTCACATGAAACAAGACACTAAAGCACATGGTTACAATGTAAACATGAAACCACATGCTACACAACACAAACACAACAGAACGCAAGACACGAGCGCACGATACATAAAGATACTTACCGTGTACTCACATATGCGACGTGAATGTTCCCTCCCAGCGCCATCCGAAACCGAAACCAATTACACTGAGACGTTGAGAATGAACATCACGCCGCAGACAAAACAAACACACACCAGGACAAGAGCGCGCATCCAGACCACGTCCGAACCTCACGCGCCCGCATCAAGCAGGAACGCGCACGGCTCGAGCACACGGCTCGAGCGCAACCAGGATGGCGCTCATACAATGACAAGGACAGACAATGACGAGAAAGATGAGTGCTCGACCCGAGAAAACTCGAGCCGAGCACAACATACAAGACATGACAGGACTAGTGCCTGAACTCTGCCACCAAAACAAGAATTAACAAGACTGGAGTGGCAGAATCCTGACAATACCTGTATAGTATATAATTATACAATAAATTGTAACATATTGTGGTAATCATTTTGTGTGTAAATGTTGTCAACAATGATGATACTAAGAGCTGTTTCTTGAGCTGCAAATCTTCATACTGAGAATGATTTTGTGAAGTATCAATAACCAATATTACTATTCGATGGCGCAGTGGGTAGCGCCTCACTGTAAGAAGGTCGCTGGTTCGAGCCTCGGCTGTGTCAGGTGGCATTTCTGTGTGGACTTTGCATGTTCTCCCCGTGTTGGCGTGGGTTTCCTCCGGGTGCTCCGGTTTCCCCCACAGTCCAAAGACATGCGCTATAGGTGAATTGGGTAAGCTAAATTGTCCGTAGTGTATGTGTGTGCATAAGAGTGTATGGGTGTTTCCCAGTGATGGGTTGCAGCTGGAAGGGCATCCGCTGCGTAAAACATATGCTGGATAAGTTGGCGGTTCATTCCACTGTGGCGACCCCAGATTAATAAAGGGACTAAGCCGAAAAGAAAATGAATGAATGAATTAAAGCAGTTTTTAAATTGCACAAATAATTTTTAATGTCAATATTATTACCCCCCCCCCTTTACAATTGTTTTATTTTCATTTGGCTACAGAACAAACAAAGCTAATAAAGACTTCAACTGTATATATGCTTGCCAATAACACCTGTCATTTTCCATTAAATGATGATTTCACGAAATTAAATACATAATTAAATGAACTACCATTTTCAGTGCCTAGTACTTTATTGCGACTATTCAAAAAGCCGTTTAAACTATACCGCATTTGTAAACCACTTAAATCTAAGCGATTCCTTTCATTTGAAGTGACAGAGATGTGTTTTAGAAGTGTTTATGTGTCTGCTTGCTCCGGCTCTATGCTAATGAGTGTGATTGGAGCATGTATGTATCTTCAGAGCCTCTGCTAAATGAAGAGTCCCGCACTGCTCGGCTGCACTTCCTGTTTGCTTTGATGTCTGTCTGAGCCGTGCCTCCGTTTCTCCATCCCTCTGTCACAAATCACAAATCCACCGAAGACGGGGCTTGTGTGAAGGCTTTTTGAAGACATGACACCTTACAGCGATGGCAGACTCGTTACGAGAGCGGGGCCTACATTTGTCGGGTTGTTTCATTTTCCGTGTCTGATGGTTTGAAGTTGTCACAAGCTTTCCTTTTGTTGTGACAGTGGTGTACTTTCTAAATGAGCTGAAGATCTGTGATGTGACCTGGAAGAAAATGTTACACCTCAAAAATCCATGTTTTTTATTACGTAATATGTAAAAGAGAGTTAATAATTGACAATTAATGATGAGAAATTAAAATAAACAACAACAAAAAAAGAGTCGACTGCTGACATACAGTAAGAAGTTAGACGGAAAAAAAAAAGTCAATTAAACCTTTTGATATATAACTCATTTTGACCTTTCAACTAACTAGCCACACCCTAGCAACCACTTACGGCACCCTAGCAACTGTCCCATAGACTTCCATTATAAAAAACTGCCATTGACTTTACATTGGACATACTAACGACATACCAATTCATACTAACAATATACTAATCCATACTAGAAACATACTAACAAACATTCTAATCATACTAACAACATGCTAATTTATACTATAAACATACTATCAACGTGCTAATTCATTCTAAATTCATGCTAACAACATGCTAGTTTATACTAGAAACATGCTAGCAACATGCTAATTCATACTAGAACCATGCTAATAACATCCTAATTTATGCTAGAAACATGCTAGCAACATGCTAATTTATACTAGAACCATGCTAATTTATGTTAGCAACTGCTTAGCAACTACTCAGAACACCTTAGCAACCTCCTAGCATCACCTTAGCAACCAACTAGCAACCACTCAGAGCACCCTAGCAACCACCTAGCAACATCTTAGTAATTACCTAGAGCACCTTAGCAACTGCCCAGAGACACCTTAACAATGCCTTAGCAACCACTTAGACCACCCTAGCAACTTGCAAACAACACCTTAGCAACCACATAGCAACCGCCTATCAGCCACTCAGAACACCTTAGCAACGACCTAGAACACCTTAGCAACCACCTAGCAACACCTTAGCAACCACCTAGCAACACCTTAG
>CAIGQV010016663.1:5606997-5629032 GCA_903798115.1 Danio jaintianensis | reverse complement strand
CTCTCTCTCTCTCTCTCTCTCTCTCTCTCTCTCTCTCTCTCTCTCTCCCTCCCTCTATCTCTCTCTGTCTCTCTCCTAATTAATGTTTTGCTTCAAAAATAGATTTTATATCATTTGTTGTTGTTTTGTAATAGTCTTGTAATAGTTAATTGTATATAATTGTTTTGGTGAGACATTTTTTTGTTCAAGTTTTTATTAGTGGTTATATATTTACTCTGTAACATTGATCTTGTTGCGAGCTGTTGGATTTTCTTTTGGGTTAAGCAAAAATAGAGATTTATGACACTAGAAGAAAAAAAAAGAACAAAATTGAAGTGGTCTTTTGTATTTACTGAAATGCAGAATATTGATTGATTTTTGGTACTACGAGGCTATTAGAGATAAAAAATGTTATTTTTTAAAATAATTTGGTGTTATGAATTAGGGTTGGGCGATGTCGACCAATTTGGCATCGTACGATGTCTAATGTGAAACATTGCGATGGACGATGGCATCGTCGTCGTAGGCGGCGGTGAATTAATTATTTATGAATAATCAATTCATAACAAATTAATTATTTGCAGCATACCGTTTCAACTACCTGACCCGCATAGTCTTTGTTTTAACATTACCCATAACCAAATCATAAATAAATAAAGATAAGTTACACACAAATTACCACCTGTCAATCACTTTTTCCACGGGACTCTAACATGAATAGGCAGAGTGATCTGTGTCGTTATAATGGCGTCAACAAACTTGGTTGGTAAAAAAGGTGCACGACCAACAGGAACCAACCAACAGTATCTGAGGAAGTACAAGCATGAAAGCGAAAGATTGAAGCAGTGTACTGACGCTTTGGCACGTTACCTGATAGATTCAAAAGACCGAAGAGTCGTTAGATGGAGACTAGATTAATTAAATATCACGTTTAACAACTATAGTGAGACGCGATCCAGCGGCACATCCATGATTCAATTCAATTCAATTCATCTTTATTTCTATAGCGCTTTTACAATGTAGATTGTGTCAAAGCAGCTTCACATAGAAGATTATAGTGAATTGGAATGGTGTCCGTTCAGTTTTTAGAGTTTAAGTTCAGTTCAGTTCAGTGTGGTTTAATTTTCACTGCTGAGAGTCCAAACACTGAAGAGCAAATCCATCGATGCGCAGCTCTACAGGTCCCGAACCATGTAAGCCAGTGGCGACAGCGGCGAGGAACGAACTTCACCAATTTGCGAAAGTGAAGGAAAAAAAACCTCGAGAGAAACCAGGCTCAGTTGGGCACGACCATTTCTCCTATGGCCAAACGTCTTGTGCAGAGCTGCAGTCTAGGCGCCGGAGGCTGGTGAACGCTGGACGTCAGAGATTCCTCTCACAGGAATCAGTCCTTTTCTCTCCACTCCTCCATGACCACCACAGCAGCTCCTCAGGATACGGCCTGGTCTGGGATTATGGAAACCTTGGGGTCATCTCTTCACAGGTCTTGGTTTGCATTAGTGGCACTGCATAGTCTCTGGGGGCCTCGGGATGAGTATCCCCAGGTGGAAATAGAGAATAAAGAAAATAATTAGCGTAGCTGCTGTTCATAGTGTATATAAACGAGATGCAAAAACCTGCGTGGAGCAGATTCATGCATCATACCGTTATGCAATGCATTGAGTGTATGCTTTACTAAAAAGATAGGTCTTTAATCTAGTTTTGAACTGAGAGAGTGTGTCTGAGCCTCGGACATTATCAGGAAGGCTATTCCAGAGTTTAGGAGCCATAAATGAGAAGGCTCGACCACCTTTACTCGACTTTGCTATTCTAGGTACTACCAGAAGCCCTGAGTTTTGAGATGTTAAAGAGCGGGTTGGATTGTAGCGAGACAGAAGATTGGTTAGATAAACAGGAGCTAGATTATTTAAAGCTTTATAGGTAAGAAGCAATATTTTATAATCGATACGGAACTTAACAGGCAGGCCCAATAAGTAATAATTCTGTTTTGTCTGAATTTAAGAGAAGGAAATTGTTGGTCATCCAGTCTTTAACATCTTTAATACATTCAGTTAGCTTAGACAGTTCAGACGTCTCATCAGGTTTTGTTGAAATATATAATTGAGTATCATCTGCATAGCAATGAAAGTTGATCCCGTGTTTCTTATAATGTCTCCCAGGGGTAGCATGTATATTGTGAACAGCAAAGGGCCTAAAACTGATCCTTGAGGCACCCCATACTGGCCTGACCTGTGAAAGCTGTCCATTTATATTCACAAACTGGTAACGGTCAGTTAAGTATGACTTAAACCATTGTAGAGCCTGTCCCTGGACGCCTGTAGAATTTAAGCGATCTATGAGGATATTGTGGTCGATGGTGTCAAATGCAGCACTGAGATCAAGTAAAACTAATAACGATTGTCAAAAAAGCTCAACAGAGGTTGTACTTCCTTCGTCAGCTGAGGAAGTTCAACCTTCCAAAGGAGCTGCTGAAACAGTTCTACACCTCCATCATTGAATCAGTCCTCTGCACTTCAATAACTGTCTGGTTTGGCTCAGCTACCAAATCCGACCTCCGAAGACTACGTCGAATAGTTCGGACTGCTGAGCGAATCACTGGTACAATCCTCCCTACTCTCCAAGAACTGTACTTATCCAGAGCAAGCAGAAGGGCTGCCAAAATCACTCTGGACCCCTCACACCCAGCACACTGCCTCTTTGAACTTTTACCTTCTGGTCGACGCTACAGAGCACTGTGTACCAGAACAGCCCGACACAGAAACAGTTTCTTCCCTCAGGCAATCCATCTCATGAACACTTGATGATAGTAATTATGGAACAAACATCACTACTGCTATACACTTTTTATACACAAACACTTATTTAACAACATATTTTACATGCTAATTTGCACATAACAGCTGCTGTTGTATATAGTAATATTCCTGTACATACACTTGTCAATTTGTATATTTGCATTCACTACAACTTTCATTTTTTAAATATATTTATTATCTGTTTTTTGTCCTGTCTCTGTAATTCTGTTGCACTGTAGAAGCTCTGTCACGAAAACAAATTCCTCGTATGTGTGAACATACCTGGCAATAAAGCTCTTTCTGATTCTGATTCTGATTCTGATTCTGAGATGCACCCTTGGTCAGCAGCTAAGAGTAAATCGTTGGTTATTTTCACTAATACGGTTTCTGTACTGTGATGAGGCATGAAACCTGACTGAAACACTTCAAAAACATTGTTCATCTGCAGAAAGGAGCATAATTGGGCAGAAACAACTTTTTCTAGTATTTTAGACATAAATGGAAGATTTGAAATAGGCCTATAATTAGCTAAGTTGCCGGGGTCCAGTTGTGGTTTCTTAATAATAGGCTTAATAACAGCTAGCTTAAAAGGATTTAGAACATGGCCTAAAGATAGTGAAGAGTTGATGAGGTTAAGAAGAGGTTCTCCTATTACAGGTAGCAATTCTTTCAGTAATTTAGTTGGAATTGGGTCTAACATACATGTAGCTGGTTTAGAAGCATTTATAAGTTTATCTAGCTCTTCCTGTTATATGATTTTGAAGCACTGTAGATTATTTTGGTTCAGTGGAATGTTTAATGGATCTGAACTATAAGGCAGTGCCGAAAGTTTAACATGTTCTATTTTCTGTCTGAAGCCTTCTATTTTATCACTGAAGAAATTCATGAAGTCATCACTACTAATTTGCGGTGGGACATTTTGTTCCAAAGATGACCGATTATTTGTGAATTTAGCAATGGTGTTAAATAAAGATCTAGGATTGTTATGATTATTTTCTATCAGTTTGCGGAGGTGCACAGCCCTGGCGGATTTTAGAGCCCTCCTATAGCTGGACATACTATCTTCGTACGCAATTCTAAAGAGCTCTAATTTAGTTTTTTTCCACTTACGTTCCAGGGCACGGGTTACTGTTTTGAGAGCGCGAGTATGGTTAGTTAGAAATAGCTCTTTGTATTGTCAAATTCTAAAATTATAGTTTCTGTCTGTTGGTGTGTGTGTGTGCATGTGTATGTGTGTGCGTGCGAGTCAGAGGGTCTCATAGGCTCTTGTCCTCCTGGTGTGAGCATCTGCTGCGACCGCAGGCTTCGTCTCTGCATCCACCCGACCCTGCCATCATCTGAACACTGCTCATTTCACATCTCTTTTCTCCACTGCCCTCGTGCTTTATCTTGCTTTAGCTGATGCTGCAACCCTCAAGACTTACAGCTAAAGCCTCTCCGCTCTTATTTAAAGCTGCAGTTTTATATGCGCTCTTTAATTTCGCAGGAAGATGTGCTGGCTTTGCCTTCGGATGTTGTGGGTTCTGGGTGTTTGTAACTCCATTGTGTTGAATTTGTAAGTGAATGTACACTGGGTCTGTAGGTGGGCGTAAAAATGAGGCAGCCAGTGAAATAACTCATTTATTTTGTGAACCCGTTTGGCCATGACAGCCCACTTTCGTCCTTGCTCATATGCCCTCCATTTATTTGTGACCAAATTCACAAATAGCTGTTTATGAGTGCACTTCTATACAAAACTCTGAACACACTGGTATGTTTTGCTTGATAGTTTTTAACATGTTAGCTACTATTCATTTCCTTCGGCTTAGTCCCTTATTTATCAGGGGTTGCCACAGCGGAATGAACCACCAACTATTCCAGCATATGTTTTACACAGCGGATGCCCTTCCAGCCGCAACCCAGTGCCTACTGGGAAACACTCATACACCCTCACGTTCACACTTGCACTCATACACTATGGTCAATTTTGTTTACTCAATTCACCTATAGTGCATGTCTTTGGACTGTGAGGCAAACCGGAGCACCCGGAGGAAACACACGCGAACACGGGGAGAACATGCAAAATCCACACAGAAATGCCAACTGGCCCAGCCGAGACTCGAACCAGTGATCTTCTTACTGTGAGCCAACCCTAGGGATCGCTGTCTATTTTTTTGTGAACTAGAAGTTACCGCTTGTCATACAGATCACCTACATTAAAGAACCACTGACCCAAACATTCCTAAATGCAATATATTGTGTTTTCAAAGCCGTACATAAGAGAAAAATGCACTGCGACCACATAGTTTTACCTTTATTTTACATTGCTTTTAACTGTTTTTGTGTGAAAGCGTGCTTCACCGGACTCGAACCCGAGCGTTCTGCAGAAGTTGTCTATATCGAGATGTAAAGGTGTAGCAAACTTATTTATTTTCAAGTGATAGACACCTTTAAGTTGTTTTTGTGGTATTAATTTGGTGTTGTGTAAAGAACTGCACAAAAATAAGCCTTTATCCATTAAAAATATGTCCCTGTAAATATCATTAGTGTGAAAAGGAACCAAATTTAGTGTCGTCATACTGCCCCGTAGTGTTCATTTCACCTGGAAACAGCATTTAAACATATGTGGAAGTACTTTTTTGCGGATTCACAATATTGTTGGATAAACCACATATTTCTAATGAGTCTGTGTAGTCTTTAATTAACTTATTAATGATTTTGTACAGAAGTATCAGTTGAAACGGAGCGTCAAACAGACTTTGTGAGTCACAGTCGTATCATTGTGTTTCTGCATCTGACTTTCAGAGCGTCAACGCAGCTTAGATTTTTTACACATGTATTTAATTGGAACAAATGATCTGTCAAGTCCCCAGTGATTCTCCGTGCCTTTCTCTCTATGAAGCCTTTGAGCATATTGATATTTTCATTACTGGACTCCTCTGAGGCTGGATGCGGACTATCTTTCAAGCCATTAGTGAGAAGTGTTTAAAATGAGCACTTTAAACAGGTCCCCTTTCTTCCTCTTGGTTAGATAGTGTTCTTTTATAGGCGGTTTAAAATATACTGTATGATGAACGAGCCTTTTTAACGTTATGCTTATTTTTTTTCTCTGAACGTTCTTATGCTGCTCTTATTTGTTTTTATAAAACTCATTTTAAGAGCATATGCAGAAGTAACATGCAGTAAAGCTAATTTAGTGCAGCCAAATGAATACACTCAAACTCATACAGTATAATGCAACAGAATGGGGAGAATGTTATTGACGCTCCAAAAAGCACACACAGCCTTGATGATGTTAATCCATAGGACACTCGAGCATAATATCAAGCCTCTCATGAATGTGCATATGGCATGACTTTATAAATCACATAATAATTATAACTGGGCTTCATAGGACAAGACAAGCCAATTGTGACCCTGGACCACAAAAACCTTCTAATGCTGCACAAGTGTATTTTTGGCAATAGCCAGAAGTACATTGTGTGTGATTTTTCTTTTATGCCAAAAATCATTACAGTATTTAATAAATACCATGTTTGTTTGAGGAATTTTGTACATTTTGTACTGTAACTAAAATTCAAGTTTTATTTGTCACATACAGAGTCATACACAGTATGATTTGCAGTGAAATGCTTACGCAACCACTTGTGACCTTAAAATAATAACATTTATTCATTCATTTTTTTTCAGCTTAGTCTCTTATTTATCAGGGGTCACCACAGCGGAATGAACCGTCAACTATTTCAGCATATGTTTTACACAGCGGAGACTCTTCAAGCTACAACCCAGTACTGGAAAACACCCATAGACTCTTTCATTCACACACACTATGGCCAATTTAGTTTATCCAATTCACCTATAGCGCATGTCTTTGGACTGTGGGGGAAACCGGAGCACTCAGAGGAAACCCATGCCAGCATGCTAACCACTGAGCCACCGTGCCTCCCCTAAAATAATAAGAACATTAACTAAAATAATAACAGTAAGAATCTAAATTTTGGAGAAATATGAATGCGATAGAAAATAAAAGCAAATATTAAATATTTGAAGACTTTCGATATAGAGTATCAATATAGAGTCATAAATTAAAACTAAAACTACCCAAAAATTGGATTAGTATTAGGATTAGATTAGGATTTAGCATTGCTTACCTTATTTGCACATTTTTAAAGGTGATTTCTTCAATATTCAGATTGTATATTTTTAAATAGGTGTATCTCGGCCAAATATTGTCCTCCCAGCAGGCACCGGATGTCAACATGACGTCAGATTGACGTTGTACCCCAATGTCGTGGGATCTTGCATTTTGTTTAGAAATGAAAATCGGGTTGACGTTAGAGCCCAACATCAGGTCAACGTCAATGTCCAACGTCACATAGACATTGCATTTTGGTTACTTTCCAACGCAACACAAAAACAACAAAATATCAACATCTAATGATGTTACAGCTTGACGTTGTGTGGACATTACCACTATGAAGTCTATTGCTGCATTCAGACCAGACGCCGAAGAAGCGTCAAGCGCGAGTGATTTACATGTTAAGTCAATGCAAAGACGCGAATAGACACGGATTGCGGATTGAGCGTTTTGCGCGTTTGACGCACGAATCGCTCGAGTTCGAAAATCTGAACTTTGGCGGACATTCGCGTCGCGTTAACCAATCAGGAGCTTTGTTTTGTAGGGGTGTGATTATGACGTAGCGCCTGTTGTTGGTGTCCTGAGGGGAAATCCTCTTGCCGACACCGGACAACAGTTCTACTGGGCTCGGCTCAGTCGGAAGCACCGCTGAAAGCTTCCATCATCCAGGTATAGTTTCTGGAGGAGTTTATGAACTCACAGAGCTAGGTGCACCTCAGAATGGATCTAGTGGACTCAGGCACGGCTCCAAACGAATCTACGCTGTTTTTCAGTCTTACTAAAGCACATAAACACAGCTATTCTCTCAATAAAATCCATGTTAGCCATTTAGCAACGAAGCTAGAGTCACAGGGCAGACAGAAGCCCCGCCCATGACGCGAATCCGCGTCTACGGTGAAGTGATTTTCATGCGCGAATGAAGCGGATTTGACGCGCGAATGAAGCAGATTTTGACGGGCAAATGAAGCGAGTAAACTAAAATGTTCACGCCTCTATTTACGCGCGAATAGCGCGATTTATTCGCGCGGTCCTCGTCTGGTGTGAACACAGCATATCAGATGTTGGATTTCGGTTGCCATACCCTACGAATAAGTGTCAGTATTTGACATCAATATGACTTTGGTTTAAGATGTTGGCCCGACGTTGGATTTTGGTCACTTTCCAACACAACCTAAAATCAACAAAATATCAACGTCATTTCACGTCGTTATTGGACGTCAAATTAACGCTGTCCTTAGACACTGGCGACCTTAATTTAACCTAATATTAATGTCTTATGATGTTGTGTGTGCTTCTGGGCTGTATCCTTATTTATTGATCTTTCGGTTGATGTATAAATCTCTTTTAAAATGACAAATAAATACTATGACTGGTTTTCTAGTCCAGAGACACATTATTTTTAATACCTTTCACATTAATATATTACAATAGTACATAATAATACATAATTACATAATAGTACATTTTGTACTTTATTATTTTGCATTGTGATTTGCTTTTTTGCTACATTGTACCAAAGTCCCTTTAAGGCAAGTCATTTCACTCGGCGGCCATCTTTGAAACGCCTCTCGGGCAGTATGCTCGGGCATTCTGTCTGAATGGGGAAACATCAAATTCTACAAAACTGTTTGCCAAGCTTAAGATTACCTGACATATTTGGAACCACCAATAAATTAATCAACAACTGTCTCATAAGTTTCGTTTCTAAACGTCCGAATCAAACAAAATCGGGATATTTTCAGGTTGTCCAAGCTAATGCACATGAGATCACGACACCAACCTCATTTATGGCCATTCTACACATTATCATCCTCTGGATAATGATCGTCAGATCACGCTGCTCTTCTGAAGTAATCCACAACTTGGTCTTGATGGCGAATCTCCTCCAGAAATGAAAGTGACTCTTTGTTTGCAAGTTTGTGGGTGTTTGAGTAGTTGCTGTCATGTGATGTGCATTTGACAGGACGGACTGTACATCGCGTTCGTTTCACACAGATTACAAAACCAAAAAACTTTTGTTTTCAAGTGCACTTGGTTCATTTAAAAGCACAGATGTCAAGCTTTATTTAGATATATTTCTTATGTCTGTGAAGCAAGTATTCGCTGAGACTCCATTGCGTTTGTTGACCACCCAACTGTCGTAAAAGCACACGTCTGTTCCGAGCTTTCCCCCGGAGAAACGTCAGTCTACAGCGATCGATGATTGGCTCCTGTACTAGTAGGCAGGGCTTCATTCGCCATATTGACTGTTACACTTTTCCCCATTGAAAACTATACGAGTGACATGTCTTGTGTATTCTAGAGTCTTTGATTGTACATTGTAACATACTTAAATTCTAACAGTGATCAGTATGCATTTTAGATGTTTTGAATCAAATTTACTTATTTTTTATTATTGTTATTGTCATTTAATCATTTGTACATTGTACATTGTGCATTTGCTTGGTAATAATGTTGTTTTTTATGGGGCTGCTCTATATGACTTGACAAATGAAGTTTTTTTGAATTAGATTTTTTTAAAATACTTTATTTATTGAATTTATAGAATTTTTTTTTAGGAAATTTGCATAAAACAGAAAAACAGTCAACTACAAAAAAACAAACATACAAACAAACATCCCCAACACTTATTTCCCCTTTGTGGCTTTAACAGAAGAGGCACATACTGTAGCGAACATCAAAGTCCTTAAGCCTCATACGATTGCACAGCAAGTGTATGTATAGGGTGCATACACAACACAATACAGTAATACAGTAATAACAAATAATTAAAATAAATAAATAAAAATGTAAAAAGTTCAATATTAAAAGTTAAACGATACACATAAAAAGCGAACCATTCAATATGTAATAAACCATTCAATTTGCTAGTTTGTCGAACTATCACTTTAACCTTCCATCGCACCTCTGAAGAGAACAACTTCTCTTCAACGCGCTACTTTTCTATTGTTTTTCAATCTAAACACATGTTGGATGGATGTGTGTAACTATTGCGCTTGCGTCTCGTGTCTTTTTAAGCACCATGTCAAGTTGAAAGATCTTCAACTTTCACAAGCAGCGCAGCTCATCACTGTCAGATCCCAAAGCAGTGGACCAATAAGAAAAGCTTGATCTTGAATCTGGAAGGGCTTATTATAACATATTGATTTCCTATTTCTAATGGGTTCGTTATTACATCACATTCATAATATCGCTTGACATGTACCTTGTGCTACGATGTGCTTTTTTAAACCCATTCCTGAGCGCCTTGTCTTGTGTTTTTAGAAGCAAAAATGCGCTCTGTGTAAATAAGCCCTGTCTCATTATCTGTCCTTCTCGCGAGAGGCAGTTCAAGAGTTCGCCCTTAGCTGATGATTGATTATAAAGCGTGTTTGGCATGCTGTCCCGGGAGAGAGCCCTGAGCTCATGAGATCCTCGAGCCCGGGGCTCCCTCCCGTTGCAGGGCGAGAGGGGAGTTTGAGCTCAGGTAGGTCTCGAGAACTCCCCTGCTTGGTAAAGGTGGATTCGAATAATAAATAATTATGGAGAGAATTGCTGAATTATTCGCTCGTCTATGGTGTCGATTTGGTTGGTCAATTTACTTATGTTACATGTTTTTGGTCTGTGGGAGGAAACCGGAGAGCCCGGGGAAAACCCACGCAAACACGGGGAGAACATGCAAACTCCGCACAGAAATGTCAACTTGGCAAGGTAAAGGCTTGGGCAAATGACATTCTTGCTGTGAGGCAACAGTACTAACCACTGGGCCTCCGTGCTGCCCTTTCGAGGAAAGGGGAGGATTAGGGGTGGAAGGGGGGATTCTTCAAGACGAAGATGGCTAAGGTAAGATACTCTGGTTATTTATAGTGATTTAGGAATCATCTGATTGGTGGAACATGCATTAGCTAATGCGGACCAGCTGCTATCAATCATAAGCACGTGCTCCTCTCGAAATTAGTTTATGAATAAACTTCACTTGTTCAAAATCAAATAAATGTGGTTTGATCAATCGCTCTTGTCATCGTCAAGCTCCTCAGTAAAGCATCCTACCTGTGAGGGTGCCGGAGGTATATGCGGTGGAGAGTAATCCTCCTGCGTTTCAAACCTACCATTCAAATTTGCCTCCATTTTGTTATTGACACCCAAGGAGCACTCCTGTAAGTCAGATTTGAGTAGCCTACAACACCGGTAGTCTTTCGTTTTAATCGACATGCGAAAATGTTCCTTTATATCTTTTCATCGTTGTTGTTCACAATATACATCAGAATTTGTAATGTCATCAAATGTGTAAACAAAGCTGTTTTAGCTGCGGTTAGTGCTTCTGCCAAATGGTAACGTTAGCAGATTTTTTTTCCTAGTTATTTGGTCTATCTCTGGGACAAAAGCATCTACATGAGTGCTAAAGTTTTAAATAAAAGTGAAATCATCAAGAAAAAGACTGACCCCCTTCATGTTTAATGCAAGCGCAGTCGTTTAGAGCTCATTTCTGGTTAATGATGTCAGAATTTACTGGTATTTTGGAATGGGTTTGTGAATGGTCCTTTCTGGAAAAATTCTGTAACTTCCTTGCCTTGGTGTGCAGCACATATTTGAATTTACCTGTAAAGTCATTCCAGAAATGTTCCGGATATTTACCGTTATCACTGTATGAAAGGGGCTAACATCTAATAATCCAACGAAGGACCGAATTAAGCCCCACTCCTTTTTTATCTCTCATTTCAGAAGCTGTTTCGCTCGGATATACATCACAATAAGGAAAAAAGGACAATCTAAACCGTTTAATGTCGTCTTTAACTCGTACTCTTTCTCGGATGTGTAAGTTACACTTACATAATCGTTCTCCCTGCTGAAGCAGAGCAGCTTAAATGACATGACAAAAGAAAGATGTGATTTCACAAGTACTCTTGATTCTCTCTCCAGCTCGCTGCTCGTGTACAGATGGAGCTCTGGAGAGGCTTTTACACTGATCTGAAAGTAACTCATGTAGTTCACTGAGCTCACAGCCCATTTCCTGACATATCTATCCAGCTCAGTAGGCATGCACCATATCCATTTATTTATTTGGCACAATTATTTCAATAGGTTATCCCTTACGAAAAAGAATGTGTATTCAAGTGTGCTATTAGGCCCAATCCCAATTCTATTTACAGTATATCCATATTCATACACCTTCCCCTTGGCCCTTGAAACAAAGAGTGAAGGGGTAGGGCTAGAAATATTCCCTAAGAATTGAGACTACTGCACATGAACACGTTATCACTAGCGCATGTTGCGAGGAGGTTGAACGTAATGCACTGCAATATCGTTGGCGCTAATATTTTGATTGAATTGAAATCAACTGGGCGGCACGGTGGCTCAGTGGTTAGCACTGTTGCCTCACAGTAAGAAGGTCGCTGGTTCGAGTCTGGCCCACAGTTCAAAGACATGCGCTATAAGGGAATTAAGTAAACAAAACTGGCCATAGAGTATGAGTACATGTGTGAATGCGAGAATTTATGGGTGTTTCCCAGTACTGGGTTGCGGTTGGTGGTTCATTTCGCTGTGGTAACCCCTGATAAATAAGGGACTAAGCCTAAGAAAAATGAATGAATGAAATCAACTGAAAACATGTTTTTTTTATGTCATACACTCCAGCACCAAGCCTGTTGATGTAGTGGTTGCCTAGTACTATAAAAAGCGCATCACACTGCTCTTTATTATATCAGCAAAAAGGCAGTGCAGTGCAGAGCATCTCGTGTTTTCATGACTGAAAAGTACATCCGGTGTGATCGGTCCCACTTGCAACGTTGTTTATGCTGTATTTGGATGAACGTTGTTTGTTTTCAGCTGGAGCCTCTGGGTGTTGGAGTATGAAACTGCTGTATAATACTGTTTATTTACACAATGTTCATATTCATGGATGTAACCACTAGAAAACAACATTAACATTATACCAGATGTGCTGTAAAAAGCATATGCCACCAGACTTTTCTGACAGACTGGCCTATTCTGTCAAGTCATTGGATTACTTTATCGGAATTTAAATAATGTTGTGGAATATTTTGCAGTGGTTATTAAAGGCACTATCATTAGTGAAATTTTGAGATTTTTTTTTTTTTTTTTTTAATGTTTATTTTAATCTAGGCTCATTACGGATACGTAGCCAGATCTACATTTCTGGGGACAGCAAAATACGTAACTGGAGGTATGTCTGTTTGCTGTTTTTGTTTTTGCAAATCCACCATAGGTTGCTGTGTATGCTTTTTGAGGATCTCAAATTTCTCTCCCATGTCCTCTTCTCGCATAAATCCACCAGAGGGTGCAATATACACTTCAGCCGACCAGGCCAGCTTGTTGTCGTCTGACTGACTGACTGACCAACTGATCCGCACCCCTCCTTCCCTCAACCCAGCCGATAGTGTTTTCAAAAGCAATAGGAAAAGAAAAGCAGTCGCGGCCGTGTGATTTCACCACATTTTCGTGGCAAGCTACTAGACAAACTGGTAACACTAGAAAAGCCGTCCATACGGAGGTAAGCGGTCAGTGGTCACGCTAAAAAGAACAGAAGCCGTTGGTGGCATCATACCGACTCGTAGCATGCGTTTTAAAGACACATGCATCCATATGTATTTCTGGCTACATAATTCACGCTCTCCAGAAATGTAGACAGGGGTACGTATCCACAATGAGCCTGTGTTGGTTTATTTGAAGATCATGACTCTGTAACACATGTAATGTAATGTTCATAGTAAAATTACATATTAATACCCTTTTTTTTTTTCTTTCTTTTTTTTCTTTTTTTTTTTTTTTACATTTGTGGGTCTCCTTGCTGGCTTTTGCAGCCATGTTGCTCCTAAAGTTGATGTATTTAGGAAAATCTCTCATACCCCTTCGTTGGTAATGTGGTCCTGAAAATCTTCATTTGAAGGGCTATATGGCCCTTAACCTTACCCCAACCGCTCCAAGCAAAAGAGAATTGAGAAACCCCTACTCCTTCACATGAATGTGTAAACCAAGGGGTAGGGGTAAATGGAAGGACTGAAATGTTAGAATTGGGATTGGGCTTTAGTATACTTCTTTTAAGCAAGAAATAAGAAAGTATAATTTTAACCTACTTTTTAACTAGTCTCTGAAAGTCTCTGAAAGTTCTCTGAAATAGATACTTCTCAGAAATGATACTTAAAAATTTTTTATGTTACAGCCTTTTTCCAAAATGGATTAAATTCATTTATTTCCTCAAAATTCTACACACAATACCCCATAATGACAATGTGAAAAAAGAAATAAAAAATAAAAAAATAAAAAACCTGAAACATAACCTGTACATAAGTATTCACAGTCTTTACTCAATACTTTGTTGATGCACCTTTGGCAGCAATTACAGCCTCAAGTCTTTTTGAATATGATGCCACAAGCTTGGCACACCTGTCTTTGGGAATTTTTGCAATAAATGAATTTAATCCATTTTGGAAAAAGGCTGTAACATAAAAAAAATTAGAAAAAGTGAAGCGCTATGAATACTTTCCGGATGCACTGTAAAACTATAATTAAATATTCTAAGTATACTTGGCTTTTTTAGTTGTTTTTTTAGTGGTCTTGATAGTTATTTTTACACTTGAATGAGTGGCCTATTAAATATTTTTTTCCACGTAATATTAAATACTTCCCGGGTTTCAGGGCTAGTCCTAGACTAAACGTCATGTACGTAAGGGATAGTAGATGTTTTACCAGTGTTTTTCTCTTGTTTATCAGTATGATATGTAGATGTGTGTTAATTATGTGTGTTATGGATAATCCTCATTATTTACAGATTTGTGCAAGGACGGTGCCTGCTCAGCTTTTAAGATCTCTAGTGTTAACGGCAGTCCACGTCAGACTAATACATTGTGGATGAACACAAACTGAGTGTGTTGTTCAACATGTAGTGAGTGTGCAGTCATGATTGAACAGCCTGTCCTAAGCATCTCTTGTTCATATATGCACAGTAGTACATCAAGTGAACTTTGATATGCTACAGGAATGGTATAGGGTAATCGAAAATACAGTGTGTACAGTATAAAAACAATGGAAAAACTATGTAATGTCCCCAGAATTCACAAAATCTATGTATGTATGTAGATTTGTGTGTGTGTGTGTACTCAAGTAAAGTGTGTTTTGACCTTTCTTTAATTGAAAGTTGAAAAATGCCAAATGTTTTATGTGAGGGTTGTGTTTAGGTTTATACGTCTGAGAAAAGTCCCCATAAAACTACATTTCCCATAATTTTTTGCACCTCCACAGCTGATAAACATTTCTGATCACTTTTATACTTACTACTTAAAGGAATTCACCCCAAAATACAACCCAATATTTTACTCCATCTCTTATGAAAGCATAGGAGTAGCAAAATTCATTTTAAAATGTAATATGCAAAGATACGCTAGATCGACTACATAGATACGCTTTCTGGGCTGCCGCATTTGTGGCAAGAGAAATGCAATTCTTTCATTTAGCTAAAAACAACTTGTTAACATAATACTTTAGCATGAGGCTAGGCTAGTGAATTGTTTATGTGTTCAATGAGGTGTATGAATATCCAAATTCTTCATTTTTGCATCTGCAACTTTATGAACAAACCCTCATTGAAACAAAAGCATGCCTTTAGTGACATAATAAACTTGTGTTCCTTGATTCAAATTTTACAGCATTAAAAAATTGTATTCATTGAGTGGTTTTTAAAGCATGATCAGGTTCATCTAAAACAGTTGACTGTGAACCTTGACATGTTTATTATGTGGATGTTGAATATATTGTGAGAGTTTGGAAATGAAATGTTTCTTACAGTAAGCGGTGCTAAAAGGTTAATTTCATTTAAAAATGAACAAAAACAGATGAGCTACAGAGCAATTGTACTACATTTAAAAAGTCATGCGTTATTCATGTTTAAAAATGCTAGTTCATAAAAATACAACCAGGCAGCACAGTGGCGCAGTGGGTAGCACAATTGCCTCACAGCAAGAAGGTCGCTGGTTCGAGCCCCGGCTGGGTCAGTTGGCGTTTCTGTGTGGAGTTTGCATGTTCTCCCCGTGTTTGCGTGGGTTTCCTCCGGGTGCTCCGGTTTCCCCCACAACTCCAAAGACATGCACTACAGGTGAATTGGGTAAGCTAAATTGTCCGTAGTGTATGTGTGTGAATGAGTGTGTATGGATGTTTCCCAGTGATGGGTTGCAGCTGGAAGGGCATCCGCTGCGTAAAACATATGCTGGATAAGTTGGCGGTTAATTCCGATGTGGCGACCCCAGATTAATAAAGGGACTAAGCCGAAAAGAAAATGAATGAATGAATGAAAAATACAACCATTCATTGCTTGAACGAGAGCAAGAGGTGTTGGTGTTTTCCTGCCTTTAGTCTTCAGAAAAGGCATGTTTTTGGACATTTGTAAAAATGTAAGAAGAGTTATGTTTTACCAAAGAGCCTGTGATGTTATAGATTATATACTGTACCAGTTAATACAGTATCACAGAAAAAAGTAGAGTTTATGACACTTGCTTCAGTGAATTTTCAGACATTTTACTGTAAGTGTGATTTCAGTGTCAGGCTGCACAATATTGGAAACATCTAACATTGCAATATTTTGTTTTTGTGCTACACTGTAAAACATGTACTGCCTTAAAATGTTTAGTTAAATGAAATGACATTTTCTAGTCATCTTAATTTACAGTAGTCAAACCAACTTAAAATATTAATATTGCATAACTGAAAATAATTAGTTTAAACCTGATTAACTTAAAATAAGTTACAGTGACATAAAAAATGTCATGACTTTTTTGTCATTTAATTTAAACAGATAATTGCAATGTTAGATTTTCCCAGAATTAGAGTGAAATGAATAACACAAATACCTTTATTTGGAAAGAATTTATCATTTTAGATTGATTGGGATGGTTATGTAGGAGAGTGAATCTGCATAAAACATAATTAAAAAATCTACAAACATGAACAAATATAATAAAGAAAAAGATACAAATTAAATAAACAGTGTTTTTTGTTTTGTTTTTTTGAGGAGTCTAACAGTATTCAGGTACAGTATATCAAATGTAAAATAATACAGCATAATCTGCATTGTATAAATAATTCAATAAAAGTAATCATTATTAAAGTTACAAACAGTACAATTTCAATTGCTTTTAAAATCCTTATATAGTCACAGGGCTCAAAAACACATGCGGATGATAAACTATAATCCAGACTCAACATTACATACTATCCTGCAATGTAACTTTGCATAATGATCACATTGCGATATCGATGATGAAACAAGCCCTACTTGAGGGTCTTAAAAATCCAGTGATCATTAAGAAGTGACATGGAGTTTTTACACTTGCTTCATTCAGTGGGTGCTACCAAAGCTAATACTGGCCTGACTGCACATGAAGGGAACCTGGCAGAAGTCTGACATTTTAAATAAATTGTGCTTGCTTATGGATTTCTTCACAAAAAAACTATTTCGCTGAGAAAAATATTTCTGGTTTGGATGGTGAAATTAAAGTATGTGTGTTTCTGTACCTTGATTTCCTCACAGTGTAGGGACATACAAATGTAATACCAGTAAAGTTTGGTCGTTTTTTTGGTCCCCATGAGGAAAATGGCTGCTAAGTCACACAGAATGAAGTGTTTAAAAAATGTAAAAGTGCAGATTGTTTCCTATGAGGGATGGGTTTATTGGGTAGGGATGAGGTAAAGAGATACTATACTGTATAAACATTATTACATGTGTGCTTGTGTGTGTGTGTTTATTTTTAATCAGGGCTTTTTTGTATTGGACTCAGCTGAAGGTTTAGTAGGCAGTCTGCTGTCTGAATCTAGTGAGATCTGTTGGAGGTTTGGGTCACAGACAGATGGAGGTCAGAAGTGCTGTGATTTCCTCATCATCAGAGTCATCACACACGTCATCTCACTGTCACAGCTCACTGACATCATCAAAAACGCAATGATGACCCCAAATCTGCTTACACAAGGGGCAGATGCACTGTAAACCTCTTTATCAAGCTTTTATGAAACAATATCAACAATAAATACTGGTACAAACACTTTCTATTTAGTAAATGTGACTGATCCTATTCTTCCTATTTGAAGAATAGGACTTTTTCAGTCAATTTAGGGGATCATTTCTCTTCTGTTGCACCTCTTGTATGTGGGGTTCCACAGGGCTCTATATTGGGACCAATTTTATTTTCCCTTTATATGCTCCCTCTAGGTTTGATTTTTGAGAAATTTGGGATTCAGTATCATTTGTACGCGGATGATTCTCAAATCTACTTACCATTTAAACATGGGCATAAATCTGCCATTCAGTCTCTTCAGGCATGTCTGGCTGAAGTAAAGTGTTGGCTTGCGAATAATTTTCTCCAATTAAACGAGGATAAGACCGAGATGATTTTATTTGGAAATAAGGGGTGTGTGGATGATGATTGCCTGGGGTTGTTTTCTGGGAAGATAAAAAATTCTAGTGTGAAGAATCTTGGTGTCATTCTTGACTCGGAGCTTAAATTTGACCGGCAAATTAATGCTGTTGTTAAGAATAGCTTCTACCATCTTAGATCAATATCTAAATTGAAACCTATCCTCTCTTTTGACGATATGGAGAAGGTTGTTCATGCCTTTGTGTCTACCCGTTTGGATTATTGTAATGTGTTGTATTTGGGTGTGAATCAGGTTTCTCTCTCCCGTTTGCAACTTGTTCAGAACTCAGCTGCTAGACTTTTAACCGGTACTAAGAAGAGAGAGCACATTACTCCAGTATTATTTAATCTACACTGGTTACCCATACGCTACAGAATTCAATATAAAGCGCTGTTGTATGTCTTTAAGTCTCTGCACGGCTTAGCGCCTGAGTATGTTACTGATTTAATTAGCCGCTGTCACTCCAGTAGATCTCTGCGCTCAAACGATCAATTATTTCTTATGGTTCTGCGATCCCGTTCAAAATGTAAAGGTGATCGGGCATTCTCTGTTGCAGCTCCTAGGCTCTGGAATGACCTTCCTCTGTCTGTAAAAACGTGTCCTTCTTTGGGTGTTTTTCAGAGTGTGCTTAAAACGTATTTGTTTTCTTTAGCATTTGATAATGATTTGTAAGTTTTTATGTCTGTTTTTCTTTTATTTTACTTACTTTTTTTTTTTTTTTTGTATACCTTCTGTACAGCACTTTGGTTCCACTTGAGGTGTTGAAAGTGCTTTATAAATAAAGTTGAGTTGAGTTGAGTTGAATCATGATGATCTTTCATAACAGTTTAGTGTTTTGGCTCTTTACTATGCTAATATATTCAGTGTTGGGTAAATTAATAGATTACAAATTACTGACTACTACTAGAAAATTGTAATTTGATTGCATTACTAATTACTTAATGTAAAAAGTAATCAGATTACGAATTACTTTAAAGTTACTTTAAGAAGATATAAAACCTATAAAAAATACAAAATAAACTGCATCTCGTTTAGTCATTTAATATTCACTGAAAAATATTACAATGGGTTGATCACAGCAGCTTGACTTATTCAAAAGACTTAAAGAGATAGTTCGCCTAAAACGTAAAATTCTCTCAGCATTCACTTGTTTCAAACCTGTTTGCCTTTTTTTTTTTACACAAAAGAAGACATTTAGAAGAAAACTGGATACCAGTAACCATTGACATTCATAGTATGAAAATGCACCACAGTGTGTGGGTGTTCTGTGATTGTCTGAAGTAATTAGTCTACCGAAATGAAGCTGATTGGTCAGTTCATGTCACGTGACACACAGTTTTCAACTAGGTGTGCCTGGAAAATGTGAAGCAGTGCGCCTCCATATAACAAACTATTATTATTATATTATTATAATATTTAGATTCATATTTCACATACAGTGAATACAATTTAGCCTGTTTAGGTTGAGTTGGACCGCTGTGTTTTTGGGTTCCAGTGTCCTCCTTGGCGATGAGTATTGTCGTAGTTGCTGGTCGAGATAAAAGCAGTCAAAAGTTCTTTACAGACTGGACATAGACTGCGTTTCACAGCAATATTTTAGTTTTTATGCTCAATGAAATCAAAGTAATGTCTGTATTTCCTCAGACATCTCTTCAGCAACCATTTCAGCTTGCGTTCTTCAGCAATTTAAAAGCGCATAATTATTAACTGAAGTTGCAGCAGAAAACGGGGATTAAAAGAAGCATTTTTTTTCTTCAAAAAGCTATATTTGTAACATAAATAACGCAATTACATTGACTTTAGTAATTGTAATCAAATTACAGAAATTTAAAATTCCATTCGTTACATTACTGCGTTCCTCAAAAATGTAATTAGAATACAGTAATGTGTTACTGTGGAACGCATTACACCCATCTCTGTATTCAATGTTCAATGTGAATGTGGCTAGTGGTCGGCCGATATTTTGACTTTTTTTAAAATATCGGCATTGGCTAATAAGTCTTTCTGCGTGAACGATGTCTTCCATATCATTTATTTTTGCTTTTGCTTTAAAACAAGTTACTCAGGTGTGAATCCAGCACCTGACAGACAGAAATAACCAATCGTTCACTTTCTAATGTGACATTACATTGTGTTACACTGTAAAAATTTATTAGTTACTTTACTTTAAATATGAGTAAATCAGTTGCCTTAAAAAAAGTCAGTAAACCCATTGACTAACTTTCGTAATTATGCACAGTTTGTTTACTTAATAATTATAAGGCAATGAGTTTACTCTCTTTTTTTAGGTAAAGTCAACTAATCGCCTTTTACAGTGTACATACAATAACACATGCAGAAAACTCCAGAGACATATGACTCAATTCAGACTGAAATAAAACTGTTTACCTCACCAACATAAAAAAATACTATAGTAGTATATTATACTATAGTGTTTTTAACCATACTGTAATAAAGTACTTGAATTAATCTATTGTGGTAATTCTAAAGTCGCTGTCACGATCACCAACGATCTAGCCCTTATAGATCGCTGAAGGACATTTACTATTACCCGAACTACAATTCTGTCACTGAAATGCACTACATTTCCCATCAGGCACCTCACACACACACCAGGTCCGGATCTTCGATGATTGCACACACACAGCTAAATCTTGTAAAGACTAATGATCAGGACTATATATACACTAATCATTATCACACACATTGCTGAGTCTTGTTGTTGTTTACCTGTAACATTATGAAGTGTAACCTAGTCTAGTCTTTTCGTGTTTGATCCTTGCCTTGTTTCCTTGTTTATGTTTGTTTTTCTGCCACGACTCACTTTGGTTATAGAAGACTATGGTAATACAACTACTACAGTAATATAAACAAATGACCCAATTCTGTAGTTTTCTACAGCTACAAAGTGGATTATACTACTATACATCACAGTTAAAAGTTAAAGTATACTACAGTATTTGTTACAGTTTATCAGCACTATAGTTAACACTACAGTACACTGTAGCACTCATTAACAGTGTTTTAAATGCTATTACACATACGGTATAATACACTTTACTGCAATATTGTTCAAAAACACTATAGTATTTTTTTCATGTGGGCACAAACTTTCAAAAATAGCACATCTAGCTCTTCCATAGATTCAGTATATGCAATGTTTTGGGTATTTTTAAACAAGACTGCCTGCATGCAGAATAAATGTTAATTTGGTTTCACCAGATTTCTGACTAAAATCTAATTTACTGTAATTACATGTGTTATATCAGCCTCATGTCAGCCAGATTGGTTTCTCAATATCGGCATAGGCCATTAAAAATCCCATCTCGGGTTGACCACCAGTTGTCCTGCTCCTCCAGCCAATAATCTAATAACACAATAACGCTGCTCTTTTCCTGCTTGCATGCACTTCTGTTTCCTATGGGAAATGCGTTATAGTAGAGTAGTAATTATGTGTAATGGTGTACATTTTTTTATGCTAAAATAAAATGATGTGGTGTGTTGCTTTGGACAGGATGTTTTAATGAGAGCTGTGGTGTTGTGTGTTTGTGTTGTATTGTGGGAATAGTCTATTCGGAGGTGTTTTAGAGGGGGAGGTGAAGCTCAGAGGAGTTACATATACACAAGTGCCACCCTCACACTGCAGTGACAATAACACAATTCAATGTGTGCCAGATCCTGCTCTTTGTGTGTGTGCGTGTGTGTGTGTGTGCGTGTGTGTGCGTGTGTGTGTGTGTGTGTGTG
>CAIGQV010016663.1:5595260-5606897 GCA_903798115.1 Danio jaintianensis | reverse complement strand
GTGTGTGTGTGTGTGTGTGTGTGTGTGTGTGTGTGTGTGTGTGTACATGTTTTTGTGTCATATCAAGACACACATGTGTATAATGGTATTGGTATGACATGGTATTACAAGAAGGTGTTCAATTATGAGGACATTGCTGATGTTCCCATGTCAAAAGGCTTATAAAGATACTTTTTTTTTTTTTATCAGAAAGTAAAACTGTATACAGGGTTACATTTAGGGAGAGTGCAATATAAAATACAGTGTGTAGAGCATAAAAAGAGTGGAAATCTATGTAATGTCCCCACAATTCACAAAAACAAACTTTGTATGAGTGTGTGTGTGTTCTCAAGTGAAGTGTTTTGACCTTTATGATTAAAAAAGCAGAAGGTTTTCTGTGAGGGTTGTGTTTAGGTTTATAAATCTGGGGAAAGAGGCGCTCTGTTAAAGGGCTGTCTCGTCCCTCTATGAACAAAGTAGGAGTTTGGTTTGCATTGCCGGCAATAAGTCAGACTTGTTTCCAGTGCATGTTGGACTCCAGCAGGGCTGCCCTTTGTCACCAATTCTGTTCATAATTTTTATGGACAGAATTTCTATGCGCAGCCTTGGGCCGGAATGGGTCCAGTTTGGGAATGTCATCTCTGTTATTCACAGACGATGTTGTTCTGTTGGCTTCATCGAATATGGACCTTCAACATGCACTGCGGTGGTTTGCTGCCGAGTGTGATGCAGCTGGGATGAGAATCAGCACCTCCAAGTCCGAGGCCATAGTGCTCCACCGGAAAAAGGTGGTTTGCCATCTCCAGGTTGGTGGAAAGTCCTTACCCCAGGTGGAGGAGTTCAAGTATCTTGGGTTTTGTTCACGAGTGAGGGAAGGATGGACGTGAGATTGACAGGCAGATCGGTGCAGCGGCAGCAGAAATGCGGTTGATATACCGGTAATACCGGTGATATACCGTTGTGGTAAAGAAGGAGCTGAGCCGAAAGGCAAAGCTCTCGATTTACCGGTCAGTCTACATTCCTACTCTCACCTATGATCATAAGCTTTGGGTCATGACCGAAAGGACAAGATCTCGGATACAAGCGGCCAAAATGAGTTTCCTTCGCAGGGTGGCAGGGCGCACCCTTATAGATAGGGTGAGGAGCTCTGTCACCCGGGAGGAGCTTGGAGTAGAGCCGCTGCTCCTCCACATCAGGAGAAGTCATCTGAGGTGGCTCGGGCATCTGTTTCAGATGCCTCCTGGACACCTACCTAGGGAGGTGTTCCAGGCATGTCCCACCGGGAGGAGGCCTCGGGGAAGACCCAGGACATGCTGGAGGGACTATGTCTCTCGGCTGGCCTGGGAACACCTCAGGATCCCTCAGAAGGAGCTGGATGAAGTGTCTGGGGAGAGGGAAGTCTGGGGTTCTCTCCTAAGACTGCTGCCCCCATGAACCGGCCCCGGAAAAGCGGATAAAAAAAAATGAATTAATGAATGTATTATGTAATTTGCATTTGCCATTTCCAACCAGTTTTAAAATGTAAATTACATAATGATTTCAATACTTTATAAGTTGCAAAATTAGGTTGCCTGCTATGACTGCCTGACACAGGAGCACCAATTTTGAACCAAACTTGTTCCATTGACAACAGGTTCAGTGCTAATTCTAGAAGGAGCATGGGAAAACTGAGAACTTCAAAGAGTGGGTCTCATGAAACATAAGAGCAAAAAACTATTTTTAAAAAACTCAAATTTGAAATTCTGTTATGTACTCACTGTTAACTTGTTAGAAACATTTGACTTTCTTTATTCTGAAGAACACAAAAGAAGATATTTTGAAGAATGCAAAAAAAAAAAAAAAAACTGCAACCGTTGACTTCCATGGTATTTGTATTTCCTACTGTAGAAGTTACAACTTTTCATTCATTAATTTTTTTTTTTTGGCTTAGTCCCTTTATTAATCTGGGGTCGCCACAGCGGAATAAATCACCAACTGATCCAGCATATGTTTTACACAGCGGATGCCCTTCCAGCTGCAACCCATCAACGGGAAACATCCATACACACTCACTCACACACATAAACTACAGACAATTTAGCTTACCCAATTCACCTATACCACATGTCTTTGAACTTGTGGGGGAAACCGGAGCACCCGGAGGAAACCCACGCCAACACAGGGAGAACATGCAAACTCCTTTCTTCAAAATATCTTCTTTTGTGTTCAACAGAATAAAGAAAGTCAAACAGGTTTTTGGCACACGAAGGGTGAGTAAATGATGTAGTTAACATTTTTAAGTGAACTATCCATTTAAGACCTTGAGAACTTTGTCACACAAAGGGAAAATTTTAAATGATAAAATTATTATTTTATAGATAGCACAATATTTTCATTAATTATTATTTATTATTATTATTATTATTATTATTATTATTATTATTATTATTATTATTTTGTCATATTAAAGACAAAAAAAAGTTTACTGAATGTATTAATTTATACAAATGATTTGACATGTGCAGTGGTTGTCAGAGTTGATGGCTTGTTTCATGTTCAAACAAGTATCTGCATCTGAAAAGGTGTGAACTAAATGGCCTACAGGAACTCAAGAGTTGTGATCCAACTAAACCATTTGGGGTCATATCCTTTGTTATAAAGTTAAGTTACTTGAAGACTGACGGGTTAACATTGATGCTGAGGAACTGTACTATTCACTGTCTTCAATAAAGTCAAAAGGGCTTTGGTCAGCTTACTTATTTTATGTATTAGAGTCATCTAATACATTGGCGAGTCACCCAAGAATTGTTAAGCCAAATACAGCAAAATCTAGTGGAAAGAATGATAAATTTTACTTGGTTCCTTAACAGAATCGAATGACCATTAACTATTGCAGTGTCTCGGGGTGAAAAAGGTATTACTGTTGTCAATTTTCCTCATTTTATTCTTATTGATTGCACCAAAATGCAGGATATTTTTCCTCACAAGCAGTCACATCATTGTCTGTTACCATGGCAACAGCTTGTGCTGTATGACCTCTACCTGTACACATAAGCGGTGGCAAGCGAACCGTATGAGATGCCCTTTAGGTGACTATAAATGTTCAGTTATGTAAGGCTATGTTCTGCTCAGATATTGATATGGGAAATGTTAAAGGTTCTAGGCTCTATATGGCCTTTCAGTGATCTGCAGTAGCAATTCACTCTCAGAAGAATAACAAACAAGAGAACATACATGACCTCCAGTGCCCCGAAATACTCATGGTCGAGCATTTTTTCATTATCTGATTACAAAATAAATAAATAGCTTTGTAAACACCTTTGCAGTGATATACTGATAGCAGACATAAAGGTTAAATGACATCTACATGTAGAATATGTGTGAATATGTGATGCGCTCTTTCCTTTCAATAACATAACAAATACAAGAAAAAATTGCTCAAAAAGCATCTGATCATAACCAAATGGATATGTTTTTTTCATAGGCTCTGCAATTTACCGGGACCATGTCAAGAGACGAGCTCATTAAAATCACATTGTTTTCATACTTTGATTATAAAGTATTTGAGACGAGTGTAGATCTGGCTTTGTGAGAGTTTAGATGCATTTATTTGCTTTAAGTGACAAATTGACATTACAGAGTCTTAAATTCAGAGTCAGAGTCTCTGAGCTTCACCTCCCCCTCTAAATTAACCCTCTACCGCATGGTGTTGCCATATGGCAACATGATATTTATGTTCTTTTCCCTGCCACTGTTTCTTTAATACCACCATTTAATTTTTTTTGTTGGAAAGAGAAGACCTTAGTTTAGCCAATGATGTGCTTTGGTTAAGTCACATGACATGCAGTGTTTTTCTGTGGCGTGATTTCCGACAGACTGGCATTTATTGTGAGTAGTTGCTGAATGCAAATGTAAACGTCAATAAAAACAAAGGATCAACTCATGTCAGATCCACAACAAAATCTGAAACATCCCCTCCAGTAAGTTATGATGACATATTCACAACTCAAAGTTTATCAAATTAGTTTTTTGTAAATCGATCAAATGTATGTGTTGCCAAATGGCAACACTGTGCAATAGTGGAATATGCAATATTGCAATGGGTTAGCTAGCTAGCAAGGTCAGCTATGATCTTTTAGGTTGTGACTAACAACATGAATGCTAGTAATGTGATGTTGATTAGTCGTATGTTAATGGCATTTGAATCATGGATAAAAACTAATTTTAATTGCAATACTACTTTTGAATAGATATGAATACAGGGATCAGTGTATTAGTGAGCATGTTCTATGGTAGGTGAAAGAAGAAAAGGACAGAACTGGCTCTTCCTGCAGATGAAAGTGAGGATGAGATGGATTTTAGTGACCATGAGAATGATGCAGATTGGACATTTGATAAGAGCAGTGATGGAGACAGTTCAGGTAAGTTAGCTTAGAGGCAGATAAGACAGGCGTAGTATAGTATATAGTATAATATATAAACATTGTTAGCTAGGAGCAACATTATTCTGATGCATCTGGATATACCTGTCACGGTCACAAGGGAGACAAAGAGCGATAAACTTTAGGGGTATTCATTCGAGTAATGCAACAACAATAGCAAGGTGAAGCAGGTGAATGGTGTTGTGAAGATAGAGCGATCTCACACATCAGACAGTTGTTGGTAAGTTCAGTACTTGGGTAAATGCCAACATAAGAAAAGTCACTTCCCTTAAACAGGTGTGTTTGCATGCACAGGAGGAAGGGAACATCCACGGAAGAGCACAGGAGAACATCCACAGAAGAGCACAGGAGAAAAGGCGATGAGAACCATCCGTCTTTGATTCCAGCCGGTGAGTGAGGTGAGTATATATAATGTGTTGGTAATTGCAGGTGCAGGTTCACGGGTGTGGTGGATGGTAACTGAGAGCGTTGACTGGGACTATAGGAACGAGCCGAGGGTGTGACAGTACCCCCCCCTCCACGGGTGACTCCAGGCACCCTAGACCGCCGGCGGGGACGGCCTCGACCTCAGGGAGCTGGGCGGTCTGGGTGTCGGTGGTGGAATTCCTCGAGGAGGGTCAGATCTTGGATGTCGTTACGGGGTGTCCATGATCTCTCCTTGGGACTAAATCCTTCCCAGTCTATGAGGTACTGGAGCTGGCCGTTCCGCTGCCGAGAGTCAAGAACTTCCTGGACTCGGTAGATGTTGTTACCGAGGACTTCGGTTTGTTCTGGAGGAAGAGGCGGTTCCGGTTCTGTGGAAGGAGGGAGAACTGGGTAAGAGTGATGTTTTAGGAGAGACACATGAAACGTGGAGGAGATCCGGTAATGTGGAGGTAAGTTGAGGCGGTAGGTGACAGGGTTAATTTGGGAGTGAATGGTGAATGATCCTATGTAGCGGGGACTCAGCTTACAGCAGGGCAGACGGAGGCGAATGTCGCTGGTGGAGAGCCATAATTTGTCTCCTGGATGGTAAGTGGGGTTAGGTAACCTGTGGCGATTGGCGGTGTCGGTATACCTCCGTACTGCCTGCTGGAGATGGACATGTGCTGAGTCCCACACCCTCTCACTCTCCTGGAACCAGTGATCCACTGCGGGCACTTCAGAAGTTTCGCCGGTCCATGGGAACAGGGATGGCTGATAACCTAGGACACATTGGAAAGGGGTTAGTCCAGTGGAGGTTTGGCGAAGGGAATTCTGAGCATACTCAGCCCACGGTAGATACTGGCTCCAGGTGTTTTGATGACGGGCACAGTATGTCCGGAGGTAACGGGAGATCTCTTGGATTTTACACTCGGTCTGTCCATTGTTCTGAGGGTGGTAACCAGACGATAGACTGATGGTTGTGCCCAGAAGTTGGAAGAATGCCCGCCAGACCCTGGAGATCAACTGAGGCCCTCTGTCGGACACGATGTCTTCTGGGAGCCCATAATTACGGAAGACGTGGTTGAAGAGTGCTTTGGCCGTTTCGAGAGCTGTGGGAAGACCTTTGAGAGGGATTAGTTTACAGGCCTTAGAAAAGTGGTCTACCACCAGGAGAATTGTAGTATAACCTTGCGAGGGAGGTAGATCTGTGGCGAAGTCCACTCCGAGGTGTGTCCAGGGCCGGCGGGGAATGGGTAGGGGTTGTAATTTCCCTTCAGGAATACGACGAGGAGTAGTGGTAATGGCACAGACCGAGCATCCCCGGACGTACTGGGTGACCTCCATGTTCGGCCACCAGTACTTCTGTTGAAGGAGCGAGAGGGTTCACCTGCTGCCAGGGTGTCCTGAGCCGAGGGAATCCAGTATCCAGTAGCTGGAGACGGTACCGGGTTGGCACATAGGTGAGGCCCTGGGGAAGTTCCGGGGGTGCTGGCTCCTCGGAGGTGGCGGAGCGAATTTCTTCATCTATTTGCCACAGGATGGGTGCTAGGGGAACAGAAGAGGGTGAAATAGGGTCAGTAGTGTCAATATTGGGATTTGGTGAGTACATTCGTGAGAGGGCGTCAGCTTTCAAGTTCTTATGACCTGGTTGACAGGTGATCTGGAAGTCAAAGCGGGCAAAGAATAATGACCAGCGGGCTTGACGAGCATTAAGGTGTTTAGCACTGCAGAGATACTGGAGGTTTTTGTGGTCAGTTATGACGGTGAAGGGGAATTGAGCTCCTTCGAGCCAGTGCCGCCACTCTTCGAGGGCAAGTTTAATGGCCAGTAGCTCGCGATCACCTATACCATAGTTCTGTTCAGCTGGAGTTAATTTTCTGGAATAGTACGCACATGGATGAAGAGCTCGGGGTTCACCAGACCATTGGGAGAGAATGGCACCAACCCATCTATCAACTGCATCTACCTCCACAATGAAGGGCAGCGTGGGATCTGGATGTCGGAGGATGGGTGCCGTAGTGAACTTCCGTTTGAGTAGTTTAAAGGCTTGGTGAGCATTTGAGTCCCAAGATAAAACGCGTCATCCGCCTTTAAGAAGGGAGGTTAGAGGGGCCGAGAGGAGGCTGTAGTTTTTTATAAAGCAGCGGTAAAAGTTGGCGAACCCAAGGAATTGTTGTAGTTCCTTCACTGTTTTGGAATCTTCCCATTTGGACAAGGCGTTGACCTTGCTAGCTTCCATGCTGACCCCCTCAGTGGAGATTACGTATCCGAGAAAGGAGATCGTGGTTTTGTGGAATTCGCACTTTTCTGCTTTAAGAAACAGTTGGTGGTCTCGTAGGCGTTGGAGGACTTGTTGAACATGGGAATGGTGTTCTGACATATTCCGGGAGTAGATTAAGATATTGTCGATGTAGACAATGGTGAAACATTGAAGAAAGTTTCGGAAGATTTCATTCATGAAATTTTTGGGAAATGGATGGACTGTTGGCTAGGCCATAGGGCATTACCTGATATTCATAGTGGCCAGTCGGGGTGATGAAGGCGGTCTTCCATTCGTCCCCTTCTCGGATACGAATTAGATTGTATGCACTTCGGAGGTCAAGCTTGCTGAAAACCCGTGCATCTTGGAGTTCTTCCAGGGCTGCTGGTACCAGTGGTAGTGGGTAGGTGAAGTTGACTGTGGCGTCGTTGAGTACACGATAGTCTATACACGGTCGTAATCCTCCATCCTTCTTGGCGACGAAAAAGAAACTAGAAGCTGCCGGTGACGTGGATGGTCTGATGAACCCCTGATGGAGAGCTTCTTCAATGTACCTCTCCATTGCCTCATGCTCAGGTCGGGAAAGAGGGTAGATCCTTCCGTGCGGTAGTTTGGCATCAGGCAGCAGGTCGATACTACAATCCCAGGACCGGTGTGGGGGTAATTGGGTGGCTCGTTCCTTACTGAAGACATCGGTGAAGGGGGTGTGGATGGTCGGGATGGTGACAGAGGAGGAGTTGGCAAATTTAAGCAGTTGGCAGTTTAATGGCAAATTATTCGTGAAAACATACAAAAGGTAAAAAAAACAGGCAAAAACAAAGCATCCAAAATCGTGATCAAAATATTCATAGTTAAACACAAAACAGCAATCCAAAAACAAAGTATTAAATAAACAAACAGAAAACAAACGAAACTAAGACAAAGCTCTGGTACGTACACACACACACACATGACAATACAATCAAAGACTCCGTAATGAACTAAGTGTGCGGGGTATATTTATAGTCCAAGCAATCCTAGAAAATGGGTTACAGCTGTGAGTGTGTGATCAGTGGAAGTGGAAGCCGGTGTGTGCATAGCGGAATGTAGGGATTTGTAGTTCATTACCAGTCTGTAGTTCACCAGTGATCTCCCTCAGCATAAATCGCTGGCGATCATGACAAATGCGACCTCCAGTGGACAGTAACAGCCCCGAAATGATACGCAGATTCAGAGTTCCACATGAGGTGGTTATTAATTAGCAAATAACATAAACATTGCAAACATAAACATTATGTGAGCAGGTTACACTGTAACCCCATGTCCCAACAACACGCATGTCTTTGGATTGTGGGGGAAGCCGAAGTATCAGAGTAAACCCACACTAACACGGGGAGAACATGCAAACTCCACACAGAAATGCCAACTGGCCCAGCCGGGACTCGAACATGCGACCTTCTTGCTGTGAAGCCACAGTGCTAACCACTGAGCCACCATGCCGCCTGTTACAAAACATACAATACTAAATCTATCAGTGGTAAGTAACAATGACATAAAATACATTTAACAGGTTATTTTGGTGTGCAGAAGTGCACACGAGTATGTTCTTATGTATTTTCTCCGAGTGGGTTTGTCGAGTGGGCCGACTAGAGAAGACATACACCATGCAAAAACACTGTCTGTTTTTAACACAGAGCTCAGCATGTGTGAAACAGGAATCTCTGTTTAGTGATCCTGAGATTTCTGAGCTCTCCCGAGGCAGCAGGAAACACACTTACATCTAGAAGATTCTGACGTGTTCCTTCCTGTTCAGCCACATTTGCTAATAAGTGTGAGCGCAGAAATAATGCACACGTTCCCCCGGGGTCACGGGAAAAGATACAGAACATCACTAACAAAACAAGGAGGAAAAACATCTCTCTGATGGAATCGTAGAAATGCTGTTATGTAACGTCAGGTTCAGTCAAAAACCAGCACAGCAGGGTAAAGCTGTCAAATATTTTGCTGAAGTACAAGTAAAACTGCTTGTAAAATAATTACTCAAGTAACATTGAAGGTAATAACATTAATAATTGCTTGAGGAAGAGTAATAAGAAGACTGCTTAAGCAACAAGTTACTAGTTATTACTGATATGGAAGGAAATATCCTGAATTTCTGATTGCTTTTGATATATGAATGACTTTGCACAAGTACAGTCATGGCCAAAAGTTTTGAGAATGACACAAATATTAGTTTTCACAAAGTTTGCTGCTAAACTGCTTTTAGATCTTTTATTTCAGTTGTTTCTGTGATGTACTGAAATATAATTACAAGCACTTCATACGTTTCAAAGGCTTTTATCGACAATTACATGACATTTATGCAAAGAGTCAGTATTTGCAGTGTTGGCCCTTCTTTTTCAGGACATCTGCAATTCGACTGAGCATGCTCTCAATCAACTTCTGGGCCAAATCCTGACTGATAGCAACCCATTCTTTCATAATCACTTCTTGGAGTTTGTCAGAATTAGTGGGTTTTTGTTTGTCCACCCGCCTCTTGAGGATTGACCACAAGTTCTCAATGGGATTAAGATCTGGGGAGTTTCCAGGCAATGGACCCAAAATTTCAACGTTTTGGTCACCGAGCCACTTAGATATCACTTTTGCGTTATGGCACGGTGTTCCATCGTGCTGGAAAATGCATTGTTCTTCACCAAACTGTTGTTGGATTGTTGGAAGAAGTTGCTGTTGGAGGGTGTTTTAGTACCATTCTTTATTCATGGCTGTGTTTTTGGGCAAAATTGTGAGTGAGCCCACTCCCTTGGATGAGAAGCAACCCCACACATGAGTGGTCTCAGGATGCTTTACTGTTGGCATGACACAGGACTGATGGTAGCGCTCACCTTTTCTTCTCCGGAGAAGCCTTTTTCCAGATTCCCCAAACAATCGGAAAGGCGCTTCATCAGAGAATATGACTTTGCCCCAGTCCTCAGCAGTCCATTCGCCATACTTTTTGCAGAAGATCAATCTGTCCCTGATGTTTTTTTTGAAGAGAAGTGGCTTCTTTGCTGCCCTTCTTGACACCAGGCCATCTTTCAAAAGTCTTCACCTCACTGTGCATGCAGATGCGCTCACACCTGCCTGCTGCCATTCCTGAGTAAGCTCTGCTCTGGTGGCACTCCTATTCCACAGCTGAATCCTCTTTAGGAGACGATCCTGGCGCTTGCTGGACTTTCTTGGACGCCCTGAAGCCTTCTTAACAAGAATTGAACCTCTTTCCTTGAAGTTCTTGATGATCCTATGGTTGATTTAATGGATCCATGGTTGATTTAGGTGCAATCTTAGTAGCCACAATATCCTTGCCTGTGAAGCCATTTTTATGCAACGCAATGATGGCTGCACGCGTTTCTTTGCAGGTCACCATGGTTAACAATGGAAGAACAATGATTTCAAGCATCACCCTCCTTTTAACATGTCAAGTCTGCCTTTCTAACCCAATCAGCCTGACATAATGATCTCCAGCCTTGTGCTCGTCAACATTCTCACCTGAGTTAACAAGACAATTACTGAAATGATCTCAGCAGGTCCTTTAATGACAGCAATGAAATGCAGTGGAAAGTTTTTTTCAGGATTAAGTTAATTTTCATGGCAAAGAAGGACTATGCAAATCATCTGATCACTCTTCATAACATTCTGGAGTATATGCAAATTGCTATTATAAAAACTTAAGCAGCAACTTTTCCAATTTCCAATATTTATGTCATTCTCAAAACATTTGGCCACAACTGTATATTTGCAGGAATCATTAGCATATGAAGAGTTCAGTGACATCTGAAATTTTCTTCTAAAATGAGCATTTTTCTCAGCCTCCTGTGTTTATGTTCCATTATTTCACCATTAAAATAACCTATTCTTTTCCATACAAGTGAAATTATTGAACATGCACATAGTAGCCTGGGAAAAATGCTAATTTAGAAGAAAATGTCAGATGGCACTTAGAGGTTTTTGCATCTGAACTCTTCGTATTAACTAAAGCTCATGTTTCATAAAAAAACATGTAGTAAATGCAGGCCCGTAGCCAGGGGGGGTTCGGGTGGTTCGGAAGACCCACCCCTCAGTGACAACGGTCCAGAATTTGTCCCATTCATGAGCTCATTTGTCCTATTTTGACTGCTACGCCATCATAAATAGTAAAAAATAACCCATAGAAAAAGGCTTTAAGACCAAGCAGAATCCTATTGTGACTTTAGTTAATCAGTTTTGGCCAATGCAAACAATTATTTTTTAAGAGTCCAACATCCAGCTGTGCAAGAAAACATCTGACATAAGCGAAGTCATCTTTCGCTACTGTATTGTTTTTAAATAGAGAAAACATTTGACAAGTAACTTTTATTCTAAATCTTGGACCTTATTCTTGAAAGAAAACATGACCAATAAAAAAGTGTGAAGCTCCAAAAGCAGCCCATATTAAAATCAATTTGAATACTATTTTGGCTATTGTTGTTAACCATGAATTTTCAAATGTACTTTTTTTACAAGAGAGGCCAGAAAAATTGTGAAGCTCTAAATTATTATTATTATTATTATTATTATTATTATTATTATTATTATTAT
>CAIGQV010016663.1:5537318-5595250 GCA_903798115.1 Danio jaintianensis | reverse complement strand
TTATTATTATTATTATTATTATTATTATTATTATTATTATTATTATTTTTATGTTTTAATTTGTATTATTCAAATGGCCAAATTCTGACAACTGAGGAAAGTTGAATGTGCTGGCCAGTTTGTTATTTGCCTAATAAATTAAAATAGGCTGCAGTTTTTAATTTAAAACAATTTTTTCGATTAATATATGGTCTAATAAATTTGTATTTTAAAAATAAATATTTGTCATATTTCTTTATTCTAAATATTTAGGAAATGTTTTACTATTTAGCTAAAAATAGTGATTAAAATGTCACCTAAATTCAGTATTTAAATCTCATAATTAAATAGAAAATGAGGCGAATAACTGCAAAAAGGTCCACTTTTTGGAGAAAAAAGAACCACCCCTTTCACCAGGCTGGCTACGGGCCTTTCATACTTTGAATATATCAAAACGTATTTTTATTTAGTAATACAGTATGCATTGCTAGCTTAATTTAAACGGCTTTAAAAGACAGTGCCTCCAGAGTTCTGCGATCTCTAAATTTAATGCAAAATCAAGCAAATGTCCCAAAATATTTCTGCTTTTCTTTGCCCAGATTTATCGCAAATTTTGGTGATCCATTTCATCTGCATTGTTTTACATTAAAAAGTTTATAGTATTGGCATATAGATTGTGCTTGTCTGGAGTGTGATGCCTCGAGTTGTCATAGATTTTTGTCCAGTGTGTGGTGTGTGTCATGTGACAATATTGCAACTCATATTCGGCCAAAGCCTGTTTAAACTGGGCTATGTGTTGTTTCAGCTTATTTTAAATACATTTCAACAAACAGCAAACGTAATTTTTTTATTATAACCAAGTTTGGTTAATTAGGCAAGTCATTGGATAGCAATGGTTTGTTCTGTATATTTTTCTGTAAACATATATGTATCTTAAAGGTGCAGTAGGTGATTGTCTTCAGAAACATTTTTTGTTGTGCTGGTTGAAAGTCTCTTCACATTCCAATAGTAATGATTTAAGTGAATGATCTAAATGTATTTATATGTATTTTTATATTCTGGGTGAGGCATAAGACTAAAAAATGTTCATCCAATTAAAATTTGTTGGGCCGATAATTCTGATAAGTAGCCCAAACTGTCTGTCAACAAATGTAGATTTGTACATCTGCTCAGCCGTTCATGCAGATTCGTCGTTTGTGAACAGAAAAGCAAATGCTGAATCAAAACTTTTTAAAATCCTGAGTCAATATTGGAGTTACTTTTGCACGCTGGAGGAAGGATGACACCATGGCTGAAGTATTTCTTTTAGACAGGTAATGTAATGTTTTTAAAACTATTTTAGTCAGCAAAGCTTATGTAGATTTTGTTGTTACGAATGGGTTATATGCACAGAAGTGTTGTTCAGCCACTGAAATCTTCCGGCGAAAGATTGATGTGACTATTCTCAATTTCATAAGATACCTTTTACAGCATCGATAATGTAGATTTTTATTTAGTTTAACAACAAAACATGAGTAAATAGCACTATAGCCTGCTTTACTGAGGTGAACTTAGTATTATACTACATTGGTTAATTTTTGAACAATGACAGCCTCTGACGCGCTCCCTATATTGTTTGCCATGCTACTTTGAATATTCGGTCTGAAATAGCATGTAAGTATGGCTTAGTAATATGTGTAATTCCTGCACCCCGACGGCCAACCACTAAGCATACAGTAAGTTAGTGGCTTTAGGACAAAGCGCATGAGAGAGTGAGACCAGCGAACTTTGCATGCATGAAATATTGCACATTATGACAAGTTTTGCTTGCTACACAACTGAAAATGTTCAGAGTTGTAGTATTATAAAGTGCTATAAAGTTTTCTAACTGGCGAATGGCATGATCTAGTGGGTTGTCTACTGTCATCTTTAAGGTGCGCGTTTGTGATATCAGGAGGTGTGGCTTTGGACGGCAGGGGGGGACTGTGTTTTCAAAGCTATTATGCTAACGGATAGCATTTTGGCAGATCACCTGCTGTAACTTTAAGATAATATTAATAATATTGACATTAAAATTAGTTTTAAAAATTTAAAAACTGCTTTTATTCCAGCCCAAACTAAAAGAAGGCACAAGGCTTTTTTCACCAGTAAGCAGTCACATAAAGTACTAAATGAGAAGTGTATGTTGCTTCTTGAAAATGTCTGCGGTGATTTTGTATATCACAAAATAATTGACATTTAACCCACTTGCCAATATTTCACATACACACATTTGAAAATATGTTTATTGTCATTCCACAAGAACAGATTAATTCAGTTAAGTAAAAGCACAGTTTTATTAAAAAATATAGTTATAATATATGTAAAAATATTGTAAAAGTACTTTTTTTTACTATTTACTCCAGTAAATGTAAAGCATACCTACAAACCTCTAATTACCACAGACCTGGGAGTGATATAAAACGCAGCACATTTAAGAAACCTGAGAAAAGATAAGTTTATGTTGTGAGTTATTAATAATATTGGAGCATGTGTTTATCTGGTTAGTGGAGCTAAAGAAAGCAGCTCTGAGGAAACAGACGGCAGGAGCCCATGAGGCTTGCGGAGAAACAACCTGCTCTCTGGCAGAGGTGGAGCATCATGGGTGGAGGAAAGCTAAATAAAGCCACTCTGGTGTCTAATATGTCGGATTTCCTCTCATTATCCTCCATCGTTCCTCAGCAGGTTAATCCTCATGACTTTCAGACATGATTACAGTCAATCAGCCAAAGCTCCTCTTGCAGATCCACAAACCATGTTTGTTTGTCTCTTCAGTATCTGTAATTATCAAGCTGTGCATTGATTTGTCAATTACTCCACGTCATAAACACTGCTGTGGGCTTTGAACAGGTTTTTGCTGTCTTGGTTCATTTGATAGTCATGTTTGTGTTCACCGTGTCTGTCAGTGCCACTTTAGCACACTTTTGTATGTATATAAAACGAGTAGGTATTATGGTAATAACAAGCTTAATATATACTTATATGCTAACTGAATTAATGTATTATTATGGACGGAAATGTATTATAGTTTAAATTTATATGAAATTAAATTAGTTAAATTTAAGTGTAACTTCTGAGTGTGTGTGTACATATATATATAGAGAGAGAATAAGCTAACTACTGAATATACAGGTGACAAGCATTTATGGTAAACCGAAATACATTTTAATGTCAGTTCTATTCAATTAAAAAGGCTGACACGAAGCGTGTAACATTTCAAGCACACCAGTCTCATGAAGAGCTGGTGTGCTCGAAACGTTACATGCTCTGCGTCAGCCTTTTTAATTGAATAAATTGTCATTTTTGGAGCTTTGGTGTTGCCGCCTTTGTGAATATATTTTTGCACTTTTTGCTGTTTGGGCTGAACACCCATTTAAAGTGATGTGCGTGCTTTTGTGCATTGTTTCAATGTCAGTTCTATTGAAACTTGTATGTCATGTAATTAAATATATTTGTAATTATGCATTTGTATTGTAGTGTTCCAATTTAGTATGTTTAATATTTATATATATATATATATATATAAACACTCACCGGCCAATTTATTAGGTACACCTTACTAGTACCATTGGACCCCCTTTTGCCTTCAGAACTGTCTTAATCCTTCGTGGCATAGATTCAACAAGGTACTGGAAATATTCCTCAGAGATTTTGGTCCATATTGACATGAAAGATCCATGATGCGAATCTCCCGTTCCACCGCATCCCAAAGGTGCTCTATTGGATTGAGATCTGGTGACTGTGGAGGCCATTTGAGTACAGTGAAACTATTGTCATGTTCAAGAAACCAGTCTGAAATGATTTGCGTGGCACCCACGTGTGGCAACTGGCCAGAACTGCCGCTCACTGGATATTTTCCAGTGGAAATTTTCTCTTTTTCTGACCATTCTCTGTAAACCCTAGAGATGGTTTCACGTGAAAATACTAGTAGATCAGCAGTTTCTGAAATACTCCGATCAGCCCGTCTGGCACCAACAACCATGCCATGTTCAAAGTCACTTAAATCACCTTTCTTCCCCATTCCGATGCTCGATTTCAACTGCAGCAGATTGTCTTGACCATTGCTGCTTCCCAATTCGCATACTTATACTACGCTCTAAAAGTATGTACTTTTTTTGTGAAGGAAAAATATATACTTTTGAGTGTGTAACAGAAAAGTATGCAAGCTTTGGGACATAGAACTACTAGAACTATGTTAAGCTGCTTTGACACAATCTACATTGTAAAAAGCGCTATATAATGAATTTAATTGAATTGAATACTGATCTTTGTGTTGCTTAGTTACGAGCCCTGTCAATCATCCACACATCATCCACATTTCTGTCATATTTAATTTCCTACCTTATTGGAGAAGCAGCAGCAGGTTAATCTCCCATTCACGAGTCTTTCATGCAGAGAAATCTCTTCAGGTCTTTGTATAATTATGCATTCAGAAGTTAATGTCCAAACACATCTTTATATAAGTCCAGTACTGTTGTTGCAGATGAAATATAACACAGAAAATGCGATTTAAATATTTTCCAGTTGGCTAGATATTAATTAACAGTCATACAAACATCTTTACCGAAGCCTCTCTACTTGACGTTTGGTCTTGTCCATCATGTTTGTTGTTTATTTACACTTTTCACCCGCGTTTGTAGTTCTAATCGAATTCATGTCCAACGTGCAATGTACTGTGGGCAATATCAGCGGTTAGAGTATGGACGGTTCTACACTCAAAATCTTTACTGGAAATAGTAAACCATTCGGGAACCTTTGGCATACTCTTTTCAACATACTACAATTTGGGACATACTAATTCTATTCAAATACTATTTAGGATGGATAATATGCGAATTTGGACGCAGCACATGTCTACATGCCTAAATGCATGTGATTGGCTGATTACAAATTTGCATTAACGAGCAGTTGGACAGATGTACCTAAAAAAAAACAAGCAATAATATATCGTACAAAAATAAGACTGCTTATCGTACTACAGGAATAATAATGACTACAGGAATAACAGCGCAATCTGTGCATTAGAATAATCCTTTTATTTACTTTTTTTGGCGATGACGTAATGATGGCGTAATTATTTTTAACTGCGTAAGGCTTAAATAAAAATAGTCTTTTTGAATGAAGATAAGAGTTTGATCAAAGGTTTATGAGAACTGAAAGGCTACAGTGCTTCACGTTTGCTTCGTGAATTTCCGACTAAAAACTGGACAAAAGATGGGTTGGATTACTTGTTGGTGAAAACTGATCGCACTGGATGAGTATGTCGTGTGACGGGGAGTGGTTGTTCACGCAGTGCCCGTACTGTTGAAAATATCACCACTGTCGAAGAAATGGTACTGAGCCAATTAATGACTCTGATATGTAAACGTTTAAATATAGTTTGCTAGTAATAAAATTAAAGCGTTCTGTTAATATTTGGGTTATCATTGTTTAACGTATACATATTATATAATTTCATCTATTAGCCATCTAATTACTAAATATAATTCAAGTTGGAGGGCGGCGCAGTGGCGCAGTGGATAGCGCTGTCGCCTCACAGCAAGAAGGTTGCTGGTTCGAGCCTCGACTGGGTCAGTTGGCATTTCTGTGTGGAGTTTGCATGTTCTCCCTGTGTTCGCGTGGGTTTCCTCCGGGTGCTCCGGTTTCCCCCACAAGCCCAAAGACATGCGCTATAGGTGAATTGGGTAAGCTTAATTGTCTGTAGTGTATGTGTGTGAATGAGAGTGTATGGGTGTTTCCCAGTGATGGGTCTGGAAGGGCATCCGCTGTGTAAAACATATGCTGGATAAGTTGGCGGTTCATTCCGCTGTGGTGACCCTTGATTAATAAAGGGACTAAGCCGAAAAGAAAATGAATGAATGAATGAATGTGTGTATATATATAATAGAATTAAGGGGAGTACAGTCAGAATTGCCCTATAGTTTTTAGAATTATGAGGTACATAAAAGAAGGTGTCTGGTACATATGAAGAGGAAAAAAGTGTGTCACCTAGTGTGGTTTGTAAAGCCCACTCACCTATGTAAAGCACAATAAGAATTGCAAGATGTTTACCAGAAACATGGAGAGTTGATAAGAAAGTGTGGCAAGTGCATAAGGAGAGGAAAGAGCGTGTCACTTACAGGAAAACTTGAGAATTGCCAAATGTTTTCCAGAAGCATGGAGTGTTGATAAAGATTCTGCTGATTATGGAGAGGGCAGAGTGTGTTCTGCAGGTGGTTTGTAAATGGTATAGTAATAACATTTTTAATATATACTTGTATGCAAACTGAATTAATGTTTTATTATTAATGAAAACATTAATTCATTCATTCATTCATTTTCTTTTCGGCTTAGTCCCTTTATTAATCAGGGGTTGCCACAGCGAAATGAACCGCCAACTTATCCCCGTGTTCGCGTGGTTTTCCTCCAGGTGCTTCGGTTTCCCCCACAAGTCCAAAGACATGCGCTATAGGTGAATTGGGTAGGCTAAATTGTCCGTAGTGTATGTGTGTGAATGAGTGTATATGGATGTTTCCCAGTGATGGGTTGCAGCTGGAAGGGCATCCGCTGCGTAAAACATATGCTGGATAAGTTGGCGGATCATTCCGCTGTGTCGACCCCAGATTAATAAAGGGACTAAGCCGAAAAGAAAATGAATGAATGAATTAAAATTGATATAAAATGAAATTTGTTGTATTTAAGAGTGCTTTCTGATCCACTTTTATATATATATAAATAAATTCTGTTGTCTTAGAAGTATAGTTGAAGTCCAAATATAGTTTAGTACATTTTATTTATGCGATTGGTTTATAATGCTCGAAGCTGCAAAAATGTGTATGAATGTAAGCAGATCTGAAAACAATGCTACAATCAGTGTATTGTTTTTGAGCGTTTTATCACATTATTTGCAGTATAAAATATGTTAAAAATAACTTATAATTGTTTTTACAATATAATTTACAATATAATTTCCCATCACTGGAAAACATCCATACACTCTCATTCACATACATACACTACAGACAATTTACCTTGCCCAATTCACCTATAGCGCATGTCTTTGGACTTGTGGGGGAAACCGGAGCACCCGGAGGAAACCCACACCAACACGGGGAGAACATGCAAATCCCACACAGAAATGCCAACTGACCCAGCCGAGGCTCAAACCAGCGACCTTCTTGCTGTAAGGCGACAGCGCTACCAACTGCACCACCATGCCGCCCTATTTTTTTCATCGTAAGTAAACATATGAAAGTATAACAATAGCTAAATTTGACATTACATTGTTTAATTCAGCATTATTATGAATTGCATTTATGCTAAGAAATAATTCACATAATAAAGGAAATTTTTTTCACTTAAGTGACCCTGTATTTCAGTAATGTTATTTGAGCTACCTTTTTTCAAAGATTTTAAGTGAACTTCATTCAACACAAGGGAGATCATGTGTAGTTAAAACTGTGAAGAAATGTCTCTGTGGAGCTCAGTAAGGACAACATAATTGAAATGAAAAAAAGTAAAGAAAAGGTTTTATGAAATGAGCATGTCCGGAGAGTGTTATTATTTTAGTGTGAGCTTAGGCTTAGAGGACGTTTGAGTCATGAAACAGATGCAGGTTTAGCAATGCAGACGGACTTTCACTGACATTTAAAGGCCACAATTCAACATCCACCTCTGTGCTCTTTTTAAATCACACCAAACCAACTTTGTGTGTTATTTCACAACTTTTATTCATTTCTGAACTCACTTTGAGATCAGAGTTTGTGTCTGTTCGCTTTGAGGTCATCAGGAGGCTGTAGTGTATTCATAAACACTGAATGACATGCTGTAAAAAACTTATAATCACAGTTATTTTAGTAAATGAAAACTAAGACTAAAATCATCCCAGCAGGCACAGGACATCAACATGACGTCAGATTGATGTTGTACCCCAATGTTGGAGGATGTTGAATTTTGGGTGGAAATGAAAATTTTGTTGACGCCAGAACCCAACGTCAGACTGGCATTAGTATCCAACGTTGGATAGACGTAGGATTATGGTCACTTTCCAATGCAACTTAAAAACCACCAAGTATCAACGTCTAATGCTGTGTTCACACCAGATGCGGTACGCGCGGATAAATCGCGCTATTCGCGTGTATTAGTTCATTCGTGCATCAAATTCACTGAGCAATACACGCGGATTCACGTCATGGGCGGGGCTTCTGTCTGCCTGGTAACTGTAGCTTCGTTGTTAAATGGCTAACATGGATTTTATTGAGAGAATAGCTGTGTTTATGTGCTTTAGGGAGGCTGATAAACAGCGTAGATTAATTTGGAGTCGTGTCTGAGTCCACTAGATCCATTCTGAGGTGCACCCAGCTCTGTGAGCTCATAAACTCCTCTAGAAACTACCTGAATGATGGAAGCTTTCAACGGTGCTTCAGACTGAGCCAAGCCCAGTTTGATGAACTGTTGTCCGGTGTAGGCAGGAGGATTTTCCCCCGGGACACCAACAACAGGTGCTATGTCATAATCATGCCCCTAAAAGAGAAAGCTCCTGATTGATTAACGCGGCATGAATGTCCACTGAAGTTCAGATTTTCCAACTCGAGCGATTCGTGCGAAACGCGCGATAAGCGAGGCAATCGCGCAAAATACTCAACTCGCGCCATTTCATTCGCGCCGCAGGATGTCTATTCGCGTCTTTGCATTGACTTAACATGTAAATCACTCGCGCTTGACGCTTCTTCCTCGTCTGGTGTGAACGCAGCATAATGATGTTACAGCTTGATGTTGTGTGGATGTTACCACTATGACGTCTATCAGACGTTGGATTTTGGTTGCCATACCGAATAAATGTCAGTATTTGACGTCAATATGTTGCTGGTTTAAGATGTTGGCTCGACGTTGGATTTTGGTCACTTTCCAACACAACCTTAAATCAACCAAATCGTGTAAATAACATTGTCCTTAGACGCTGACTAGACATTGAATTTTGGTCACCCGACATCATGAACTAAATCCTGCCTCCTGGGATTGGTCAAAAAACATTTTAGTTAACTGAAATAAAATGTAAAAAAAATAAAATAAATCACAATAAATGAAAAACTATATGAAACTAACAACAGTCACTGATAAACTTAATGAAATAAAATGAATAATTGTCATCAGAAATCATAAGCACTCATTCTGTGGTGGAAAATCTGACTTGAGGCTGTTTAGAGAAACACCTGTAGATGGCGCTTTTATGGACCTTGTATTTAGTTTCATTTGAGTGTTTAGGTAGTGGATATATTTTTGTTTATTATTTTTCTGTGGGTCCTCTCCGAGGTATTTGGCTTCACCTTTTGGGTGTTAAAAAAAAGAAAAAGACAAATAAAAGGACAAATAAACGGTACCGACTCCAAGTGTTTATAAAAGTGATTTTATTTGTCCAGTGTTCTTTTATGTTACGTCCTTGACCCTAGACCAGGGTCGTAACAAAACACCAATATAAATATAACATCTTTACTATAAAACATTTTTGTTTCTTCATTTGGCAAGTAAACTACACTCAAAAAAATGATAAACTATTTAAATTGAGCTGCAACAACTCAATTCTTGAGATTTTTTTTTAATTGTTCTATGTTCAACCCACTTAAATTTGTAAAAACTAATAATTTAAATTAATTCCTTCATGTTGTACCAACACAAATTGATTGTGTGGAACCCAGCATTTTTTACAGTGTAGTCATGTTTAACTACATATACAGTATGATATTTTAACATGAAGAAGATTGTATAAATCTTTCATTTTTTATTCATTACATTTATGTAGTTTTGGATTCAGTATTTGTTCAAACTATTATTTTATTTTATTAGCAAGAGTTAATGTAAGCTGTGCAAACACTAAACTTTGATCTAGTAGACACTCAATGTGTTCTATTAAATCTGATAAACTAGAATTACTAAGTAAAACAGAAACTAAAGTGGGCGCACACCGGATGCTGGAAGGACGCCGGACGCCCACATTCGCATGTTATTTAAAATGAAACTATTCAGATGGCGCTCTGTGGCGCGGCAGAAATATATACACCGTCCTGTGTCGTAGCTAAGCACCATGGACAGCCGCCGACTTGCAGTGCCGGTGTGCATAACCTTATAGAAATGCGTGGCGCTGTGTGGCGTGGCACATCGCCGAGTGGCACATCCACTGTGCGACCCCCTTAAATATATAAAAATGAAATAGAAACATGTTCACACAAACTAAATTAATACTAAAACTAACAAAATCATTAATGAAACAAACTCAAAATAAACTGAAATATACATGCAATTTAAAAATAGCATCGAAATAAAAACTAATTTATAATGCAAAACTATAATAACCTTGCATATAAATGTATTTTATGTGTTCTATTTTGTATGGAAATGTATTCTAAAAATACACTTTCGTAATACTGATGTAATAAAAGTGTCATGTTCACCAGCGATCAAGGACTTCAGAGATCGCTGGTGAACTACAAATCATACGAACTTCAATTCCCATCATTCCGCCACACACACCCGGTTTCCACTTCCACTCATCACACACGCAGCTGCATCCTATCACTTCTCATTGTTTGGACTATAAATATACCCTGCTCCCGTCTTGTCTTTGCTCTGTCGTTATATGTCTTCTTGTTTCTGTTGGTTTTGATGGTATGGTTTTTGCTCATGTTATGTTTTAGTCCCGGTCTTAGTTTATTGTTTTGTTATTTGTTATTTTGTTACTTTGTTTTTCACCATGTCCTGTTTTTGCACAATGTCTCATCAATAAACTGCACATGGATCCTACCTCTTGTCCCGTCTCCTATACCATCTCGTGACAAAAAGGCCATTTAAGTCAGACTTCATAATAATGTTCAGTTAAAAGTTTTACTTTGAAGCACATTTTAAATCACCATGTTTTAAGAAAGTTTATTGATGTATTGTTTTATTAAAGGTGCTGTATTGTAAGTTTTTGACTCTTCTAAAGCATAAGATACCATAATATGTTTGCAGATATTTAAGAAACATGCTATGTGAACATTCTTGTTTATCTGAATAACAATGCTGAAGTCAGATATTCTGCTTTGAGAATGTGCGTTATATGCCGAAACGGCTGTCTTTGTTTTGGCCATTTAAACCGCCCAATGCCAGTTTAGCCAATTATATTTCAGCACTCCGGGTTGCCTTGGTGGAAAACCACATATTTGATTTATTCAGTCATGAAGACTCTTAAAGCATGCGTCCGCTACCTAAATGCAACTTTTGGTGGACAGTAAGGCCTCCAAAATGAGAGGCAGATTCAGAGTTCCACATGAGGTGGTTATTAATTAGCAAATAACATAAACATTACGAATGTAAACATTAGGTGAGCAGGTTACATTTTAACCCTGTGTCCTAACAATACTCTACGTGATGAGATTTGTAGTGATAAGCAATTGGGCTGTGGGCAACATGACGGAAATTTAAATAAAGCCATTTAGAAGCACAGAATATATGTGCACTCAATGCACTCCAATGAAATGCTAAGGTTTATAATCTAATTAATACATATTAAACCTCTTTAACATTATTAAATGTACATGCTGAATCACTGATATTTGTTGGTTTACACTGAGTCACAGTTCTAAAGTTCCATTTCAAACGATTTTATTTTCAAGATCTGAGGTGAACTATCTGCTGCTGCTTTCAGTAGTATGGCAATAAATGTCTTGTAAAATGGCATTCAAACTCACATTATTAGCATTTAACACTGAATAAAGCACATTAGGTGTACCTGAGGTGATCATTGTCAGTTTTCTGTCGTTCAGCTGCAAGAAATAGAAGCCTAAAATATAAATTTCAGGTGTTAGTTAGGACAAAAACTCCTTTTAATATGGAAAATATTCCTTCTATCATGTGCCCTTGCCTTTATTTAGAACATGATTTAAATCAGCCTTTGTTGGTGTCAATCTGACAACCTGCTCTTGCATGTGTTTTGAACCAGGAGTGCAATACCTAGTTCAACCACTGGGTGTCAAACTTACATACTTCACCTTTAAGTGTATTCTTTTAAATTGAATCATTTCTCTAATAAGTATTTTTTTTTAATTAAATGCTGTCTGGAATAGTTCCAAAAACCATTTGATTGTTTTTTGCTTTCAAAAGTAGCTAAATTTTCAAGTCAAACCAGGCCAAGCTTAATATTTACCATGGGAGAAGGTGGTATACAGCGTTTGATAGGACCATCATGAATAAATGGCATTGTAACATTAACATGGAGATACGGACGGACACCGTTTTCTGCCTTTCCTCTTCAGATCCAGCTTTCTAATTGCTGTGGGAATAAAAGAGTTGCCTGGTCTTCAGCTTCAGTGCTTTGAAACGGCGTCCTCGGGGCATCAGCTCAAACACGGTTTCAACAGGATATGATATAAAATGAAGGCTTTTGGCTTTAAAAAAAAGGACAATGTGGCTTTGATTTGTATCTGAACTTCCCGTTTCACTAGAAACATGTCAAACTTTCTGAAACTGTTTGATTTCTCACAGACAGACTGGAGCGTATGTGTGTGTGCGTGTTATGTAATGTTTTAGTTCATGAGCTGCAATTATCTTTGTGTTGATTAGCAGAGAGACTCATTAGAGGGCTTGAGACACAGATATACATTCAGTCCTGTGTGGTGAAAGCGTGAAGCGCAGTGTGGCGGATGCATTCGTCGCGGATGATTATTAGAGTCAGATTAGCATTATTCAGTGCAGAAGAGTCATTATATCTTTTCTGCGTATTGTCACACATCTAGTATGGCATTATACTCTTCAAAGGATGCCTGAAAAGGACTCTATGTAACACATAAAAGCTGATAGTGGAAAAGGAGAAATCATGAATAATGAGGCCTATAATATCTGGAGAGAACAAATGCCTGATGATGATCCTTGAGCCAATCACCTGAGCCGGGAATGTCATGTGAGGTAAAATAATGATGATATTATTTGTTCTAAACTCTGCACTGGAGACTGCTGAACCTTGACACCACAGACATATTTTGTTAACAATTTTGTCTAATATCTTGAAGCTGTTGATAAATAAAACATCGCTAGACATTACATAGCTCTAGGGCTGCAGGATATTGGAAAAATCTGATATTGTGATATTCTATTTTCTGCGATAAATATTGCGATATAAATACAGTTTCACAAGATAGTTTGAATAGCGCTATTTGATGGTTTTCCGATGAGTCTAATTGTATCCAGGTACAGAAATTGATCACAATGCAAAAAGGCTTTTTTTTACTTTGCTTTGTCTTGTTTCTAATCCAAATATCAACTTTGTTTTTAGAGCAAGTAAAAATATTGAATTCCTTCAGAAGAAATAAATCAAAATTAAGAGTTTTTCCCTTAAAACATTACTAAAATACAACACTAAAATATCTGCCAGTGGGGTAAGTAAAACAATCTTGTTTTCACTTGAAATCTAGATAATTGGACAAGAAACAAGACTTTTTTTTTTGTTGCATAAATTGTGTAATTTTCGTATAAATACAATAATTAAATACAATTCTGTAACTCCTGGTCAACTATAATTCAAACTCAACATTGCATATCTTGCGATGTGACTATTTCGGATATGTACATTGCGATATCCATGCTGAAATTATATATTGTGCAGCCCTACATTGCACACATCCCATCCAATAATAGCAAGCTTTGTGTTTTGTTCCACCTTATTCATTAGAAATGCGTGCTTCAGCTTAATTTTTTTGCGAAACGCGAAATACGTTAGTCTGGGAACCTTTGTTGCACATTTCAGATGTGAAACCCACTAGAGGGCGCTGTCTACTCTTTTATGATTCTGAAATACATTACTTAGGGTATGTTTTGTTGTACATTTCAGATCCAGAAGCAGGCCGCACTTTTCGTACAGATCACCCAGCAAACCACTGGCCTAAACCCTTCCATAAACCCAACCAATAGTGTTTTCAAAAGCAGAATTAAGAGAAAACTGCACTGCAAACATAGTTTTACCTTGATTTTACACTAATTGTATCTCTCCATTGGAACTGTGGTCTTTCTATCCAGTGGAACTGTGCTTCACTGGACTAGAACCTGAGCACTCTGCATCACAAGTATAACACTGCAAAAGGGCTTTTCACACTGTGCTTAACCCCAGGTTATTGTCAGTCTAAACAACGCTTTTATCCCCATGTAAAGACACGTTTCACATCTGTTTCATATCTGGTGCAGGATTAGCGCTGTATTTGCGTTATTAACCCTGCACTGCGGTGCTAAAATTGTTTAGTGTGAAAAGGAGAGGTGTTTGCTTGTTGCTGCTGGATGCTTGGCAACAGACGGCCAATCAGAAATTGAGCAGCGAGGATGTCATGTCAATAACAGGAAGCGCATTACGTAAACAGCAGTCGGTGAGAGCAAACATCAAAAGATGTAAAGTGTATAACCTGGAGTTCCTCCTTGGTTTCATTAATATGTACTTTTGTCTTTGTTTTCTTGCCTTTGAACATCTTGTGAAGCTTAGCTAAAGACCTACACAGCGTCATTTTTTATATAACTGATAAGTACCATTAAGGGCTCATTTATATGTAATGCATTATTCCTGTGGCGAAGGATGGGCCCGCAGACAGGGGTAATTCCAAACGCAGCTTTATTTGAGAATGTTCAGGCAGGGGTCAAAAACCAGCATATACTAGGGATGACTGATGCAAAACTGATGTTTCAACACAGTAACGAGATCCCGAAACACTGCACCGAAGCATGATCTGAAACACCCAGGTCACGTGACTAAAGCGATTCAAAGCATCGGACATTTCAGAAGCGTTTTAAGACCTGGCGAATCTGCATTTGATTGACAGGGTTGAAAAAAAACTCATGTAGCCTAGTGGACCATGCATGTGCACAGAGTAACTGTGCTGCAAATGTCCTGAGTTTGAATCCCAACTTATACAAAACCTCAGAATTTGTGACTCAATGTATTTTAATAATGTTAATTTTTTTTATGACCAAAACAAGACATATTTATTCACAAAGTGTTCATTCGGATGTCAGACCAATGTTAAAACAAAACACATTACAAGAACAGAGCATTTAAAAACTAATGTCTATAACTGCATCACCCTGGATTCAAACTCATTATCTCTGCATGCTAGTCTGGAACTCTCATCGCTTCACTAAATCACTTCAGACCTCAATTCTACAATGTGGGGTATAATTCCTCTATTTGTGTAACTGTTTCTTTGCTGAAGCTTCCAGAGCAATACATGAAAAATGACCACTAGGTGTCACTGTAGAGATGGGTTTCAAAGCTTCAACACATTTACTTCAACTGTTTCAATGTTTCATGAAGCCTCACTCTGCCCACCACTAGCATATGCAGTGTCAGAGGAAATCCAAAAGAGTAATCCGTAATACAAGCAAGGGGTTCAGGACAGGCGGCAAAGAATCAAAAACACATGAAACAAGGTAAAGATTACGAAGCGACAGGAACAGCTAGACAAGACTCAGCAATGTGTTTGTGAAAATGAGGTGCATATATAGTCCGTGTAATTACTAATGATGAGCTTCAGCTGTGTGCGTGTGTCAGTGTCCAGATGATTGTCAGCTGTGACAGGAGTTTATGAGCGCAAAGACTTCTGGGAGTTGTCGTTTGCAAGATATAGGAAGTGATCTCTAGCGGAGGCAACGCCACTGGCGATCACAACAATTTCCTTCCATTTCAATACTTTTCCATTGTTTTTTTTCAATGTAAAATGAGCTTGATGGACGTACATGTCCATTACGCTTGCATCTTGCGTCGTTTGAAGTACACATCAACACTTTTTTAGACGCCGCATAAAGTTAAAAGAACTTAAACTTCTATATGCAGCACCGCACATCAGTGTCAATTTTAAAGCAGTGGATCAACACTGTAAAAAAGTACGTTGCTTACTTCAATTATTAAGTTGAAGCAATATAACTTTACAAGTCATTTTAACTTACCTCAATTAAGCTGACTTAAAACGTCAAGTTAAAATTTGTTCAACTTTAAAAAAATATTGATATGATTAACTTTATAAATTAAGTTAAAGTAATGTTAAAACATTGTCATGACTTTTATACAGTGAAGATGAACTCGGAAGCCGGGCAACAGTTTTTTGTTTCCTGGTGCTCAGTGGTTGTGTATTATCTATGCTTTGCTTTTTAAAACTATTCCTGAGTGTTGTGTCTTGTGTTTTTAGAAGCGAATATGAGTTCTGTGTGAATGAACCCTAACAATGCTTGCTGTTCATTCATCAGTGACACTGCAAATATGCAAATAAGAACGTTAACCTGGGGTTTAGGAATGTACAGTGTGAAAGGTCTGTTAATGAATAGCCAGGATTATTTGTGAACCCCAGTTATAGTATGAGCAGTGTGATTTCAGATAACCCAGGATTATGTTTATCTGGGGTTTAGGATGACCCAGGGTTAAAAAACGTCAAGCCCTAAAATGAGCTACGAGCAAACTATAGCCACACCAGAAAAGTTGTCCATATAGAGATAGAAAGATAAGGCAAATATATTCCATTACAAATCACAAACAGTGTTAAGTTGTTTTGTGGAATTTATTTGGTGATGTGCGAAGAACATAATAATTTATTCATTGATAACATGTCCCTATATATCATTAGTGTGAAAAGGAACAAAAGTTGCTGGGGTCATACTGCTCCATAGTGTTCATTTTATCTAAAAAAAAAAAAACTGCAGCCAAATGTATGTTCAAGATCGTTTTTGTGGTTTCACAAACAAATGTAGGCCGAAACATGTAATATGAATGAGCCAGTGTTGGTTTTGTGTCATCTGTTTAACTCTATCAAGTCAGTTTTATCAAGAAATTCGACAATAAATAAGAATTGTATTGCCGCTGTACAATGAAATGAATGTAATGCAAAATAATAAACAATATACATAGTAAACGATGTAATGCCATACACTATACAATACACAATGCAATATAGAATATAAACCATGAAATCATAAGTCCAAGGCACTCGAAAAGTAAGTGAAGAAATGAAAAAGCCTTTATTAACATGGCTATTCTTATTTTAAAGAATAGCCATGTTAATAAAGACCTTTCAATTTTTGTTGACTTACTTTACAAGTGCCTTAGACTTATGATTTTATTGTTTATCTTTATGAATCCCTTATCCAAAGAGCACCGACACATTAACTACCCCTGAAGCACTTAAACCATATATATGAAGAATATAAACCATTGATTTGCTATCAACACAGTATGACACAAATGACAACAGGTGTTCATGAATGTAAACATTATGTATATGTGCCTAATTGCAAACATTATGGTTATGAAAAATCTAAACATGCAAACATATGTGCAGGTGAGCAGAAAGTGACAACTGCTGATGATGCTGATGATTAAGCTTTAACAATGCAAGAACTCAATAAATGATGCTTTTTATTGATTGGTGTGGCATCACTAATCGCTGTATAGACGTTTAAAGTAATAAGTAATAAAATAAAGTTAATTTATGTAAAATAAAGCCACCGTTTTTCAGTAAACCACCATTCAATAAAAATAACAGTAAGGAATTGCTGTATTAAAATTAAACTGAGCCATGTCTTCAAAACTGAGGGATGTGCCAAACTTTTATATGTCTTGAAAATGTATTATTATCCTTTAATATCTTATTTTTAGAGTTTGTTAGGTAACATTCTACATCAATATAAATGTCACACACACATAAATACTAATGAAAAATTGTTGGTGCCTCGAGTCGGCTGGACCCATTAGGACCAAAATGCGTTGCATGAACACACCAAATGATAGTGTGATAGTATATGCATATGTATAGTATATGTATGTGATAGTATTAGATGGTGTGTATTGTCATTTCACAAAGGGAAACTGGAACTAGTGCTTCACATATACAAACCATAAACAAAGCAGAGTTTACATATAATTTTCACAGTACTTTGTCGCTCACCACAGAGTGAATATAATCTGATAATCTATATCGTTTGCAAATATTTAGGAATTTGACAAAATGGGAGCCGGCTTCTTTATGTTCCCTCTTGACGTGTGTCATCAATTTAGTTTTTGTCCTTTTCTGTGTCCCTACCTTAAAGGGATGGTTCACCCATTTGGTTTTATTATTCTGCAATAATTTACTCACCTTAAATTTGTTTCAATACTTTTTGAATTTCTTTCCTCTGTTGAACACAAATGAAAATATTTTGAAGAAAGCTAGAAACCTGTAACTATTGACTTCCATAGTAATTGGTTTTTTTCCTACTATGGAAGTCAATGGTTACAGATTTTCAGCTTTCTTCAGAAAATCTTCTTTTGTGTTCAACAGAAGAAAGAAACTCATAAAAGTTTGCAACCTGTTGAGGATGAGTAAATAATAAGTAATAATAACAATAATAAGTAAATGTTCATTTTTGGGTGAGCTATCCCATTAAGTCAACATACTGTAATGCAGGACTGTCCTAGAAGTGACTTTAAAATTGTCCTCGAGTGGCCCAGCCAGAGCCCAGACTTGAACCCAATCTAACATCTCTGAAGAAATCTAAAAATGGTTTCCATCCAACCTGACAAAAGCCTGAAAATCTCCAGAGAAGAATGACAAAAAACCCCAAAACAAATGCAGATCACACAAAAACAGACATGCGGCTGTAGTTGTTGCCAAAGGTGCTTCAACTAACTACTGAGTTTAGGACATGAATACTTGCTTAATACTTTCAGTTTTACTTTTTTACAAAGTTCTCATGAGTCTTGTTTTTTTTTTTTTATATGGTGTGGACTGTAGCCTGATGTAAAATAGCTTGTTGGTCAAACTAAAGGACTAATCCCCCTCTAATACCAATCTGGAAGTGACCAAAACTCCTCTAAAACCAGACTGGTTGATCAAACCAGACAGCCACCATCTCCAACCTGATTTCAGCAAGTAGGACATGTTCCTGGATTAACATATATGTTAATCCTAGAACAACATTCCAATCAGGCAATCAGACTTAGGGGTATGTTTACCATTTATGTTAAGTTTAGGTTAGGTTTATTGACTTCTACATGATTGTTATCCAACTGTTATTCCCCTCTGATTTTGGGAATAATTTACAGTTATGGTTGGGTTTAGGGGTAGGGAATAGGTAATTACATTTTTGAACAAAACTGATGTTTCAGGGTCAACATAGATGTTAATCCAGGATCACATTGTACTTGGCAAAATCATGACGTGCCAGCCACCATAGGTAGATTTAAGCAGTTTGTTTTTCAGCAGGGAAAGCTGACGTAATGCTACAACATTAACTGTGAAACAATAAGGTGAGGGCAGCATGGTAGCGCAGTGGGTAGCACAATCGCCTTACAGCAAGAAGGTCGCTGGTTCGAGCCTCGGCTGGGTCAGTTGGCATTTCTGTGTGGAGTTTGCATGTTCTCCCTGTGTTGGCGTGGGTTTCCTCTGGGTGCTCCGGTTTCCCCGACAAGTCCAAAGACATGTGGTATAGGTGAATTGGGAAGGCTAAATTGTCCGTAGTGTATGCTGCGTATAACATATGCTGGATAAGTTGGTGTTTCATTCCGCTGTGGCGACCCCAGATTAATAAAGGGACTAAGCCGAAAAGTAAATGAATGAATGAATGAATGACAATAAGGTGATATGAATACTGAATATTAGGGGTGTAATATACACAAAAATTATTATTTGGGTATACCTTGGGTATGTTTTTACAAGTATCCATTTGTGCTTTTACATTTGTGTCTGAACTCTGAATTGAAAAGAAAAATAATTTCACCTGTGCATACAGTATGTGTATTTCTCCTATCAAGCTTACATGAATCCTACTCTTGCATTACGCCAATGTCTTCCAGAGTGGCTTCTTCTCTGATGTGAAACTGAATAATGTAAGAAAGAGCAGGTAGTGGTTTAACCTCAATTATGAAGTCTCTGAGTCATCATCAGTGTGTAGGATGTTGGAAACACTGTAGTATAAAAGGTAGTTAGCCGAGGGTGTAAATAGGAGGTTGTAAGCTTTACAGTACGTGCAGCATGGGCAACTTGTAATACTTTGGAAAAAAGATGGGCTGTTTAATTCAAATTAAGATGAATCACAACCTCAATGAAAAATCTTAAGTAGCACCTCCACACTGAACTTACTGTGTGACCTTTCTTTCCTAAAATGATTGACATTCCCTTTATCAAGCTGTGCTATGGAGAAACATATTGAGAGCACTATCTAGATCAGAGGTTTTAGATCAGAACCTTTTTTTTTTTACTTGTGGGCCACTAAACCAAACGTGTGTATGTATGTGTAACATAGGGTCAGTGGCAACAGGTGTCGGATCCACATGCCGTTTATTAGAGAATCATCAGGCAGGCAAAGGTTACAACAGGTGCAAACAGGAGCATAAAGGGAATCCAAGAGCGTAGTCAGAATAACAGGTGGATGGTAGGGGCAGGTGGCAAAACAACAAGAGCAGTAAACAAAACAGGGGTCAGAAACACAGTAAGGCAAGACATGGTTAGTAATGCTCACAGGGAAACAAGACTCAGCAACGGATGAGTGTATGTGTGTTGAGTTTATAGTCCGAATCATTAGTCCTCACGAACTTTAGCTGTGTTTGTGTAAACAGGGAATGATCTGGAACTGGTGTGTGTGTGAGGTGCATGATAGGATCTGTAGTTCAGTTCGGTGGCAGATGTGTAGTTGAGTGAATGAATGATAGTGTTTTCCAGTGATCTGCACAGACCAGATCGCTGGTGATCGTAACAGAGCCACCCCTCTAGGAGCAGATTCCAGATGTACTAATTCTATCAATCTCAGACTGTGCTATAAAAAGGATCTAGAATGATGATTTACTGACTGACTCAAAGCTGAAACCTAGTTCAATTAATGCGTTCAGCGCTTCACTTTCGACAAGCAGTTTTATCACTTCCTTACAAGTGTCCAGTTGTTGTTGTTGTTAATTCGCCAGGCAGTGTGTTGGAGCTTCACAGCGAGTGTGACAGTTTTAATTATGAGAGCAGGAATATGCAAATGATGCCTGCGAAGTCTCAGCTGCAGTATCAGATTTCACGGAGCCCAATGAATCCATGACCTCTAATCACTTTGAGTTTCTTTAAAAAGCGAGATGTGTTTTCTAACATGTAGCTGAGCAGAGAGACGCCACTGCTATCGTCAGTTTGTGCCCCCTCAGAACCTTGTCATAATGATTTTTTAAGCCAACGTGAAAATGACATTTTGAAATGATTAATCAAACGGGAAAATGCCATTTCGAATCCTCAATAGAGCTTCTATAGTGTTGATTTTCAATAAAAGGGTAGATGTTAAGTAACACGGTTATGTAAATTAGCAGATTTTGTCTAAAGTTTTTAAAGTCAAGACAAAGAGTATCTTTTAGCGCAAATTGGGTTGAGTTGCCCAGGTGAAAAAAAAGTGCACTAAAATACATTTTATTTAAGTGCACTTCCACAATGTACTTAAAGTGCTCTATTTTCGGTGACTAATTTTGTACTTAATGTACTAATAGTTCATCTTTAGTACTACACTACCTGACAAAAGTCTTGTCGTTGATCCCAGTTGTAAAAGCAACAAATAATAACTTGACTTCTAGTTGATTATTTGGAAAAGTGGCAGAAGGTAGATTTTTCTGATGAATCATCTGTTGAACTGCATCTCAACCAACACAAATACTGCAGAAGACCTACTGGAACCCGCATGGACCCAAGATTCTCACAGAAATCAGTCAAGTTTGGTGAAGGACAAATCATGGTTTGGGGTTACATTCAGTATGGGGGCATGCGAGAGATCTGCAGAGTGGATGGCAACATCAACAGCCTGAGGTATCAAGACATTTGTGCTTTATTAAAATATAACAATAATACGTTCCGGCAGCTTGGTGGCGCAGTGGATAGCGCTGTCGCCTCACAGCAAGAAGGTTGCTGGTTCGAACCTCGGCTGGGTCAGTTGGCATTTCTGTGTGGAGTTTGCATGTTCTCCCCATGTTGGTGTGGGTTTCCTCCGGGTGCTCCAGTTTCCCCCACAAGTCCAAAGACATTCGCTATAGGTGAATTGGGTAAGCTAAATTGTCCGTAGTGTGCATGTGTGTGAATGGAAGTGTATGGGTGTTTCCCAGTGATGGGTTGCAGCTGGAAGGGCATCCGTTGTGTATAACGTATGATGGATAAGTTGGCAGTTCATTCCGCTGTGGTGACCCCAGGTTAATAAAGGGACTAAGCCGAAAAGAAAATGAATGAATAATACATTCCCAGATTAAAAAGAAGTACACTAAAATAATTTTTTAAGTTCACTTAGTGCACTTTCATAATGTATTTAAAGTGTTCTATTTTTGGTAACTAGTTTTGTACTTAATGTACTAATTAGGGCTGCATGATATTGAAAAAAAACATATTATTTAAATAATATGTAAATTTTCTGCAGTTTATATTGCGTTTTTTTTTTTTTTTTTTTTTTTTTTTCAAGATAGTTTAATAATTACAAATTTTAGATTGATTGGGATTATTTTGTAGGGGAGTGCATAAAATATAATAAACAAATTACTAGCAGAGATAAATAAAGTGTAGCAAATATACAAATGAAGGAGTCTAACAGTATACAGGTACCGAAATAAAATAATCAACAATATGTACATTAAAGCTGCATATTCTTCATTGTGTATACAATTAAATACAATTAATCTTTGTTAAAGCTACAAATGTAATAATTTCTTGTGCCCAAATGCTTTAAACTCGCTTAAAATGTTTAAAAACACAAGCAATTGATAAACTTTCACTTTATTTTGGTTAAACTAAAATGACTTCAACTTCTCATGTGATCTGATGTGATCCTGCGATGTGACTATTGCGTATTCATACATTATGATATCGATGCTAAAACGATATATTGTGCAGCCCAAGTACTAATAGTTCATCTTTAGTAGTATTTAAAGTAAACTTAAAACTAACTAAGTGTACTCGACTGTGCTATTTTGACACGCCATTGTTGAACTAAAATACTTCTTTAATATTTCAAATATATATATATTTTATACCACTTTTAATAGACTTTTATTGCACTTTAAAAAATACTATCTGTAAAAATCAAATACACTTACACATTATTTAAAATATAGCAATAATACATGTTGATCATGCTAAAATTTTATTATTTTAGCGTATGATATGTGCAAATGTTATTAAGGGATAGTTCACACACAAATGAAAATTTTGTCAGTCCTTTTCAAACCTGTTGTTTAAGTTTCTTTCTTTTGTTAAACACAATATATTGGAAACAGTACTGAAAACAGCCATTGACTTCTATAGTATTTTCTTGCTCCTACTAAAAATGTCAATGGCTGCTTTTTTCTAGCATACTTTAGAATATCTTTTTTGTGTTCAACAGAAGAAAGAAATTCACTAAAGCATAGAACCAGCCAAATATGAGTAAATGGTGTGGTTTTTTATTTTTATTTTTATTTTTTTTTTATGAATCAGCATTTCATGTATTTATTTTCATTACATTTTTAACCGATTCCCATTTGTTTTCTTCTAATCCCCATCCTGTCCATCAGTTTAAAATTTGATGTTGATTCATGAAATGTAACAGCTGCTGTTTCACTGATTATTTCAAGAAACACTGAATCTTTTAACTGAACTCTTGATTTGGTGGAAATGCAATCAACACTTCTAATGATCACTGGTGCATTCATCAAAGAAATGGGGCTTCAGAGTTTTAATGACTTTTTAGCTACATGCGCACAGATTACAGAATCGAGTTATGACTTTGTGTTCATGTGTGTGTGTCTGTGTGGCACATAACACTTTAAGAAAGTGTTCTAATCTCTATAATGTAAAAAAAAAAAAGTGTGTAAATATATATATATATATATATATATATATCAGCCACATGGCAGCAACTCAATGCATTTAAGCATGTAGATGGTCAAGACGATCTACTGCAGTTCAAACCGAGCATCAGAATGGGGAAGAAAGGTGATTTAAGTGACTTTGAACATGGCATAGTTGTTGGCGCCAGATGAGCTGGTCTGAGTATTTCAGAAACTGCTGATCTACTGGGATTTTCACACACAACCATCTCTAGGGTTTACAGAGAACGGTCCGAAAAAAGAGCAAATATCCAGTGAGCGGCAGTTCTGTGGGGGCAAATGCCTCATTGATGCCAGGGGTCAGAGGAGAACGGCCAGACTGGTTCGAGCTGATAGAAAGGCAACAGTAACTCAAATAACCACTCATTACAACTGAGGTTTGCAAAAAAGCATCTCTGAACACACAACACGTCCAACCTTGAGGGGGATGGGGTGCAGCAGCAAAAAAATTCTGACTTAAAGTTACTTTTATTCAAGTTTTTTTTTTTTGTTTTTTTTTTTACCAGAATTGACACAGGCTTCTCCCAAAATATAATAAGACATTGTACAAATTATTCATACCCTTTGCAAACTGTCACAGTCTATGGGAAAATTCCAAGTTATATATCATTCCAAACAGTCCAAGCTGTTCTAAAGCATCGCAATTACCCTGATTCATTGAGAACAGCTGTTTTAATAAACTCAACAAGTGAAAAAAAGAAGCTCTCTGTTGTTGGTTTGTGGACAGTCATGGCTAAGGTTAATTCTATATTGATCATTAAAAGTCACAAATCATTATTTTTTCCATATTCTGTTTTCTGTCTTCAGAAACAGAGACGTGGGTTCTTTTTAAAAATACTGTAGCTGAAATAAGAAGAGTTTATTAAACAGGTCTTTTGTAATTTTCATTCATTCAATATATCGTTTGTAAACTGATGTTTAACATTCAATAAAAAGCTATGACATTTGTTTTAAATGTATGTTATTTAATTTATTTAATTAAATCAAGACTGGTTTACATCCTAAAGTGAAGCAGATCATTTCAACATTTTCAAAAAAGAAAAATCCCAAATGCATATTATGTAGTACTAGTAACCTAGCAACCAACAGAAATAAAAGCAAACATAATGGAGACAGTTGATTGGTCGCGTGGGTGTAATGTTCGCTGCATCAGTTAATCAGAGTTTATTCAGCAAATGTGTTTTCATCTTCCATTATTCGCATCGACTCTTTTCAAAGGGTTTCAAGTCCAAAACCACCAAGTGAGTGTAAAAACGTATTTTTAGAGATTTTTTATTTGAAATTTGCAATTTACATCACTTGTTTTTCATGCAATACTTCAAAATGTGCATTTACGCAGGGTGATTTAAACCCAGCTATAATGAATTCCTAACACATAAAGTTTCTCTCCATCAGAAAATCCTCAGTTGTGTTCCCTGTCTGGATCATAGACACTTTGAAGGTTGACCCTTGTCTTCTTCCTTCCCCTTACAAACACCTAGAAATGCGTAGTGAAAATGGAGGGAGATTGTCTTGCAGTGTGAAGTGGTTTTGTAGTTATATTTAGCCAGTAGATCAATGTCTTTGTGGTATCTTCTTCCTGTTGTGGTCTCATAGGTTTGTGCACTCTCTTTACCTGCAGCCAGAAATAGAGGAGCCCAAGACACCTTCAGCTGGACGATCTGACAGGCATACAGACAGACAGCAGGAAATAGAATCACACACACACATGCGTGCATCTTTATGGGGACTTTCACTGTAAGGATGTTTATACTGTACAGACTGTATATTCTATCACCCTACCCCTAAACCCAACCCTTATTCTTATTTTTATCCTTATATATAATCTGATTAGCTGATAGCCGTGCGATATTCCCATAATAACAGCACTTGTACAGCCTCCTCACCCTTCTGTATTACTCCGCCCACATAGAGTGACAGCAGATCAATAAACTCACTACACTTTGACAAATATTGCAGCTGTTGGACAACATAAGGTACTTCTGAGGCTTTTTAGGTGAGAATGTAGTTGTTAAGATTGAAACTATGCAGTTTATTTTTAAGGATAGTGCCTATTTTAAATATTTATAACTTCGGAGGTACAGTGCATCGGCATCCATCAGCCTGTCATACTGAGCAGAGCAAAGACGGTTGATGTTGTCCATCCACAAGATGGTGACAGAGACTGCATAATAAGCCCTTTGAGGAGAAAAACTAATTCCTAATTTCAAACTACATCTGATCAAATCATTATAAAACTGGTAAGGCTCATTCTAAGTCGATCTCTCTCTTTTGTATGTTCTAGTGCTGTAGTTATGTAATTGTAATTGTAGTGTATTAAGTGTGAGATGGGACTCACATTTCAGGAATGTATGTATTTTGTGTTGGCCACTCTTTGTATAACCCGGAGTTACTTTTTGGTTGGCCATCTGTTTGTCTCTAATGAGTCTCCTGTTTTCGTTACTGCAGACTAGTTCAGTAAAAAGAAAGAAGAAATGCCCACATGTGTTTAGCGTTTTTTCTTTTTTTCAAACACAACAGTAATCTGGTAGTGATTGCGTAGCTTTGGCTTTTTCGGGGTTAATTATTGTGATCTCCCGATTGCGACAGAGAACTACTGGGAAATCTTTGTAGATTGATGGCATTTCATGCCATTCATCCTTATAATCACAAGTTTTTGAACTTGTGAATTAGCAACGGTTTTTGCTGTTCTGACATCAGCTGCAGATGTGAAGGAATGGCGGAGGAAAGTAGTTCCTCATACAAAAGGATTTTTAGACTACTCTTTTTATATACATGATTATGCCGTCGAACTGTTGTATAAATGCAATATCATACTCGTAGCAGTGCGATATGGCTGTATATCTTCACTGGTGGGTCACTGTATCGTCACTTGTGCCAACGCACGCCTCCTACCAGCGCTGATATACAGCCATATCACACTACTACTCGTGTGTGTGTGTATATATATATATATCCCAAAAATGTCACTTTTTTGTTATTGTAGGCCTGGGTAATATGTGGGGTCTGTCAGTATCCATGACTGTCTGCCAGCATTTTTACTTTTTTTTTCTGGTCATGTGTTCACAAAGGACCTGAAACTGTTGACTCACTTCATTCAGACAGTTCATTCACACACTGAATTGTTTGCAGAATTGTCCCCCCTTGCTAAGTCGGATTGGTTTGTGCAAATCAGTCATTCAGATGCATTTCATTGAATGATTTAAACTTCTGATTCACTGAGTGATTCATAGTATTTGAGTCATAACTCAAGCTGTGCTCTCTGTTTTTCTAATGAAGTGAATGCTCAGTCAAATACAGCTTAAATGGAAATGCATTATGTCACTTTTACTGCATTTTAAGCATTGTTTTTAAATTGTTTTATGTTGTCTGCATTTGAAACATGCAGGTTCGGTGCTAATTTGTTTTGTTTACCACTTTTACAAAGAGTTTACAAAGTGTATGTGGGATGAAACGTGTTTGAAATGAAGAATAGTGGAACAATTGTTCATAGTAAATGCTCATAATTAGCATGGAAATCTTACACAGATCACTGAAGCAAGCAAACACAAACACACACACTGTTCTCATAAATGTCTGTGCTTTTTCAGACTCTTCGCATCTTGCAGTTTCTGTCCTCCCCCTTGAGAAACTGTTAATGGAAATCAAACCGCAGATGCTTAGAAATGCGTTGTTGTACGGGAAGAAAAAAAAAAGCAGAAGAGAATGTGTCTCTACAGCAGAGTTGTGTAACCACACATTCCAGTGAGAGGAAACGAGAGAGAACCATCTGCTTTTCTTTTCTCTTTCAGAACGAGACTCCAGTGGCGTATTGATATGCATACACAAACACACACAGACACTGAGTGTGTGCGGCTGAGTGTTTCCCTCCACTCTCAGCGCTAGTGGGAGTCTAGACGTGAAGCTAATCACATCAAATGGGGTGCTGTTTCGGCTGGGAAGCTCAGAGACCGGAAAGGTTTCCCTCGGCCTGTGATTCAGTCTGGAGTGGGAGTTATAGAGATGTCTGTCTCGATCTGTCTCTGGTATTAAACCGCCATGTATAGTCTACCTGAGTTGTTAGTGTTAGTCATGCTAGCAACAAAAAGTAATACACATTAAGTCAGAATCTGTGTTTTTGGGGCATTTAGTTTGTGCTCGTCAGCTAGCATTGCCTTGGAACTTTTCCAATACTTGTCCTTGTAAACAGTGGACCGACTGGAAACTGTTTTCTCTTTGCATTCAGTTTGTCCTTGTTCTGGTGGTTCCTGAAACTCTTCTTGTTTTGAAGAATATGCAGACAGAGTGAGCATATATGGTTTATGCAATGTAGATATTTTTTATAAATGTTATTAGTGGTGTAACGGATCACAAATCTCACGGTTCGGATCACATTATGGTTTTTTCAGTCAAGTAACAGACCATTTTTTTGTTTCATCCAAAAAGAGGAGGAGACAAAAACCATTTGCTTTCCATTTATTACAAAAACAGTACTGCAAGAATCTTTTGGTTTTAACAAACAGAACTTAAAACCTGTAATTTTATTAAAAACAAAATAAATAATTAAAATGAATGAAAATAAATTATAAAATATTCAGTACTGTGAAAAATTCACTGTTACTACGACTGTTGCTGATAACGCTAAATGTATAAAACTAACATTATAATTTGTACAACCCATATTTATTTTTTGTCTTATTTTCAATAAATGATTCACTCATAAAACTTCATGTTTCATTGCTAGATGTGTCATTTTTGAAGAATTATTCAGATTCATATTTTTAATGGCTGGTTGTCACCACCTATTGGTTAAATAATGTAATTGCTGGCTACAACTTTCATTTTTGAGCATCAAGTTAAATGCATATGATGGTGATTTTAATCTTTCCCATAAACATCAGGGGTTTTATCTAAACTATAAACTGTTATCCCAGTACTTCTGTGTTATTTGACTGTTTGTAACTTCATAACAAACTCAAAAGACTAAAGACTGAATCTCTTTTTTGATTTTTGTGTTTTTCAAACACAGATTTTAATGCAGCGATTCAAAGGATTAATGTACTGTATGTTGCATGGGTGTTGAGATCTCGATCTTTTAATGATAAATCGTGGAGCTTACGCTGAATGCATTAATGCTGGCTAAACAAGTAGTGACAGAAACACCTTTAATAACCTAAGAAACCTACCACATCCCGAATAACCTACCACAGCTTCTTCCGTCATAGTTATATTTTACAGGAAAGCCTAAATGTTTTTATACATGTGATTTGAATGACGCGAGAGGCGATCTCTCTGCGATCGTTACAAATTTAGGATTAATCCACAAGTACATTTTTTATTTTATTTTTATTAATCCTTGGGTCACGTGTGTTCCGAACCGTGTGTTGTGATCCATACGAATCACGGATCAACCATGATCCGTTACACCCCTAAATGTTAGGCTGTTTTTCAGCATATGCTACTTTTATGGATAATGTTATCACAAAACAAACCAAAAATGTGTTCAGGAGGTTTTATGTAAGGGATGTACATCTAGCTAGTTGTTTATGCCGTCGAACTGTTGTATAAACGCAATATCACACTCGTAGCAGTGCGATATGGTTGTATATCATCACTGGTGGGACACTGGTAAGACCGTGATCCAGCCACGATATACAGCCACATTGCACTGCTACGAGTGTGATATTGCATTTATACAACATTTCGACGGCATAATAGTGTATACAAAAAGAAAATGAAACACGTACAGTCTAAAAATCCTTTTGTATGAGGAACTACTTTCTTCCGCTATTCCTTCACATCTGCAGCTGACATCAGAACAGCAGAAACCATTGTTACTTCACAAGTTCAAATACCGTTGCTATCTCACAGACTTCAGTCAGTGAGACACAGTAGCAACAGTTGCTACTTTGACATTTTAAGTCATTCAGTCTTGAACAATATGACATTGTCTTTACATTCTGGTCAACTCTGTTACATAGGTTATGAAAGGCGTAAGAATCAGTAAACCACTGATAGAAAAAAAAACCCACGTGACTTGCTCCAAGTGATGTCACTTCCTCTGGCGGGAAACTCTGGAAGGCAGTAAAGCATGCTATTATTCTTCTCTCAGTAATTTGTACAATGTTTAGGATACACCAATAGTAGATTATATATCAACTCTGTTACTGTGATATGAATTTCTTATTTGCTTTTTGAAAACTATAGTATGATGAAAATACATACAATTATTTTGAAACGCCATGAGGTATCTGGTATGAGATTAGCATCTTGAGCTAAAGCACAAAATGTTTGAAAATGTCAACTCTGTCATGGCTTAAAATGTTTAACAAACTACTATTACTAACAGGATTAAATGTTCCCTTTGACATTTAGGCATTTTACATTATTTTACATTCATAGTGGATTCATTTTAATGTAAATTATACATCGTATATCATTTCAGTTTAAGGAAAATGAATGGAAAGTGCTTGAAATGAAAATGCTTGTGACAAATGTGTATCATGGCCATAATTGACTGATCAGAGTCAAGTATTTCAGAGAGCTGTGTAATAATTTGTGACAGCAACCAGCTTGGTGAACAATATCTCACCTATTACATAGCCATGTGCCATATAAGTATTATAAATATTAATTTTAGATTAAATATGAATAGTAATTCATACTTATAAATAGTAATGAATATTAATATTAAATAGATGCATTTTTTTAGCTTTTAGAATAGAAATATAGAAACTATTCTTATCTACACTGTAAACGACTGGGTTCCACACAATTGATTTGTTTTGGGACAACATGAAGGAATTAAGTTAACTTATTAGTTTTTACAAATTTAAGTGGATTGAACATAAAACAGTTAAGTTTTGTGTTGTTTTAGCTCATTTTAAATAAGTAGTTTGAACAAACAGTGTTCAGTGACTTTGGGTCAAGGCATATAAACAGGTTTAAATATAAAATTAATTATTGAAGTCATATTACAGATTTCCATCAATACTTGTACACGTTACTGTTTAAAATGCATATAAACATGTTAATCTTATTCATTACAGTTTATGAAACATCATTATGGCCAAACAATTATCAATAAATAAAAAATGACTACAACAACATTACAGTATTATTAAAACTAAAGTAACCTTGTTACATTATTTTTTTTTAGTGCAACTGATATCTTGCAGTGCTGTAGATGAAGATGTCAGAAAGCATGATAAAATCATCTCGAATTACCTGTCTGTTGTACAGCATTTCTGTTGAAGATAATTGTCAACACACAGCAGGTACATGTTGTGGTACTTCATTAAAAGATACAGAAAAAAAGTAATAAGACCGATATCATTGTAGATATCATGAAAGCATCACTGCTATCAATGTAATAATGTAATGTAATAAGAGCTGTATTAAGCTACATAGAGAAACAAACAGAAAACCCTCAGTAATATTTAAACAGTGATGAAGTGTATTTAAAACTGTACCAGCTTAAAATGACTGACAACTTGAATGAAACTGCAGATGGATTAGTTGTCGCTTTAAATGCACAAAGCTCTGTTTTAAGCAGCACAGGCGTTCTTTTCCTGAAAAACGCTACCTAGCAGGACAACAATGAAGCTCTTGCCACAGACAGCAAGAGGGGCACATCCTGAGAGATATAAATAACTCTGGCACTCACTTGAACACACAGCCCAATTAAGTTCTCGGCCACCGCCAATTTCCTCTTGAACACACACACTGGAAGTTCGAGCCTCTCTTGTGCTTGTCATGGTTATTAATTGGTGGACGGGTTTAGGCTGGCCGGTAATGAAAGCCTGAGGGAGATAGGAGGAGAGGTGCGCTGCAAGGGGAATACAATACAGTCCATGGAAGTTCATGGGGGTTGCCAAGTATTGCCAGCATTCCTGTACATGCAAATGGACCTATATGTCTGAATTCTGCTACTTATTAAGGCTGGGACAATAAATCGATGCATTGCGATCCATAGATTGTTTCCTAGATTTTTAAAGTGCATTTTATTCTCTCAGTAATGGATTCAGAAGCATCGCTTCTTAATCCTGGTGCATATGTTTTATGTCTCTCTTATTTAACGCACCTGATTTAGATAACCAGCTTATTAAATTTCATGAAATTAAATAATTGCTGAAATTCTTGATTCCTATCGGATGGAAGTGATAAATGCAATGAAATTGTTTAATGCACAGGTAGTTTCGCTCAGTTTTAATCACAGTTCGAAATAAATGCGCTTCCCTCAAACAGTAGTAACTGTAGTAACTCAGTAACAGTTTCTGGAGCCTTCAATCATCTGCAACATAGGCTCATTCTGAAAACGTAGCCCTAAATACATTTCTGGAGATTGCAAATTATTTAGCTAGAGGAACGTATGACTGCATTTTGTCTTTAAAACGAACACTACAGGGCGATATAACGCTGTTCGTTTTTGCGCTTACCAGCTGACTGCTTACCTCTGTATGGACGGCTTTCCCGCTGTTACCAGTTTGTCCAGTGGCTCACCATGTACGTCGGCGGACTTGTGACGTGGAGCGGCATTGACCACAACGACAGGGTTCGAGTTCAGTACAGAATGGTTCCAGAAAGCAGGTAAGACAAAAACAAAAGGCAAAAAATAAACAAGTAAATAACAGGGTGAGAATGTGGTGAAATCTGAAAACATCGTAAAAATCAGGCTGCCGCGAAGGCTTTTCTTTTTCTGGATTGCTTTTGAAAACACTGTCGGTTGGGTTTAGGGAAGTGGGTGGGCAGGTCAATTGGTGCTTTTGAAAACACTATCGGTTTAAGGAAAGAGAAGGGTGGGTCAGTCGATTGGTCAGTCAGTCAGTTAGTTGATAACGGCTTCTGGTGGATTAATGCAAGAACAGCAGCTGCGAATGGCACTCGCTAGAGAAATTTGAGATCTCAAAAAGAAAAAACAAAAAAAAACTAAAACAAAAACTGCAAAGAAAACGTAGCTCCTGGCACGTATTTGCCGCTCTCCGGAAATGTATATAGGGGTACGTATTCAGAATGAGCCTGGGTTGTCATTTTCAGTGCAGTTCGTTTGCGATCGGGAAACTCCTGAGATAAAAACGTTATATGGCTGAACTGTAATTAATAGTGATTAAAAAGTTCTGCAAGTTCTTATTTATTTAACCACGATGACTTCTGGGACTTCAAGTAACTATTGCACTGAAGTCTGCATTCCATGTGCTTCCACACATTCTTGCGTTCTTGAGTATTGGCACTGAACTTTGGCCAACCCAGGCTCATTCTGATTATGTACCCCAATATACATTTCCAGAGAGCGCCAAACACGTCCCAGGAGGTAAATTTTTTTTGCAGTTTTTGTTTTCACAAATCCACCAGAGGCCGCTGTGTATGCTTTTTGAGATCTCAAATTTCTCTCTTGAGTGTCATTCGCGCCTGCTCTTCTCGCGTAAATCCACCAGAGGTCGCTGTCGACTGACTGACTGACTGAGTGACTGACCGATACCCTCCACCCACCCCCTTCCCTGAACCCAAACAATAGTGTTTTTAAAATCACAGATTGACCAGCACCAATCCACTTCCCCAAATCCAACTGACAGTGTTTTGAAAAGAAATCCAGAAAAAGAAAAGACCTTGCGGCAGCCTGATTTTTACCACGTTTTCAGATTTTACCACATTCTGACCCTGTTATTTACTTGTTTGTTTAATTTTTTGGCTTTTGGTTTTCTGGAACCGTTTTTGACCATTGACTCGAACCCCGTTTTCACGATCAACTCTGCTCTTTGTCTCAAATCCTCCGACGTACACGGTGAGCCACTAGACAAACTGGTAACAGCGGGAAAGCCGTCCACATGGAGGTAAGTGGTCAGCTGCGGTAAGTGCGAAAAGGAACGGCGTCATACCACCCCGTAGCATTTATTTTAAAGATGAAATGCAGCCATACGTTCCTCTGACTACATAATTTGCAATCTCCAGAAATGTATATAGGGCTACTTTTTCAGAATGAGCCTATGTTGACTTTGGTGGTTGATAATGATGTTGCACAAGGACGCAAAATTGTTTAAGAACACATATTAAGGAATGGCCATATGGTCGTGGTCAAATGTTTTTGCACCTCCGCTTTTATGTCATAAGGTTAATGTAAACCCATATCACTTTGAACACTTTTGTAATTTGCTTAAACCTTTGGCAACTTTGTTAGTGATTATATTAGGTTAAAGCGGTATTTGTAAGGAATTGGATGCAAGCGAAGTATTGCTGTTTGTAAAGCATACAGCGCCATCTGCTGATAAAAACTAAAATCAGAATCGATTAAAAAGAGAATCACAATGCATTCTGAAAATCTTAGAATCAGCGCAGAATCACTTTTCCATTTATTAACCAAGCCTTAATTTCTTTCAGCAGCTTTTTAAGGTTTGGTCTCAAGGCAGAGAGTGCTTTCAGCAAGCAGTCAATCTGTGTTTCCTAAAAGTACGAGTGCAGCTTCCCAGTTATTACTGTCTGATGGTGTGTGATTATGCGCCGCTGAGAGCTGGATCCCTCACTGTGGAGAGGAGTGAGGAGGAGGACGTGACTCGCAGGGCTTTAAAGAGCAGTTCTTCTCTGGTCTATTAGCGGCGGACGTGTAGCGGAGTCATGGCCCTCATTAGATCGGCCAGGGTGATTGATTCGGTGTTCATGGATTCACAAATGAATAAAACAAGACAGAGAGCAGAATGTGGTGCCAAGACAGGCAGAAGACAGATGCCTTGAAGAGAGCGAGCCATCATCAGGAGATTTTGTCTTTCATGTCACCGCCAGCCCATGAGTGCGCCTGGCTCTGTGGGTCTGGTTGAAAAAGCACATCACCATCCTGCTAATAACAGTACATGTAGTGTATACTGTGTAAAATGGCACAGTCTGTATTATGTTTAAGATTTAAGATTATGTTTAATATTTACTATTTTAAATTCTATAATGACAGGCTGTGTAGATTTGCATTGTGGGTTTGAGGGTTAGCTCCGATGCAAACTGTAATGACTCGTTTCCACTTTTGGTACAATCAAAGACTATAGATAAATACGACAGTCCTCTTGCATTACAATGAATTTCGTCATTTCCAACACTCAGTATTGATGCCACAGTGAAGGAAGTTCTGCCTTCCAGTCAGATTAGCCAATCGTTTATCTTTGCAGATTTGAGGGAGGGGTTGGTTTGCAGAGTGTCTGCGGGGTCTTAAAAGTACTACAAGTTGATAAATCAATTTAGAGAAATTTAAGTCCCTTAAAAAATATCAAAAAGCCTTAAATGCTATTTTACAAGGTATTTCATTTTGTATTATTTTTGATTATGCATTGTATAGTTCTATGCTAAAGTTTGCCTCAATAAATACTGGGATGCTGTGTAGTTTTTGAAATCGATAAAATCCTGCTAGATTTGACATCACGCTGCTTTGTTTACTGCAGTAGCCAAGGCAACACTCTCATCCTTGCTGTACTATATGCGCCACCTGCTAGAAGAATATGAATTTGCATTTTTATTCACTATATGAATCATTTTAGTTTATTTAAGAATACTGCAAGTTAAAATGTCACCAATGTTACTGGTTGAAACTTAAAGTGGCGATAAAATGTAAGGAATTAAATGTATTAAAGTCTTTTAATATATGGAAAGAGTCTTAAAAAGGGTATTCAAATGTATTGAATTTCATTCTGGGATTCATGTATACCCTGGGTTTTGCTTGTTTGATACAACAATGCCTGATGTTTGCTGACTTCTTCCCGCTTTTGGCAGGAAAAATGACATTGTATCATCTCTCATCACATAAAGTGTCTAGTGTCATCCTCCAGTTTGTTGCTATTGGTTTTCTTCCAGCTTTAACCCTTTCACGTGTACGATCACACCGGTGTGATCAGCCTTGGCTGGTCTCTGAAGCGTACAATCACACCGGTGAGATTAGAACATTCAGAGCGCACGTCATCAACTGCTAAAATTTAAATCTGATGGCATGTGCTGAGGCACAGCAAGAGGTGCGCACCGCTTCTCATAAATACAATATAGTACAGTATGCATTTATTTCTATTTCCACTGTAGGAAGTACCAAAATAGTGAACCCTACAATACAACTTTTTTGGTTCTCTTTCCTAAAGATACCCAGCACAATAGTATGGTACAAAAGGGTGGCACTAGACTTGCTGCTGAAGGCTATTGGATTACAGAGAATTGTCATTAGCCAGGGGAATAACAACTAAGGAAGCATACTTTTTAAATACAGCCAAAACAAAACACTGTAATAATTAAATGAGCATGTGCAGCAATGGTCGACTTGAGCTCAAACAAAGCTTGTTTCTTCTTGTGACAAACAGCCACAGGCCAAGAAAAAGAGCTGCTGGATGTCTTCCTTTTTTTTTTTTTTACAGGGTGTTTTGCATGTCACATCAATGCTTCCTATTTCTATTTGCACATATTTTCTCTGTGGCTACATTTAAGATATTGAACTTCAGTCCTCCAAAGATGCAATATGTGAATGGCCCATTAGTCTTTCTTCTCTGAGTGAGAATGAACTCTAAACCCAACCATCAAAGTAATGTAAAAACAGTTAATATTTTGAATAATATTCACATTATTTATAAAATTACCCATTAAATTGTATTTTATTAACGTCTACCCCTACCCCAACCATAAACCCAACCCTCACAGTAATGTAAAACTGTAATTATACAGAGTATTATGTTATTTATATAATTACCATTAAATTGTATTTTATTAACATCTACCCCTACCCAAACCCTAAACACAACCATCACAGTAATGTAAAACCGTAATTATACTGAGTATTATTCATATTATTCATTAAATTACCCATTAAATTGTATTTTATTAACTCTACCCCTACCGCAAGCCTAAACCCAACCGTCACAGTAATGTAAAATAGTAATTATACAGAGTACTATTCATATTATTTATTGAATTACTCATTAAATTGTGAATTATTAACGTCAACCCCTACCCCAACCATAAACCCAACACTCACAGTAATGTAAAAATATAAATTATTGTACAGTGTCACAAAAATTATGCGATATCTATATTAATATCCCCAGCTGTATTCCATCTAGACTTTACCACACAATGTCTACCAAGTAAGTGTAATGTTGGCAGTGTAATATAAAACCTATAACCCATCATCAACTAAATAATTGCCATCAACATTTTAATAGATTACACAAAGTCTGCCTTTTAATCTAATCTCTGTTGGAGGTGTCAGTGAGCTCAGGAAACTCCTTTAGAAACATTGAAGAAATGCTGGGTTTTTACATTTTCCTAAAAACTACTGACAGTTTGGAAGAAGTTGTCCAGATTAGCTGCAGTCCACTTCAATGAATGCAATATGGCACACATTCACAAATAGCGTTAAATCTAATTGTACAAAGATATTTACATTCCTCATCAGCTGTGACAAAGTTTGGTAACACTTTACAATAAGGTTGTATTAGTTAATGTATTTACTAACATGAACAAACAAAGAACAATACATTAATTACAGTATTTACTTTGACAGTTAATGGTTATAATGTTATCATTGTTAGTTCATGTTAACTCTCAGTGCATTAACTAATGTTAACAAGCATGCATTTGGATTTTTGTATTAGTAAATGTTGAACTATGATTAATAAATGCTGCACAAGTATTGTTTGTGATTAATTACTGTTAGTAAATACTTAAACTAATTAAAGCTGCAAGCAGCGATGAAAGGGAACTTGCATCCGGGCTCACCACCACCCGGTGGCCTTAGGATGACAGAGAACATCACAGATTTATGCCAAACTTCCTTCTGTCAGCAGGTGGCGCTATGACTGAGACTCAATATTGACATGTAGATGTCTTCAGGACAGGAATCTTATAAAACTTGTGAATTTTCAGGCAGATCAGACATTGTGTGGCTGAGTTATAAGTACTTCCTCCTCCATGGTGAAGCACTGAACTTTGTCAGTCCGCCACGGACACTCCCTTCTGCGAAAACTATAGATCTTCACAATTTCACATCACAAAGGCCTTTGGATTATACTGACAAAACTTGGATTCAATCTGATAAAATTTCTAGGAGGAGTTTGTTACAGTGTAAAACATGTCATTTCCTGTTGCCAGGAGGTGGCGCTATAACTGTAACTGGATATTGGCATGTAAAAGTGTTTAGGTCAGGACTCTTATCAAACGTGTGGATTTTGAGGCAGATCAGACAATGCACCCCTGAGTTATAACAACTTCCTGTTTTGTGGCGAAACATCAAAGTTTGTGAGGCCGCCATGGACACGCCCTTCGACGAAAACTCTAGATTTTTGTAATTTAACATCGCCAAGGTCTTTAGATGACAATACCCAATTTTAGTGTTGGTCTGATAAAACCCCTAGGAGGAGTTTGTTAAAATACAACACCTGGAAATGGCAAAAACTGCACTTTTTCAGCAGAGTAAGTACTTCCTGTTGGGTTTGAGATTTCGCTCCAAGAGACTTTTTTGTAAGTATTGGCATGTTTAATGTGTGTACCAATTTTCGCATGTGTGAGTGAAACGTAGTTCAGTGGTCACTCTGTCAAAAGTCCCTAAGTGGCGCTGTGGAGTCATTTTGCCACACCCACATCCGAAACCTATAACAAACGTAAATTTTAGCCACTTCTGGTTTTGTGAGTTTTCGAGCATGTTTAGACCCTCAAAATGCGATTCTTCATTCTAAAAAACAAGAAGAAGAAGAAGAAACGGAGCAATTCCTATAGGGCCTACGCACCGTAAAAGTTGTTTGTTCCTTGAGAGCCTATTTGCGGTATTCTACTGTTGTGTAATCATTATTTGTGGCCTTAAAATAATACTTAAATATCACTTATTGCAATAATTTCTCTGAATTTATCACATAACAAAAATTATTTATTGTGTCCGGTCTATTTGCAGCTCACACTGTGAACATTTGAAACTCCTACTGTAAGTCTGTGTGTGTCAAGAACAACCGGTATTTTCCTATTTAATGAAGCACCTCTTGCACACATTTTATTTAATGCTAATGCGGACTATATTTTCAAGTGCACCTGAAAGTGGTCATTACCGGCGTGTCTCGATTCACGGAGTGATGAGGTTTGATAAGTCTGTCCTGCAGTTTAATGAATGTGATTGTGTGTTTTTATCTCTCAGCAGGACAGCAGGATTGTAATGAGATGCGCCTCGTTGTCTTTGAGGAAAGTTGCGTTCTGCATTTAAATGTGCTCATTTGTTTAGTTTGTTTTTTTTCTTCATGACAAACACACAGCAGGGGTAATTTAGCATGACCGGTTTCATTCAGATGCAGATAGCTTGTTCTGTGACAGTCATGTGTTTGCGGTGAGCTGTTTTACAAGAAAAAAGGGGGAGCTCTTGTCAATAACGCATGATCAATTACAGCCTGTTAATTGCTAATTCCTGACTCGGCTCATGCAGAATCACATTAGCATGATTTACTCGGCGGGCTGTTTGATTTGCTAATGATTTCTGATTGTGTGGCTTGTGTTTATTGTTGGAGCCAGTACAAATAGACTGGATAGATAAAACAAACAGGCTGACACAATGGTGCACTGCATGAAAACAAGGCTTTTTCAACTATAGACGTCTCTTAAAAGGGTCATTATTTAATAATCCACCACTTGTCACAACCCTGTTTGAGTTTCTGTGGAACCCAAAGGAAGACATAGTGAAGAATGTTGAAAAAAACACCCATTGATTTCCATGTTATTTGTTTTTTCCTGTCATTAGCTATGTTTCCATCCAAAGATGTGAATTAAATTTATGCGCAAAACTGGAATATCACATAAAAGGGTGTGAATTAAGCAGCGTTTCCATCCAATGAGCCAATTATCAAAAATAAAAATGGAATTTACTAAGGTAGGAGAAGCTGCATCAAACTTTTTCTTATTTAATAAATGACTTGTGCCTCAGAAGACAATACCGACACGCAATGAACGCGTGGTGGCGTTTGAAGGCGTGAGACGGGGAGCACGAACGCTCTTTAGAGTTCTGAAGGTCATTAATAATATAATAACACTAATACTGAAATGGTTAAGGTGTTTTAGAATGACCAAAACAACATTTCAGATGATTTACAATGTGCTCAGCCTGCTGGTTTGTCCATTCACACACATTTTTATCATCACATGATCTCTTATAACAAAATCACATGACTTTTTTTAATGCGCATCCTGGAATTTGTTCGGTAAGAGTGTTTCCATCGTAGTTTATGCGCATCTTTTCTTATCGAATAAAAAGTTTATCCTACTCAGTTATGCGCATACATTTGTAATGCGTAATTTTCAAAAATTATGTGCATCTTGACGTTATATCCGTTGCATATCCAAAATGTACAAAAAATAGTTGGATGGAAACATAACTAATGGCTACCAGCATTCTTCTAAAAATCTTGTTATGTGTTCGACTGAAGAAATAAATCCATAAAAGTTTAGAACCACTTGAGTTGCGAGTAATTAGTGAGGATTTTATTTCATTTTTGAGTAAACTATCCCTTTAAAGGAAACCACATGAGCATTGCGTCAACATCAGATGTTAAAAACACAGAAGAAACAATGAAAGTATGGTTTAACACGAGACAAAAACTAATAAATGTTCCAAAACCACATTCACATTAAGTTATTGCAGTACATTATTGCAGTACAACAGTATTTAAACTTTGTTGTTGTTGTTGGTGTTGTTGAAAGCTTAATATTTGATAGTAGAGTTTGGCCTTGACACAAATTGTATGTTCAGTGCTGATTCACAAACCTTTGATTGAGTTCAATTCTAATTTAGATTTAATCTGATGCAATACATTCATTCATTCATTTATTTTCCTTCGGCTTAGTCCCTTTATTCATCAGGGGTCGCCACAGCGGAATGAACTGCCAACTTATCCAGCATATGTTTTACGCAGCGGATGCCCTTCCAGCTTCAACCCAGTACTGGGAAACACCCATACACTCTCACATTCAAACACATACACTACGGCCAATTAAGTTTATTCAATTCACCTATAGCGCATGTCTTTGGACTGTGGAGGAAACCCACGCCAACACAGGGAGAACATGCAAACTCCACACAGAAATGCCAACTGGCTCAGCTGGGACTCAAACCAGTGACCTTCTTGCTGTGAACCGACAGTGCTAACCACTAATCCACTGTGTCGCCCTGATGCAATACAGATTTATTCAATTTGCAGAACATGTATTGTTTTCCTTATTTGCTTTTCTTAAGGAAATAAATCTGTAAACTAAACAGTTTGCCCTCTCTGTTGATACATTAAAATGAACAAGTTTGTATATGAAATTTTAAATTACAGTTGTTTTGTTAGATTGTTGTTTGTTTTATTTTATTTTTCACTAAAACCGCGTAGTCTTTAAGGGATAGTTCATGCAAAAATGAAAATGTACTCACTATTTACTCTCCCTCGAGTGGTTACAAACGTTTACGAGTTTCTTTCTTAGGTTGAACACACAATCTATTTTTCAAGACAGCTGGAAACCTGTAACCGTTGACTTCCAATTATAGGAAAAGCCAATCGTTTCCAAACAATTTTGTGCTAAACAGAACAAATAATCTCAAACAGGTTTGGAACAAGTGGAGAAAGAGTAAATTATGGCATAATTAAAATTCTTGAGTAAGTTATCACTCCAAAAAAAGTATAATCATTGGCAGAAAATGGACTGTTAACAATTTCCTGTGGAATCTACAGTAACTTACTGTAAATCAGTTACAGCAAAAATACTGTATTTACATTTACAGCACCATATATCTTGCTGTATATGTATTTACAGTATTGTATATATTTACTGTAAAATATACAGTAATTTTCACATGTAGCTTAATGTAACATACTGCATAGGGGCGTCACGGTGGCGCAGTGGGTAGTACGATCGCCTCACAGCAAGAAGGTCGCTGGTTCGAGCCTCTGCTGGGTCAGTTGGCATTTCTGTGTGGAGTTTGCATGTTCTCCCCGTGTTCGCGTGGGTTTCCTCCGGGTGCTCCGGTTTCCCCCACAAGTCCAAAGACATGCGGTATAGATGAATTGGGTAAGCTAAAATTGTCCGTAGCGTATGTTTATAAGTGAGTGTGTATGGGTGTTTCCCAGTGATGGGTTGCAGCTGGAAGGGCATCCGCTGCGTAAAACATATAAGCTGGATAAGTTGGCAGTTCATTCCGCTGTGGCCACCCCAGATTAATAAAGGGACTAAACCGAAAAGAAAATGAATGAATGAACATACTGCATAACTGTCCTACAGTAAAATACAGTTCATATTACAGTTAAATACTGTGCAATTTACAGAAATCATTAACAGTGTGTGGGAGAATGTGATTCAGCTAGTAAGAATTCATACAAGATTAAAAGTATATTTAGATTCCCACTCAATATGTATTAGCTTTTTTGTTTTGTTTATCAGCCTCAAAAGAGCTAAGATTGACTTTAATTCTGAAAATCAGCTTCTACTTAAGTTAGTAAACATTAACAAAATAAATAAATAAATATATATATATATATATATTTACACACTCACTGGCCACTTTATTAGGTACACCTGTCCAACTGCTCGTTAATACAAATTTCTAATCAGCCAATCACATGGCAGCAACTCAATGCATTTAGGCATGTAGACATGGTCAAGACGATCTTCTGCAGTTCAAACCGAGCATCAGAATGGGGAAGAAAGGTGATTTAACTGACTTTGAACGTGGCATGGTTGTTGGTGCCAGACGGGCTGGTCTGAGTATTTCAGAAACTGCTGATCTACTGGGATTTTCACACACAACCATCTCTAGGGTTTACAGAGAATGGTCTGAAAAAGAGAAAATATCCAGTGAGCGGCAGTTCTGTGGGCGCAAATGCCTTGTTGATGATGCCAGAGGTCAGAGGAGAATGGCCAGAGTGGTTCAAGCTGATAGAAAGGCAACAGTAACTCAAATAACCACTAGTTACAACCAAGGTATGCAGAAGAGCATCTCTGAACGCACAACACGTCCAACCTTGAAGCTGCTACAGCAGCAGAAGACCACACCGGGTGCCACTCCTGTCAGCTAAGAACAGGAAAACAATTTGCACAGGCTCACCAAAATTGGACAATAGAAGATTGGAAAAACGTTGCCTGGTCTGATGAGTCTCAATTTCTGCTGCGACATTCAGATGGTAGGGTCAGAATTTGGCATCAACAACATGAAAGCATGGATCCATCCTGCCTTGCATCAACGGTTCAGGCTGGTGGTGGTGGTGTAATGGTGTGGGGGATATTTTCTTGACACACTTTGGGCCCATGCACCAAAGTTTACACAACATAAAAAGCAACCAATTGAGCAGCGTGTCAATGCCACAGCCTACCTGAGTATTGTTGCCGACCATGTCTATCCCTTTATGACCACAGTGTACCCATCTTCTAATGCCTACTTCCAGCAGGATAACGTGCCATGTCATAAAGCACGAATCATCTCAGACTGGTTTCTTGAACATGACAATGAATTCACTGTACTCAAATGGCCTCCACAGTCACCAGATCTCGATCCAATAGAGCACTTTTGGGATGTGGTGGAATGGGAGATTCGCATCATGGATTGGCAGTCGACAAATCTGCAGCAACTGCGTGATGCTATCATGTCAATATGGACCAAAATCTCTGAGGAATATTTCCAGTACCTTGTTGAATCTATGCCACGAAGGATTAAGGCAGTTCTGAAGGCAAAAGGGGGTCCAACCCGGTACTAGTAAGGTGTACCTAATAAAGTGGTTGGTGAGTGTATATTGACATTAGATTGGCATTAGGTGTATTTTTTAGTATGATAATTAAATACAGTTAAACACAAACAATTCCAAAGCAGGATAAAACATTTTATGTGGTTCGATCAATTTCTTATGTGAGAGAATAAAAGCTAACACAAGAATCTTTAGTTTTCAGTCACTTGTTACTTGTACTTTTTTAACACTCAAGTACAATTTTAACATGGTAATTTTTTGCTTCTACTCAAACAAATTTCTAGCAAGATACTTCTACTTTCAACTGAGCAAACTTTTCACTCAGTATTTGAAGAGTTCAGATGCAAAAAAGTGACATTTTATTTGTTATTTGACATAAAAGGCCATTAAATAACCTAGTCTTTTCCATACAAGTGATATTATTGAACATGAACATAGTAGCCTGGGAAAAATGCAAATTTTAGAAGAAAATTTCACATGGCACTTAGAGGTTTTTGCATCTGAGCTCTTCATTTGTACAGTACTTTTACTTGTGTAATGTTTCTTTGAGTACTTTTTGCACCTCTAGCTTCATTCAGTGTGTTGTGAGTGGATGACAGATTATAGATCGAGCTATTGAGCCGCCGGCTGTCTAGATCAAATGAGGCGGCACACATGGATTAATTATTCAAATTCCCATTATGATCTTAATGATTTCCCAGCGCAGATACAACAGTCTCAGTCTTTGGGCCATTATTCCAGATCGGGCCAATGGAGCCGATAGCCCAGAGTTTATCTCAATCTGTCTCCTGTGTTTCAGATTTGTATAAATCCTTCGCAACAACACTGATAAAGCGATGGAAAGATGATGGCATTTTGATACTCTCGCTGCAACGCTTTAAGATTATATTCTTATAATCTCCACATACATTGAGAGATTATGTGAAATTATACTGCATCATAAGAAATGTTTGATGACATATGTGCAAACCTATGCACTATTTATTCCACCTTTGGGCCAATACACTTGATCCATACTGACGTTATGGAAATTTTTAGACCACTTCTTTATTTTTTCTATTTAAAAAAATAATATTCACATAGAAGTTTTCATATTGGTATGGGCTGCTTCATCTGCCTTTCTTCAGCATACATTATGAAATATTTCTCTTTGAATTCCCTGCTGTAAATTCCATATAGAAGCAGCTTTAGATTGCGGATGGATTTGTATGATCCTTAGTTACTAGTTTTGGTGCTTGACAAGTCATTTGACCAACAACTTGTGTGGTAGTAATAAAATAAGTTGTTCTTAAAGGGACAGTTTACCCAAAACAGGTTTGAGTTTCTTTCTTCTGTTGAACACAAAGAAAGATATACTGAAGAATGTTAGAAACTGGTACCAATTGACATCAATAGTACTTTATGTGGCTACTATGGATGCCAATGGATGCTTTTTTCCAACATTGCTTAAACAACTAATTTTGTGTTCAACAGAATACAACCCCAAATCAGAAAATGTTGGGACAGTATGGAAAACGCAAATAAAAAAAGAAAGTAGTGATTTCTAAATTTACTTTGACTTGTATTTCATTGTAGACAAGATGAACACACAATATTTCATGTTTTGTCTGGTCAACTTCATTGCGTTTGTAAATATGCATCCTTTCCTGTCATTCAGACCTGCAACACATTCCAAAAAAAGTTGGCACAGGAGCAATTTAGGGCTAGTAATCAGGTAAATTGGTTAAATGATGTGATTTTGAAACAGGTGATGTCATCAGGTGATTATAATTATGATTTGGTACAAAAGCAGCATCCAAGAAAGGTCTAGTCCTTTAGGAGCAAAGATGGGCAGAGGGTCGCCAGTTTGCCAACAAATACGTGAGAAAATTATTGAAATATTTAAAAACATTGTTCCTCAAAAAAGATAGGAAGACATTTGGATATTTCACCCTCACAGTGCATAACATCATTAAAAGATTCAAGGAATCTGGAGGAATTTCAGTGCATAAAGGACAAGAGTGCAAGTCTTAGCTGAACTACCGTGATCTCCAATCCCTTAGATGGCACTGCATCAAGAATCATCATCCATCTATAAGTGATATCACCACATGGGCTCAGGAATACTTTGGCAAACCTTTGTCAAGTACCACAATACATAGTTACATCCACAAATGCCAGTTAAAACTGTACTGTGCCAAAAGGAAGCCCTATGTTAACAGTGTCCAGAAGCGCCTTATGTTTTCCATACTGTCCCAAAATTTGATTTGGGGTTGTAAAAGAAATACGATTTATAACCACTTGAGGGTCAGTAAATAGTAAGTAATTTTTCATTCTAGGGTGAACTGTCTCTTTAATATAATATATGAGTATTTGGAAGATAAACATACTCATACGGAAATCTGATATATGGACATATATGAACATATAAAGTATTACGCTTTGTTGTACAGACTTTATGGAACATTTTACTGTTGGCTATATTTGTTTTTTTGGCTATCCATCCAGACACACAACAAAGGTCTTGGTTTTAAATTGAGGTTTCAGCAATTTAAGCATCTTAATGCCTGACTTTACTGTCTTAACTTTTACACAAAATTGTACTGGATTCTAAGGTCTGTATTTGACCTCGTTGTAATAAAATATTGTATTATTAAAAGTCCTAAAATACTGTGTGACAAACCAAAAACCATTACCTATTTACTTATCTATTTATCTATCTATTAAAGCACTATACTGTATTCCTACATAGTAATTTATAGTAAATGATTCAGTGTTTTTAAACCATACTGTAGTATTTTATACTATAATGTATATATTATGTACAACTCTTTGTTAATGAGTGCTCCAGCATATTGTAATATACTTATATACTAGGTTAGATTTAGGTCGTGATGTCAGGTGACCAAAATTCAATGTCTAGCCAGCCTCTGAGGACAACGTTATTTTGACGTCCAATAACGACATTAAATGACATTGATTTTAGGTTGTGTTGGAAAAATGACCAAAATCCAATGTCGAGCCAACATCTTAAACCAACGTCATATTGATGTCAAATACTGACATTTATTTGTCAGGTATGGTGACCAAAATCCAACGTCTGATAGACATCATAGTGGTAACGTCCACACAACGTCAAGCTGTAACATCAGTAGACGTTGATATTTGGTTGATTTTAGATTGGACGTTAGACATTGAAGTCGGCCTGACTTTGGGTTCTGATATCAACCCGATTTTCGTCTCCATGATGTTGGGGTACAACGTCAGTCTGACGTCATGTTGACGTCCTGTGCCTGCTAGGCTGTGGTGTAATGTAGTAGAATATACCCTAAATTTGAAAAAAAAACTGCAGTATTGGGTCATCTTATTTATTAATTTGTTTTCTGTTTTAATTATCAGGTAACCATAGCAATATCATACCATACCATAGCAACTACATACTTACCACAACAGATTCAAGTTTAATTAAAGACTCATTTAATTCAATTTCTTGGTTCAAAAACAACATGTATCTACTGTAAATAACTATAGTATTTTTGTCATGTGGGTAATTAGTTATTTGGCAATTCTAATCTATATAGTACTTTATAGTACTAATACTAGCAAATAGTAATACTATACTAGTACTAATAATACTGTTAAATCTCATCTTTAGGTCCACAACATCTGATGTCTTTTAGTTAAAAATTTACTGTAAGTTTATCAGTTTACTCACTAGTTTTAGGAACAGAACTTGTTAAACACAGTATGTTGATAATATTTATTCAAAATGTGACATATAGCTACATTATGATAATCAAAACATTACGGTACACTATCACTTACATTTCTGCAATACAGCACCAGTGACGCTGTCTTCAGCTCATCACCATAGCTACAACTCTGTTTGTGATCATGTGACTTATATTTTCTGCATTACACTGCTATCATTACACGATTCCTGCTCTTCATGTGTGACATCTTGTGTCTGTTATTGTATAGTGATGAAATCATATGCAAATGTTAATCTGGGGCTGTGGAGAGGATAACAGCTCCAGTGATTGTGTCTGTAAGAGATAAGCATGAGGCGGTGATCTTCAGAAGAGTTCGGGCTTCACACATTCACATCTGACTGAGGAAACAGAGCCATCACATTATCATTCCGTCTGCTCTCTGCATAACTTCAGATCAGCCCCAAACGCTGTGACAGTAGGTGGGTTTCCATCAGCCTGTGTGAATGTGCATTATAAAGTGGTGCATTGAGAAAAAAAGTGATGGAAATGCCTTAAATTTGAAAAAATTCTCAAAAAGTTTCACGCTTACTTGGTTTTGGACTTAATGCGTATTTGGATTAATGTTAATAATGGGAGATGGAAATGCATTTGCTGAATAAACTCTGACAATACACCTGCACAGTGGTGGAAAGAGTACTGAAAAATCATACTCAAGTAAAAGTACCATTACTTGCCCAAGAATGTAGTGCAAGTAGAATAAAAGTATCTGTTGTAAATATTACTCAAAGTATGAGTAAAAAGTAGCCCTTTCAAAAGTACTCAAGAGTAGTGCGTATTACTCTGTGAAAAGCTGATGCGTTTACATGTAATTTGTGGATGTGTGTAAACGTAACATTCTGTAGTGCATTTAGTTATTGCCCAGCAGGCACACAACGTCATAAGATGTTAATATTAGGTTAGATTTAGGTGGTAGCGTTAGGTGACCAAAATTCATTGCCTAGCCAGCGTCTAAGAACAACATTATTTTGATGTCCAATAACGACGTAAAATGACGTTAATATTTGGTTGATTTTAGGTTGTTAGAAAGCGACCAAAATCCAACGTTGAGCCAACATATTAAACCAACATCCTATTGACGTCAAATACTGACATTAATTCGTCAGGTATGGCAACCAAAATCAAATGTCTGATAGACGTCATAGTGGGAACGTCCACACAGCGTCAAGCTGTAATGTCATTAGATGTTGATATTTGGTTGCTTTTAGGTTGGTCGTTTGACATTGATGTTGGCCTGACGTTGAGTTCGGACGTCAACTCGATTTTCATTTCTAAACAAAATGCAACATCCCCACAACACTGGGGTACAATGTCAATCTGATGCCATGTTGACGTCTTGTGCCTGCTGGGTGTTTAAGGCCATTTTGGTCATCATACAGTAAACATCCATCATCTTCTCATCAGCGACATGCATCTAAACAGTCTCCGGGTCAATGTATGTAAAGATTTTGGACATCTTCTTGGACACTTTTAATGCTTCCAAACAGTTTGCTGCATTTATAAAGCGGCCATGTCTTGAGGTAGTTCATTATGATGCGATTTACCTCTTTACATCTATGTGCGATTTGATTGGACAGGAATCACAGGACTGATTTTTCTAATCCCCATAGACAAGAAAAAATAAAGTAGTGACTGCAGGCTGAAGGAAAGTAGTGGAGTAAAAGTACCAATACAGCACTAAAAAATGTACTCAAGGGAAAGTAAAAGTACACATTCTTAAAACTACTTAGTAAATTACAATTCCTGAGAAAAACTACTCAGTAATTACAGTAATTTGTGTATTTGTAATTTGTTACTTTACACCACTGCACCTACATGACCAATAAGCTGACACCATTATTCTTGCCTAATTTACTGTTGGTTGCTAGGTTACCAATACTACAGACAGCCACTCTAGCAATTCGATTGAAACATGCCTCATTCACGTTTGGCATTTGCATTATTCATTTTTTTATTTTTTGCAAACTTTGAAAAGATTTGCTTCAGATTAGGATGGAGTGATTTGAAAGAAAAAAAACAACAACAACCCTCGCCTTGGTTTTTTTGAATGTTTGTCACACTTTAATGCTTCAGATCATCAAACAAATTTAAATATAAGTCAAAGATAACACATCATGCAGTTTTGAAATGAAGGTTTTTATTATTAATTATCAAAATTGCGTAGCTTGTGTGAAAAAGTGTTTTCTCTTAAACCTAATAACTGGTTGGGTCACCCTTTAGCAGCAAGAACTGAAATCAAGCGCTTTCGATAACTTGCATTGAGTCTGTTACAGCGTTGTGGTGGAATTTTGTCCCACTTATCTAACATTGGAGGATTTTCAAGCATGAACCGCCTTTTTAAGGTCATGCCACAGCATCTCAATTGGACTTAACTCTCTTTCTTATGGTGGAGTCATGAACACTCACCTTAACTGTGGCAAGTGAGCAGTTCTTTGGATGTTGTTGTGTGGTCTTTTGCAACCTCTTATATCAAAAGACCACTGCACTCTTAAAGTAATTTTGGTCGGCCATCCACTATGAAGGTTTTTCGATGTTCCATGTTTTTGCCATTTGTAGATAATGGCTCTCACTGTGGTTCACTGCAGTCAAAAAAAGGTTTAGAAATGGCTTTGTAAGCTTCTCAATCTCAGTTATTTTCTTTCTCTTTTGTTTTCTCAGCATGATGTAGAGCTTTTGAGGATCTTTTGGTCTACTACACTTTGGAATGTCCTATTTAAGTGATTTCTTGATTGCGAACAGGAGCAAACTTTTTTTTTCTCACACATGGTTATGTAGTTTTGGATTTTGTTTTCACTTAATAATAAAAACCCTTATTTAAAAATGCATGATGTGTTTATCTTTGTTTGATGATCTAAAACAAAGTGTGACAAAGATCCAAAAAAATAAGAAATCAGTAAGGGGCAAACACTTTTTTTAGACCACTGTAGTTTTAGAAAACTACAGTATTGTATCATTTGTTTATTACTATGATGTTAGATTTTGTGTTACCATAGCAATAGCAAGAAGGCTCACAGCAAGAAGGTTGCTGCTTCGAGTCCCGGCTGGGCCAATTGGCATTTCTGTGTGGAGTTTGCATGTTCTCCCTGTGTTTGCGTAGGTTTCCTTCGGGTGCTCCGGCTTCCCCCTCAGTCCAAAGACATGCGCTATAGGTGAATTGAATAAACTAAATTTGATAAAATAAACAAGTGTGTGTGAATGAATGTGTATGGGTGTTTTCCAGTGCTGGGTATCCGCTGCGTAAAAAACATATGCTAGAGTAGTTGGCGGTTCATTCTGCTGTGGCGACCCCTGAAATAGAGACTAAGTCAAAGGAAAGTGAATGAATGTTTTAAAAACACAAACGTATTTACAATACATTACTACAGCATTTGTCCTGTAGGTAGTTGCCTCGATAGCAGCAGCAGAAAACATCGGTCCTCTTCATAATATAAGGATGTCCAACATATGTAGTCATATGCTGCTTATATCTGCTTTTGAAATATGGACCAAAGGACAGCAATACAGGCTTTCTTGTATGTCTTCTATTTAGTTTTTTGCTTTCTGCTCTCCATTTGTATTTTGTGCGTCACTTTGGAATCACATGATTGAAAACAACCTATTGTAGTGTTAATTCTGTTTAAACTGGTAAATATTGTGTTACCATCATGATCATTTGCATGCGTTTTTCTAGCTTTGAGGTTTATAGACAAAGGATTTTAAACCACTTAAGCAGTATAGTATATACTCATTTTTAAGCAATATTAGCAGGCTACTTGAATGAGTGCCTTAATAAGCAGATTAATGGTAAATATATGGTAAATATTGTGTTACCATCATGATCATTTGCATGCGTTTTTCTAGCTTTGAGGTTTATAGACAAAGGATTTTAAACCACTTAACATCATTGTGCAGATTTCAAAGAGTATGTTAAATGGTACATTAATTACACCCCTTACATCCAACCAGTTCAACTCTTTTCCAGAATCATAGCTTTGTACATTATTTTTACTGATATTTGAAGTCAAATAAGTATTGGATGAATAGTCATGATATAATAGGATTTACATAATAGCTTATTGATATTTCCCCCTCTCTGGACTTAAAATGTTCCTTTTGTCAGTGTTTACTGACTTTCAGAAATCACCAAGCTACCCCCTGTCATTGTTCCACAACCCCCCAGGGGGTCCTGACTCCCACTTTGGGAACCACTGATATAAAGTGCTGTAAAGACGGTATAACACACTGTAAACAGAATCAGTGCAATTAATTAAATGAAACTAGTTGCTTTGGCTCCAATTTGTATGTACGTTTATAATAACAAGTTATATGAACTCAAAATTTGATCTTATTAAACTGATTGAGTTAATCTAACCTTGCAGATTTCTAGTTGTTCTAGCATGTGGTGTCAGACTGTAAAAGGAAGGAAAATAAATGCAATAAATTAAATGTTATTGTGTGTTTTTTTCTGTAAAAATAAAAATGTAAAGCTCTATTACACTCATTTTTTTTGTTTTGCTTGCTTGCTCAAACTAATTTAAAATGAGCTAAATCATCACAATTCTTGAGGTTTTTCTTGGGACAGCTTAATTGTTTTATGTTCAATACACTTAAATTTGAAAAACTATTATGTTAAATTAATCGATTTGTGTTGGGACAGCATGAAGGAATTGCGTGAAACCCAGCATTTGTTTTACAGTGTAACTCAGATCCAGATTACAGATCAATTTAAGCTACCAAAACTTAAATAGTTTAAGTAAATGTGACTCAGTATAAGTAAGGAATATGTTTACTGTATTAGTAAGAAAGACCTAATACGATAAAGTTAAGATTACTTAAATTATTTAAGGCAATGCGCTTTTACAGTGATGATCACACCACTTTTGCTATTATCTTGCACTTATGTTTATAGTAATTTACTACTAAGTACTGTTTGAGCTGCCTCATGATCTCAAAAACAATTTGTTGGCATGAGAAGAATGTCTCCTGGTTTATTTTTAGAGATGTTACGCGGTGGGGTGCCCAACTTTACTGGACCGCTGACAGGATTAGTCAGATTTCAGTCTGTAAAAACAGTCCTGTCTGTATCATTTATAATCACTGTACAAGGTTCATAACACAATTTATTTCACTTGACTGTTACATCTAAATGTTGGAAGCCTGGGCAGTTAATTAGGCAAAAAGAATCCCAAGAAGCTGTTGTTTAGAGTTAATTTATTACATGTGTGTGGTTAGGCATTGTTTAATATTTAAATTATATACCCTCTGCTCTCGGTTAACTGCGTATATGTATTCAACACATATCAAACATTCACATCAGTATTTCTCCAAAATGAGAAGTCTGTCTTTGACGGTCTGTCTTAGAAAAAAGGAGAGTTTCCCTTATGACATTTTTTTTTATAATAATAATAAATATATATGACCAAAGAGGTTGTTTGTGCACGCAGTTTATTGTGACCTATAGTTATTTTTTTAAGTTAAGCACTCTACGTAACTGGTATAAACATAGTACAATTTCTTATGGTGGAGTCATGAACCCTTAACTGGGCCAAATGAGGCCTGCCATGTTGGGTCTAGCTTTTGAGGATCTTTTGGTCTACTTCACTTTGTCAGGAAGGTCCTATTTAAGTGATTTCTTGATTGTGAACAAGCGTGGCAGTAATCATGCCTGGGTGTGGCTAGAGAAACTGAACTCAGGTGTGGTAAACCAGAGTGATGTTATGTTTTAAGAGGGGGGCAAACACTTTTACACAGGGCTATGTAGTTTTGGATTTTTATAATTTCTTTACCAAAGTGCTTGTTTGTACAAGCAGCTTATTGTGACCTATAGTTATTTTTTAAAGTTAATCACTATACGTAACTGGTATAAACATAAAACAATTTCTTATGGTGGAGTCATGAACCCTTAACTGTGTCAAATGAGGCCTGCGGTTCTTTGGATATCGTTGTGGTGTCTTTCGTGACCTCTTTTATGAGTTGTTGGTGTGCTCTTCGAGTAATTTGGTTGGCCTATGAAGGTTCTCCACTTTTCCATGTTGGATCTCGGCATGATGTCTAGTTTTTGAGGATCTTTTGGTCTACTTAGTTTTGTCAGGAAGCTCATTCACACACACACTACGGCCATTTTAGTTTATTCAATTTACTTGTACCGCATGTCTTTGGACTGTGGGGGAAACCGGAGCACCCGGAGGAAACCCACGCAAACACGGGGTGAACATACAAACTCAACACAGAAATGCCAACTGACCCAGCCGGGACTCGAACCAGCGACCTTCTTGCTGTGAGGCAACAGTGCTAACCACTGAGCCAGAACCGTGATATCATCTTCATAATAGTAGTGTGTACGTGTGTGTGTGTTTACTGTACATGTAGATTATCCCGAGATAAAGCAACATGTGACTGTAATAATCCACATCACCGTATTTCCTCAAGCCTCAAATAATATCACACACCATTAGAGAAGCACATTTCAGCCTCAATAAATTCATAAAACACACACATCTAATATACGGGCGCTATTATTATTTTGGTAGCCCCGTAGGTTCCCGTAAATCAATTAGTGTTGTGGATGACAAATAAAACAGCGAATGATATTAGAATGAGCTGTTATTCAGTAGATGTTATCTGAATAAATCATGCTGTGCTTAAAATGTGCTGGAAAATAGGTTTGTCCACTCATTTGCAGTTAATGAGTCAGCGTATGAATGACACAAAGTGATGATGTTGACTATTCATGAGGGATGCGTTTTTACATTTGTAATCACAGTAGCAGTGTGCTTTATTGATGCATTGATAGATTACAGTAAAAGACATAACCAGAATACAAGAATCAGTATACCGCTGGTTCCATTAATAATAAACCTGATTAATGCAGTCTAACAATCCTTTAGACAGGCTTCTTGAAAGTACTTGAAAGTATTAGAATTTCAGACAAATGGAATTCAAGGCTTGGAAAGTATATACTTAAAAACAAACATAGGTCCTTGAAAGTGCTTGAATTTAAAGTTGATTGTGTTATTGTACTGTGCTGTGCTGTTTTCAAAAACTGAATGAAAAAACTAAGAAATTCTTCATTTAAAAATCTACCATTTAAATCTTATACATGAACTATGTCAAATAATGCATTGTATCAATACTTCAGAAACCCGATTTGAATATTACCAGTATTTAATTCAACTAATTATTAAAGTTCTTTGAACATGACTTTAAAATGGTTGTTCAAAACGGACACATTGAAAAAATCATCATCATGACATTTTAATGTAAATATTAAGTGTAAGTGAAATGTTAAGGGCCTCGGCTGGGTCAGTTGGCATTTCTGTGTGGAGTTTGCATATTCTCCCCGTGTTGGCGTGGGTTTCCACCGGGTGCTCCGGTTTCCCCCACAAGTCCAAAGACATGCGCTATAGGTGAGTTGGGTAAGCTAAATTGTCCGTAGTGTATGTGTGTAAATTAGTGTGTATGGATGTTTCCCAGTGATGGGTTGCAGCTGGAAGGGCATCTGCTGCGTAAAACATATGCTGGATAAGTTGGCGGTTCATTCCACTGTGGCGATACCAGATTAATAAAGGGGACTAAGCCGAAAAGAAAATGAATGAATGAATGAAATGTTAAGGACTTTCATGGCGCTTTATATGCTGGTTATATAATTTATATAATTGTTATATAATGGTTATATAATTTCAAAGGTGCTCGATTTAAATTATTAGTGATTTAAATAGTCCTTGAAAGCCCTTGAATTTGGTGTCTATGAAAGAGTAGGAGGGCACTGTCGCCTCACAGGAAGAAGGTCGCTGGTTCGAGACCCGGGTGGGCCAGTTGGCATTTCTGTGTGGAGTTTACATGTTCTTCCCGTGTTCGCATGGGTTTCTTCCGGGTGCTCCGGTTTCCCCCACAGTCCAAAGACATGCGGTACAGGTGAATTGAATAAAAAGCTGGAAGGGCTCCGCTGTGTAAAACATATGCTGGATAAGTTGGCGGTTCATTCCGCTGTGGTGACCCCTGATGAATAAAGGGACTAAGCTGAAGGAAAATGAATGAATGAAAGAGTTGGAACCCTGTTTAGAGCAGTGGTCACAAACATTTTTAGCCCAAGATCCCTAACCTCAGCTGCCTGTAAATTTGTGAAAAGCACTAGTTTAACCTACGTACAAACAAACAAAAATTTTAATTGATGAAACCAAGAAAAGCTGAAAAAAAAAATATATATATATATATATATATTTGGCTACAACGCACTGTGGGATTAGCAGTAAACAGATCATATGACGTGTCACTGTAAGCTTAAAAAAAGGTAAGGTAAAATGATTTTCAATTGTACTTCAGCAGGTGGGCTACTACATTCAGATTTTTATAAATGAGATGTAATAAAATTATACAAATAAGGATAATCATCATCATCATCATCATCATAATAATAACTGCAACAACAATTCATTTTAATAAATAAATAATTAACATTTAAATTAATAAACATAAACAACAATAATAAAGGCATTTTGCGCCTTGTACCCCGAATTCATTCATGTTGCTCTTTCGAGTTAAACAGTCAACGCTATCTCATGATTTTGTGGCTAATTCGTATGAAATCTCATTCGTGCAATTTAGTACGATTTGCTTATCCCTCATTGACGGTTGGGTTTAGGAGTGGGGTTGAGTGCCACACCTCCTTTTAAAAATCATACATTTTTGTACGTCTGAACTCGTACGAATTAGCCACTAAACTGACAAAACATAAAATAGTTACGTTTCCTCATGAGATCAGGCTGAAACAGCTAATTCGGTGGTTGCCTGGCAACATAGAAAGTGCAGGCAACCAAAAAAGACAGTGCGGTGCACCTCATGTTTTCAGACCTGAAAAGTGTGTTCTGTCAATCCTGTACCTTGATTGATTCATTATACAATATTCAAGCACAGGTATTTTCAGCATGTTACAAACATGTACCATCAAATATCACCCCCAAATTTTTGACTGACAATTTTCTTTTTGTTATTCCGAGTAATATAAGTTCTGTACAATCGTACATTTAAAAAGGAACATTAACTAACAAACAAACAAACAAACTGTAAGACTCTTGCTGGCCAGTGCATTAACTAATGTTTTTACTTATTATAAATGTTGTCAATATATACAGATAAATAGACATTTTAAAGTACGAATGATTAGATGAAGTGGTTAAACCAGGTCAAGGCACAGTAACTGCAAATACAGTCAGACATAATAAATCACTAAACATAATAAACTTTTATTATCAGTTAAACAAAAGCAAAAGCTCAGTCTGCTAGTTTTTTTCTGGTCGCATTTCTAAACATAATAGTTTTCATAACTAATTTAACAGCTGATTTATTTTATTTTTGTCATGATGACAGTATATAATATTTTACTAGATATTTTTCAAGATGCTAGTATTCATCTTAAAGTGACATTTAAAGGCTTTTCTAGGTTAATTAGCTTAATTGGGCAAGTTAGGGCAATTAGGCAAGTCATTGTATAACAGTGGTTTGTTTCTTTAGACCACAGGTGTCAAAGCCAGTTCCTGGAAGGCCGGTACTCTGCACAGTTTAGTTCCAGCCCTAATTAAACACACCTGATCAAACTAATTCCTTCAGGCTTGTTTGAAACCTACAGGTAAGTGTGTTGAAGCAGGGTTGGAACTAAACTGTGCAGGGCTGTGGCCCTCCAGGAACTGGCTTTGACACCTGTGCTTTAGAAAATCGAAAAAAATGATTGCTTAAGGGGGCTAATAACATTGACCTTAAAATGGTTTTAGAAAAATGTGAAAACTGCTTTTATTCTAGCCGAAATAAAACAAATAACTTTCTTCAGAAGAAAAAATATTATAGAAAATACTGTGAAAAATGTCTTGCTCTGTCAAACATTTGGGAAATATTTGAAAAAGAAAAAGAAAATCACAGGAGGGTGAATAATTTTGACTTCAACTGTATGTCATTGTTTTCATCATTTTTTTGGAAGTTGAAAAATCAAAAAAAAAAAAAAAAAAAAGATCAAAAGATCAAAATCCCAGTTTAATCCCAGTGATTTTTGCCTTTAGTGTAACAGAGCGTTGGCGGTCTGTACTGAACGGATCCTTTACTTCAGAGACTAAATCTCCCCCTGATGTGAGTGCCAACATTATTAAAACATATCTGCCAACAGTCTGTTTCTTCAGCCTGACTGAAGGACACCGTATGTTCTGCCAAACTTGATGAGCTACCTGATCCAGTTTATTTTGACTGGGGAAATGGTATGGTTCGGAAAAGACACAGTTTGCTTATAAACAGCCCACACAGAATCTGTGGCCACAGAGCAGACTTCTGTATAACTGGGAACACTTGTCATTCACAGCTCTCTTGTGGAAAAACCTCCCCGACTCAAAAAACACTGTGATCTGCTGTTCTCCACTGGTGCTTTAAAGCGGTTTTGTTAGCTGGTCATTTTTCCTTTACAAAGCAAATGCTAAGAAGTGTGTGGTGAAGGCATAAAACCGTGCACTGGTCTGCAACACTGACACACACACACACACACACACACACACACACACACACACACACACACACACACACACACACACACACACACAATTCCAACAAGTGAGTCACTGAATTATTCATTCAACAGGTTTGTTCAAACAGCTGATTCATTCAGTGAAACTAGAGAATGTGTTTATTAGATAGATAGATAGATAGATAGATAGATAGATAGATAGATAGATA